>MEHQ01004462.1:0-12505 GCA_008828725.1 Saccharina japonica
CAACTCGTACGCGGTCGCGGCGGGGTTATCGCCGTCCTCTACGAGACCCACTGGGCCGGACTTCTCAGCCCCTCCTGGGAACGGGAACTGGATGTTCAACATTTCAAGCGGCATATTTTCCTCTACTGGTCCGGAACCCCGTCACAGCACCGACAAGCCAACCGCTTGTACAGACAAATGCGCATCGGTGCCGCACACCAGGAGCTCTCACGGTCGCAAGGCCAAATATTTCTCGCGCCCGGCTACTCCCTGGTCTCCCGCGACCTCTGGCTCCGCAACTTCAAACCAACCACTCTCCCCTCTAGGGCACACGTTTGGTACAAGGCGCGCGACAGTCTCTGGTGGCTCGGAAAAATTGCCCACCGCGCGCCCTTGGACACCTCTTCGGACAACCCCCCGGACTCTTCCCCGGACGGTTCCTACATCATTCGTTTCCTGGACGACCCCGGCTCCATCAAGATCGACCTCCAGCACGCCCGCTACACTACTGCCCGGAACGCCATCTCTGGATCGTGGTATTTACAACGCCATGGGACTGGAAGCATAGCCCGTCGGGTACTGCGGAGCACAGATACGCCCCGTGAAACCCCCATCGCTTCACCCCCCCCCCCTAGTTAGCTTTCAGATACCTTCGCGTTCTTGGTTCGGGATAGTTTTACTTCCGTAGCTTAGAGTAGTTATTTTAGGCGTAGCATCCAATCAATCTTCTGGGATAGTCTTCAATAAGCAACAGTAGTTAGTTCTTCCGGGTTATCTTCAACTTCGGCGTGTTCCGCCAGCGGTATCCCCGCATTTCGGCTTGTTTTGTTATGTATTTGGTAGCATCTACTCTCTTTTCTGGCATCCATCACGGCCCTCACCTGCCCCAACCCGTGGCAGATGGACCATGATTGAATAGCGTTCTTTTCGTGTGCTGGATTTTTACTTCGAAATCCTTCACCATCGCTAACGCCCACCTTGTGTTTGCAGCTACAATCCGGGCGCCATTGAGTTATTTTCTGAGTTACTAGTTTTGAATTATCAGTTCTATCCCATCTCCGGCCTCGCCGGTCCCCATCTTCATAAGATCTCTGGACCATAGCGACACCGGTTTTTTGGATTTCGGTTTTAGTGTATTTTCCCTCCACCACCCGCGTTGCATCTCCGTTGCCTTGGCCCCTTATGCAGGCTTACATACCACCACATTACTGTCCCCACGGTTGGTGCGTCCGTTCCACAGTAAGTGGACCGCAATGGACTTCAATTGTTGCGATATATTTGCTGTTGTTTCGTTTATTGTGTCTGCTTTGTCTTGATTTCGACCCCTGCTGTTCCTTTTTTGGTCATGACCCCTCCCTCAGCGGTCGCTTCTGTCGACGACCCTATCCGTAATGCTTAGGCCTCACTACGAGGTGTGGGAGGATATATAGCTTCATTTTTGATTGTTTTGAATAGCCGCATCTTCGACCCCCTTCTCTCGGTCTTTTAGGATGAACTTTGCTATCATCCATTGACCATCGTGTGGTCTGCATATACGACTATTCAGGGTGGGCTAATGTGATGTGGTGCCTTAAAGCTATATATGGGACACCGCAAAGATTGTTCGCGTGTTCTCTTTGGTAGGCCAGACAGGCCTAGAAGAACGTTCTAAACCACTAGAACGTTCCTTAATGTCGGAACTCCCGATAAGAATTAGAGAAGTTCTCATAAAGCATATAGGAATGTTCTTATATGAAAAGATTCCCATAAGCGGATAGACTGTAGACTTAAGAGAAGTAGATCTAGCAGAGTAACGGAATTCTATTATTGGCGGGGATTTGTGACAACCCGACTTGCGGGCCATTGGAGAGGCTCTCGCACCCTCCCCCTCCTCAGCTCACTCCGGTTCTTCCCCTCGTCTTCCGGCCATCATCAGAGGTTAATAATAATATAAGAGGTCTTTCCATATCGAAGAAGAAGCTTGCTTCCTAGCCCGGCAACGCTCCAGCGCATCTCCATTCCCTTCTAGCATCGTCTCTACTCGGACAACCCTTCACATTAACCAATAGCCGAAGCGTATGGCACGATTCATCAAGACCATCGGCATACTCTATTAGCGTATTAACCTTATTCAACGTATGGGGGAACCAATCACTGATACCTATAGTACTTTTGGACTCAGATGCGGATTGTTGTCTTCTTGTATACTTCCGAGGGGAGTGCCAAGCAGGGGGGCTGCTATGATTTGATTTGAGGTGTTTTATATCAGGCAGCGTACATAAACAGGGTTGGTCATCGGGTGTATAGCACTTACTTAATGTATGTTCTTTCATAATCAGTGTGCAGGCTACTGCAGGTATAGGGCTCCTCAAGTGGCCATCCTTATAAAAAACACGGTGCACCTCTATCGTACATAGCATACGTCTACACTGACTACTGCTGTCACTTGTTTTTGGCTTCGAACCATATATATGGCGAAACCACCTACCTACATACAGCAATAGTAGTAGTAGTAGTAGTAGTAGTAGTAGTAGTAGTAGTAGTAGTAGTAGTAGTAGTAGTAGTAGTAGTACGAACAGCACAGACAGCATGGTATACTATATACCTTATTCGGTGGCCGAAAGGGTAGCATGAAGAAAAAAGAGAGCGTGCAGGATATAGTTTTACGAGCATAGTTCTGCTTATTATATGGCCCAGCAGTGTTTTTAACATCATAATGGTTGATGGTCTACATTCTACATTTATTTACCATTAGCTCCTCATTTGATACTTTACATGCGCGTCTTGATTGATTGCTTCCTCTTCCGATAAATGCCCCAGGCGATCGGGGTTGGTGTGCGTATAACGGTCGGGTTCGGGTTGAAAATTTGAAGTATTATGGAACAGGCACAGGGCACAGGGCAGTCCTATGGGCTATATGACGAGCAGTCGGGCTGAGAGTTGGGGCTGACTACCACTCTGACCGGGAATATAGTCAACGTTTGTATATTAAAATTCAATTGGACTGAAACTTATATTTCGGGTCGAAGTGGTATATAATAAGTTGGCAGTTGGCAACTACAGTTGGCTATATAAATAGATAGGTGTTTCAGTTGGTTTGCATGCGCGATAATTTGCGGAATTCTGTGCGCTTTGGTGTATCACATTATCAGATTATTGTTGCTACTTCGTACGCACTGACTGTATGATAGGACATACACGAAGAAAAAGCCAGTTAGTTGGTTTACTTCGCCATAACTATTTATTATAGCCAACTAATAACAACTAATATTTATTATAGCCGTCAAGTCCAGCCAACTGAACTCACAGCTGTGGTTGTTGTTGCTGCTGCGAATCTCACGACTCACGACCACCATAAGAACGTTAAGCGAATTTCTTCATGTCAGAACTACAGTAGTAGTAGATAAACACTCTTTCTCGGGTCCCCAGAGAGAATGCTAAGAACTTCGGACTAGGCACGTACTACGGCCCCATGCATGCGGAGACCAAAGACTCCGCGGTTTTAAGGGGAGGGTGAGTGTTGTAAGGCTTAGATTGGGTGCTGGGTGATTGGTTAACATTTTACCAGTACTCGTAGCCCAGCAGACTAATAATTGACGCCTTAACACAGCCCTACAGAACAGGGTATATCAATCATTTAATCGAAGCTTGGCGAAATTTTTATGTGAAGTCAGGGTAGGCCCTAGCCTTTCAGGCATGCCTGAAAAAATGCCTGAACTACTGTTTCTGAAACAGGCGTGCCTGAACTACTGTTTTCGTGCCTATCTTGCCTATCTTTTGCCAGGCACGCGTCAGGCACGCTTACAGGCATTTAAGGCACAACAAAATAACGCCGTTAGTCTGGAACTCCCAAAATCAGGGGAAAGGGAATATTGTTTTAGGGCGTAGTCCACACCCACAGCCTGCAGCGCACAGCCCATAGCTCTGATAAAGGGGACATTACGGTGCCAATGAATGCAACAAGCAAACCCTAACCGACCAGCACCTGCAACAAGCAAACCCTAACCGACCAGCACCTGGTGATCCCACACAAGGCTCGGCAGCGATAGACTTGAGTGGCTGTCCGAGCAGCTTGCCCGTAGCAGCAGCAGCAGCAAAGGGTTCCACATGCAACAAAGAGTTCCTGCATATTATATAGACTGAATCGCTCTGGCAAGCCCCACTTTGCAGGCACATCGTACGTATTATACTCGTATAGTACAGGACACCTAATAAGAAACAGGGAATCTGGCCCAGGTTGGAATTCTTATTTTAGCGAAAGTTCTTTCTACACTAATTTCAAGTTAACGACTCCCGAGTTTCTTATTTCCCTCTAAATCTCAGCCTGGATTTCTTATCAGCCTGTTTCTTATTAGGGGTCCTGTACTGCAGGCAGCGAGCATTCAGCGCTTTGGACAGTGCGGGATGCGGGGTGGGGCATGGCCGGCATTTTCGTTTCGGCATTTTACCTCTTGAAACCAAACTGCTTGAAATTAGTGCAGGATTTGCGTTGGGGCGCTGAACAAGTTTCAGGCATTCTTTCAGGCAATTTGCCCATTTACACAAAAATACTTGAAATTAGTATAGGGTTTGTCTTGGGGCGCCGAAAAGGTTTCAGGCACGTCTCAGGCATTGTTTCAGGCAAATGCCTGAAATAGATAGGCACGTTTCAGGCACGTTCAGGCACGTCAGGCACATGCCTATCTTTTTGCCTATCTCAATTTTTTTCGCCTGCGGCGTGCCTATCTCCGCATGCCTGAAAGCACCCGAGGCGTGCCTGAAAGGCTAGGGCCTAAGTCAGGGGCGTCCAGAAAAAAGAGAAAACGACACACCACACCCCCAGAGGTCGGAATAGAAAACCGTTGCAACCGTTGTGATCACATGATGGAATAAGAAAATGGAAAAAAATATATATCCTTATCTTCATTTTTTCACTTAGTTTTAGTAACCCCCTCCCCCCCTAACGAACAAAAAATTATGTGAAATGTCGAAAAAACAAAATCGACCACCCTCGGTGAAGTACACAAAAAAATGCTTGTTCTGCGCGATAAAACCAAGGCATAAATAAAAGTGGTCTTCTGCTTTTGGGAGTTTTATGAGTGATCAACGCTGAAGATCATGCTGCACATTGTCGGATGGCAAAGATAATAATAATAAAAGGAGTATCATCGTATAATATCATGCCTGATGGGACTATTAATAAACCAAGGCATACCTATTCGGAGTATCGTATGTATAATATCATACTTCGAAATATGCCTGGTACTAAACCAAGGCATTCTATAAAGAGTATTATCGTAGAATATCATGCCTGGTACTGGTATATATATGTTGAAGCGGGGGAGGGGGGAACAGCTCACGAAAACAAAATTTAATGCGGAAACGAAAACGAAGACGAAAACGACGATTAAAAATCGAAAACGAAAACGAAAACGAAATCGAAAACGAAATCGAAAGCGAAAACGAAATCGAAAACAAAAACGAAAACGAAAACGAAAACAAAAACGAAAACGATAACGAGCACAAAAACGGAAACGGAAACGGAAACGACGACGCGTCGTCGACGTATTATCCATAAATGCGCATACATGAACATGCAAACATGCATATATATATATACGTTTTGTGTGTCGTGTGTGTTCTTCACATTCAACCGTTCGTTCCACCCGTCGACGTCCAGCACAGTCCGTGCCGATTCTTCATTCATCCTGCAGAGATATGGTCGCGGAATCCGACGCAAGTCGACGAGGGAAGAAAGTGCTGAAATATATGTTCTCGCGATAATAATACAAGGCAAGAACCGTAGAAGTGGGGGAGGAGGGAGAAGAGCCTACTTAGTGACCCCGGGTCTGAGTTTCGACTACGTAGTAAGGAGAGAGGAAAGAAGGGCGAAGATAATATATGGGATGGACAAAAAAAAAACATTGGTCACAAAGATACTACACAAACAGTAGTAGTAGTACGTCGTATTGCACAGTAAGCATGGTAGGCAATTAATGGGAATGCCAGGTGTGTGTGTGTGTGTTCTTCACATTAAACCTTCCTTTCTACCCGTCGACATCCAGCACACCCAGTGTCCGTGCCGTACGACAGGCATGGTGACCTACAACATCATACATGCATGTGTTGGCATCCCAGATGCGTTGATGAGAGAGCGAAAAAAACGAAATACATAAAATAAAAAAGAGAAACAAGAGCAAAAAAAGCGAAAAGCAAAAAAAAAAGAAAACGAAAAACGTGTCGTGCGCCCCCGGAGGAGATGTGACAGACAACATAAAACGAGGAAAAACAAAGAAAAAACAACAACAATGTAATAAACAGGGGGGGGCTAAAAACGGATGCGAAGGACACGCAACTGAATGAAAGCACAACAGCAAAAAGCACCCTCCAGTCAGCCGCAGAGGTTTCATTTCATTCGATTTTTATTGGCTGTCGCATCTCCTCTGGGAGAAGCACGACACTTTCTTTCTTTTTATTTTGTCATGCTTTTTTTGTTTGGTTGTTTGATTGTTGATTTGGTTTATAATGTTTTTTTTTTTTTTTCCCTTTTCGCTTTTTTTTTTTTTTTTTTTTTTCTTTCTCTTTTTTCTCTTTCATGCACCTGGATTGCGAGCAGGGCAGGTCTTGCCTGTCGTATATGGCATTGCATTGTCTGCTCTGCTTACTGCACTGAGCGTAGTATCTCTGTGTCGTAGTTTTGTGACCACAGAACTGGTACCTTTTTTGGATGAAGAATCGGCACGGACACTGGGTGTGCTGGATGTCGACGGGTAGAAAGGAAGATTTAATGTGAAGAACACACACAGAGGTTTCTGGTACCGGTACTAGCACAGCCACAGGTTCTACCTAATATTATTAGTCGGTCTGGTACCTTGCTACCCTGCTTGTCGTATCTCCTTCCTGATTTCGTCAATACTACGACCGCCCCCCCGCCCCCCCCCGCTTCTCATTCTCTCGGGGCGCCACCCATACAACAAATGTGTGGCGCTTCCTACCCAATCACCTCATCTTCGTGCCAAACACGGACGGATGGCAAAGAACGAGAGGAAGCGAAGACAAAAATATAGAAAAAAATAAAATAAAAAAAAAATAAATGAATACTCCGAAGTACATACATACCAGGTATGTAAACTGAACAAATGAAGCAAACCTAAGATAATATACACGGAAGGACAGAAAGCTAAAAAGGCAAAAGGAGTGGCCAAAGCAAAATAAAATGAAGCGCCTACCTGTGGTGCAATAACGCGAGGGGTTGTAGTAGCATCGCTGTCGTCGTGCCCCCCTGGAGGAGACTGTGACGGGCAATACGAATACATACGACACGTACACCAAACAAATGAATCAACAGCAAAACAGCAAAAACCACCAACAAGAGAAAACACCGAGAAAAACAGGTTCGCCATCCACCAACAAGCCAGTCAAAACACTACGTGTTTCATATTATAGAGGGACACAATAATGAGAGGGAAAGATAAAAGGAAAAGGGGAACCAAACGCAACAGCGCCGCATTCGAGGCAGCCGCAGTAAGGTGCGCGGTACGGATGTCGTATGTGTTTATTCTTCACATTAAGCCGTCCTTTCTACCCTAGACGGGTTATTTACCTACTGTAGTACTATAGTTGGCCTGGTGGTGGTACCTTGGTACCCTGTGGGCTGTCTCCTTCCTGCTTATTTCGTCAACCGCGGTCTCCTTACGACTGCCCCCCCCCCCCATACGCATATATATTATATATATATATATGGGTTGGGTTGGCGTCGCCTGGCGACGACGCTGTAAAACATGCCTCTCACTGCGCGAGCTAGACAACCAGGGTACCGTTTTTTTTTTCTTGTTTGTTTTTGGTGGTTACCCAAGACTGGTGGTCGAGTAGATCATTTGTGCGGGGTCGGGAACCTCAACTCCGCACAAGGGGAATGATCGTATCACGTAGTGTGATGTGGTAAGGCATTCATGAGGCAGATACATAGTGCTCCCATTGCTGTCTCATGAAGTAGCCACACCAGATACTAAATGAACTCATTGAAGCTGTCATCCATATGCAAGTCCGCCTCACAAGCGGTTCTTAGTAGGATGCAGCTCACCCTTCATGCGACTCGCCCAACACCTCACGGCGCTTCGCGCTTGGTGCTAGCAATGTCTGCCTGGTCGGTGAAAACCCGACATGCTCCGTCTCGGCATTGTAGGGATGCGAGGGTCTATGGTCATACGACTACGGCCATGCATGAAAATGAAGTACACCCCCCCCCCTGCCCCCATTCCCATTCCCTTGTGCACCACCCACAACGGATGCGTGGCACTGTCTACTCCGGTCAGCCTCATCCTTGTGCCGCCTGACCATGACCCGCTCGGTCGCTTCGAGGATGCTCCTCCTGGTGTACCACTTGCCCGCCTTCTTGGCTGCAACGGTCCACACCGCGATCTCTCCTCAAAACTCCACCGGGGAATGTACTGTGGACCCCTCGCTGGCTCGAAGCTATCGGGTATGACCCTCCATACCCCATAATAGACTCGAAGCACCTTGATTGGGGTCTTCAACAAGTAAGTAGGCATTTATGCCAAGTCTTTGGCTGTTCGCCCGGTCTCCGGCCCTCCACACACTAGTCATCGCCGCGAGCATCACCCGACTGGGTAGTCCCCCCTTGTGCGTTGCCGTGTCAAGGCCCCCGCAAAGAACAGCGGCCGTTTACGGATGGTCGCTTCGATGCTCTCGAATCGTGTCTGCTTGATGAAGGCCTTCGCGTACGAGACGGTCGGGTAGTCGCCACGCTGTCGTCGGCGCTGGAAGCCACACTGACACGCAGGAGGAGGACTTACTTGGTGGTGGTGCACCGATCGGAGCCTGGCGAAGTGTTGTGTGCACTGAGAGTCCACGTCACACATCCGTGCAGCAGGGTCTCAATCACCTCGGCAATGAACATGATAAGGACTTTCAGACTAAGCGGGGCCGTCTTCATCTCGGTCAGCTCCGGGACGAACTGTTTGAGGCATGCCCGCATGAGACGGATCCGTCGTTCGATTTCGATGGAGAGGTCAGCGTCTTCGTGGATAATGCCGCCGATGTATACTGGCACGTCTGTCTATACCTCTGACCAGCTGTTTCGATCACGAGCGGTGGATAAGGGGATGTCTGGTCCCGTGCTTGCAGAAGCATCGTCTCTGTTTTCTTCTCCGAAACCGTGAGACCTGCTGGTTCGAAGACGGTCACGATGACTGTCATCTTTTTAGCAAGCCCCTGTGCTGACGTCGAGACAGTTCCTGCGTCAGGCATCGGCGTACAGCGTGCCCCACACTGCCCTTCGCACACATGCCAATGATGGCACCTCTTTCCCGAGACCGTCACATGCATACATCCTCCTCGAGGTGGACCTAATCCCTTAGTATGATGTCTTCGTCCTCGCTGAAGCGTATTATAACGAACAAACGTGTATCCCAGCACGCGAAGAACGCGTTGGTCAGCAACGAACGGCGGAAGAAAGTAAGTAAGCAGCCTTGTCGCAGCAGCCCCACAGTATGACATCGAACTATCCTGAGTGCTCACCACCACCACTTATCAATCTATCTGTGCGCGCACGCAAGCGCGCACGCATGCCGTCGTGTGGAACTAGCGGATGGATGCTTGTAAGCCTGGTACTTTATCACCGGGGGGTGATAATATAACATACCGTATCACCGGGGGGTGATAATATAACATACCGCATCACCCGGGGGTGATAATATAACATACCGTACCACCCGGGGGTGATATGATAACATATCCTATCATCAGGGGGGTGATAAGATAACATACCATATCACCCAGGGGTGATACTATAACATATATTATCCCCCGGGGGTGATAAGACAACCCCCCCCCAATCGGACGAATTTCCACCAACCTCACTCTTTTTCTCGACACCGGGGGGCAGAGTGCACACAAAAAAAGCCAAACAAAACGCGCCTACGGAAATATCTCGACGATATCTCCTCCGAGCCACCGTCCGTTTTGGCTGCGTGTGCCCCCCCCCCCCCCCGCGCGCCTTGTTGGGGGCGATGATTGACTCGAAACAATCGTCCCAGAGAGTGTGTTAATCTTATCACTTATCACCCCCGCCCGTGCCACATACTAGCCTAAGGTAGAGGTGCACCTTGTTTTTTTTTCTGAAGCTCCTCGCTTGAGGAGGTGTATACTACTGTAATAGTAAGTCGGAAACTGATTTTGGAGGATAACGTTACGAGTGACTATTATAACACGATACTCCTCGACTGAAGAATTATCCGGTAATTACCCGGTAATTACCTCAATATCGTTAGAACCCCCTTAATTTTGTGTTTTACACTCTGCTAGTGACGTGGGGGTGGAACACTGGCAACACAGGTGGTCTGGACCCCCCCCCCCCCGCTTGCATAGTGTGGGCGTAACAAAATCGTTGTGGAGACATTGAACAATGCATGTAGTAAATCCTACCAAGATGTCGAAACCCTCTCAATTCGGTTCGCCTATATTAGCCTGTAAGGTACGTTGTTCAAAATCTCCACAACTAGTTTTCTACGCCCGCATTTTGTGCAAGGGCCGGCCGGCCACCCTGTGAAGA
The DNA here is from genome assembly GCA_008828725.1 of Saccharina japonica. NCBI lineage: Eukaryota > Phaeophyceae > Laminariales > Laminariaceae > Saccharina > Saccharina japonica. Next base: position 10,511 of record MEHQ01004462.1, read on the forward strand.
AGTATAAGGTAAACGAGGGTCTGGCAAGGGAGAGGAAGGCGTATAGTAAGGATACTTGTGGGTTCAGAGTGATACAAGATATAATATTAATGCTACGTACTTACTGTGGGTGCCAGGCTCTCGGAGTATATGACTGAAACACTCGCAAACCAAATCATGATCACACAAGCCCGCGGTTTTTACTACGCAAGGGATGAGTGACACGACAAGAGGAACAAGTGCGAAGTCTCTACATCAACTACCGCTGCTCTACAATGTCTTTAAATGGCAGGAAGCCGGAATTTCTACGTATCTCCCTTCTAAATGCTCGAAATGTGTGCTGAGTTCTCCAGTATTTCACTTTCAAACATTGAATGGGGGGCGATGTGGGTGCCAGGATTTTGACGCAACCGTCCCATGGGTATGTCCTGCGTCGTTTTCACCATTCGCCGAGGTCATATACATCTATATCTGTTTTGTACGACTGTGTGTGGCCGATCGTATTCCAAGACTACTTACCTGCTGTGGTCGCCAGTTCCATATGTTGTCACGTGCACAGGTAATGACTGACAACACTCAAGATCCCTTGAATGCGAGGCAAGGGCAGCGCCCCTTGCCTCACTCAGTATCGTTCGTCAGGCTTGTCGTCCAACCTTGAGGAAGCAACAAACCTGACGGCATCGTCTAGGCGCTCCTCAGACGTGCTACTTCACCAAGCGGAACCTGAGGAGTCCGCACTCATATTGGCGTCGATGGAATTATTCATAGTGTTGTAAATTAAGCGTGATATGCTTCTCCAAATCGGGTTGTTGTGTATGGGTGAGGTATAAACATCTAGGTGCACCCTTGCCAAAAACATGCTGCGCTTGGGTCCGGGCACGGCGCTCCTTCCCCGCGGCGTGACATAAAACCACTCAAACTCGTTGCGTTGGCCTGCAGACGGGATATAGCTAAAGTGGAGGCGGCGGGTTTTTCCAGAAGACGAGTGGGTGTCCGTCACTGGCCGTAGGGATGATGTGTGTGTGTGGGGTGTTATTTGTTGCTTACGTTTAACCATTGACCACGCATCCCTTGAAAGACGGAGCACCGTTGATTGGGGGGGGGTAGTAGAGGACATGGGAGGGGGGGCGGGGGGGGGGAGCGTACTCAGTTGCTGCTTGCGTCAGTCATTTGACCATTGACCATGCGTTCCTTTCGAGACGGAGCACGAGTTAGAAGGGCGGCGTAAAGTGACTCCATAGGAGGTCCATCAAGAAAGAGCAGATAACCGAACTTGTACCAGCGGAAGCCAATATGTGTCTGGAAGGTCTACTAGTTGGGGGGGAGGCGGGGAAGGCAGTGGGCCCATGCCGGTTCTTAAAGAAAGAGCGGACAACGGTACCCGTACCATTGAGAGTCTAAGGAAGTCCCTAGCTCGAGGGGGGGGGGGGGGGGGGGTGTACTCATTCGTGCAGGCCGTAGTCTATGACCATAGACCCTCGCATCCCTTACAATGCCGGGACGGAGCATGTCGGGTTTTCACCGACCAGGCAGACTTGCTGCACCAAGCGCGAGCGCCGTGAGGTATTGGCGAGTTGCATGAGGGTGAGCTCATCCTACTAAACGCTGTGAGGCGACTTGCATATGGACAGCTCATGATTGTTTAATTTGGTGTGAGCACTCATGGGAGCAGGGAGAGGGGGGGGGGGGGTACGCGTGTTGGCTTGTGGAGAGGGGAAGGTGCACGCGTGTGTTATCGTCGGGGGGGGGGGGGGTGGGGGGGGGGAGGGGGGGGGGGGGGAAGGGGGGGGGGGGGGGACGTATCATTTGTTGCTTTGCCTAGTATTTGACCATTGACCACGCATCCCTTTCGAGACGGGGGGGGGGGGGGGCGTACTCATTTGTTGCTTGCCTTAGTCATTTGACCATTGACCACGCATCCCTTTCGAGACGGAGCACCGTTCCTACTCTTTTAGAGACACCTCCAACATTGGGCGCTCATTACGTTGCGCATCGACTGTTTGGGCGACTCATGTC
>MEHQ01004462.1:12530-47687 GCA_008828725.1 Saccharina japonica
TTTCTTAGTGTACCAAACTGCTCCATGTCACACATCGTCTATTTTCCTTCTCCTCCTCTAGCACATCCCTTTCCTCTTTGTACACCTTCTCACAATTCTCCACTATTGGCTAACTTACTCCTCTAGTGGCCTTTGCAACCGATGGGCACATTTGTGCTCTACTTTCCTCTCCCTCCCGGCTACTGGTATAACTCCTCCTTCTTTTCTGAGGTCCCAGGTTCCTACCACGAAATCGCCAAGCTTTTCAGCTTTTTCGCGAACGTCCATTGCGTGCAGATACTCCTTTTATTCCTAATTCCCTTCTCTTCAACCCTCCGTTACATTCTTAGTTTTCTTTCCCCTTTCCAACCTTTTTTTCAGTGCTAGCCTTTCCTTTTTCTATGCTTTCTTTCATTCTTCTTGTATCTTCGGGATCAAAATTTTTCTTCTATGGCGCAGCGTCTCTTTTTCGGTTTCCTATTTCCTTCCATACTGTTCTCGACTACGCTAGGTCAGCAGGGGGGGGCTGTACTCAATGTTTGTGCACGGCCGTTAGTCATATGACATAGACCGCTTCGCATCCCTACGAAATGCCGCGGAGGAGCCGTGGGTTTTCACCAACCAGGCGAGACATTGCTTTGCACAAGGCAACGCGTGATGTATTGGGCGAGTCGCATGGGAGGGGTGAGCTGCATCCTGCTAATGAACGCCTCTGAGGCGGATCTGGCTTGGACGACAGCTTCATATGATTAATTTATCTTTGGTGTGGCTACTTCCGAGAACAGCAATGGTTTTACTATGTAACTGCCCGCGTACGCCTTACCATATAACACTTAGTCGGATACGACCATTCCCTGTTGCGGAACAAGGATTCTTCCACCCCACAAATGATCTACTCGACCGGCCAGCTGGTGACCGCCCAAAAACAATAACAAAAAAAACATTTTCCGGCCACCCTGGTTGTCTCAGCTCCACACGCAGCGTAGTGCGGCGTGTTTTAACAGGTCCGTTCGCCAACCGACGCCACACCCCATACACTAATACATATATCACTATATTATTAGGGGGGGGGGAGCAGGGGGGGGGGGGTTACTCATGTTGCTGCACGGGCCGTCAGTCATCATGACCATTAGACCCGTCGCATCCCTACAATGCCGGTGACGGCAGCGCGTGGGCTTTTTCACAACCAGGCAGACATTTGCTTGCACCAAAGCCGCGAACGCGGTGAGTCTTGGGCGGTTTCGACATTGGAGGGTGAGCTGCATCTTGTTAAGAACCGCGCCTCTGAGGGCGGACTTGGCATATGGAGCGCACAGTTCAATGGTTAATTTATATTCTTGTGTGGGCCCATCCCGTGAGACAGCAAGTTTACTATGTACTGCTCGGCGGACGCCTTACCATATTACTACGTGATACCGACCATTCCCGTTTGTCGCCGGGAACAATCAATGCACGTCCTCCACCCCGCACAAAATGAATCTACTGCGGACGCCAGCTTGGTGACCGCCAAAAAACAGATGAACAAAAAAAAACGGCACCCTGGTTGTCTAGCTCCACGCAGCGAGTGGCGTGTTTTACAGCGTCGTTGCCAACCGACGCCAACCCAACCTATAAATATATCATATATTTCATGTCGGGGGGGGGGTGTACTCATGTTGTGCACGGCCGTAGTCATATGACCATAGGGGGGGGGGGTTCTACGAGAACTGGTGAGGCGGTGCTGGGACCGTGTTGATGGCGTAATTCCGGGGTACCAAACTTCATCGTGTTCCGCGAACTACCCCCCCGGCTCTGCCCCTATCTGCAAAGTGTACGGCGGTGCCGGTGCTAACTACCACCAGCTGCTGTGGTCTTGGTGTTGGACCTCCTTGGCATAGGCAAGACTCTGGTAATCTTTCTCAGACACCACGCCGTCACTGGAGTCTGTCTGTCGGTTCGACGACCTCCGCCGGATTTTTATCTCCACGATATGACTTGAAGGACGGTGCGGAACTACTCCCACACGTTTCCGTGCTCGCTGTAGCCGCTGTCTCGGTCTCTGGCTCTCTCGGTTGGGTCGCTGTCTGCCAGCCTCATTGCCTTCCGTTCCTGCGCCTCCGATGAGAAAGCACCCGTTGACAAGATTTAATTAAACGCGTGGTGACTCAGACACCGGTTTAAATCCCTTGACGGCCGCCAAAATCTGACGACAGTTATGTTTGTCTTCAGGAACGTCGCCTCTACTATCAGCTCGTGCGAGAGGTCCTCAACCACCCTTACCAATACGTTACGCACTACTGTGTTACTCTGGGCTAAATGAAACATAAGCGGAAGCTCACACCACTCCGAAAACTGCATGGGAGGAGTCGAGCTGCTCGTGGGGTTGGCCGCCGACAACAACCCTTGTCCCCACGAGCTCACCATCGACTTCCCCCCCCCCCCCCCCCCCCCCCCCCCCCCCACTCCGTCCGCTGTGCTTGATCGAGTGCACCGATGCCCCGATTGTGTACGTTTCGCTACCTTGCACCCATGTCGCCCAGCTCCTCCCCCGGTAGGCGGCAGCTTGTTCTGGTCTGGTGCCACACGGACGCACGAACCCAGTCTCACCTGCTTAGCTTCTCTGCCTATGGCTGCCGCATCGGTTGAGATGTGAACGAGCCCGCTGCTCTGGTTCGCAAAGGGCGACGGAGAAAGCTGACAGCGTCCCCCGGAGGCAGAGTCCGTAGCGCTTGCAGCCGTGATATGAAGTAAATGTTTGTTCTGAGGAAGGTTTGGCGTTTGATGCAACCTGATATCGGCGTGCCGTGCATCCCGGGTCTTTGGGGATAATTATATTTACTGTGAAGCTCGCGCAAAACCCTACTACCAACTGCTATTTCACTATAACTCGTGACCCAAGCTGACGCGTGCTGAGATCGCCCCTTTGCGGTCCGCTTCTCTCCTTCCCTGTCTTGATCGGCGGAGCATGATCGATCCTGTCTTCCTTCCTCGTCTTCCACCTACCGCTGCCGGCGCTGCTCGCGTTGGCTGCTGCCCGCCGAGTGGAGGATCCCCTAGCGGGCGTCTCTTCAGCAACTCGCGGTCCCTACGCCGGCCCCGCTCTCCACAGCGGTGTGTGCGCTTATCATTTCCATGGCTGCGAGTCCTCTGAGCTCTAGCTCCACGGTGGGGGCCTTATCTGTAGGTGTTCTTGCGAAGGTTAGTGGTCCTTCGGCACGGCAGCCTCCTCGTGGGAGTGTTGGCGCCTTCGTGAGGGCAGGGGGGTCCCCATGCGTGGAGGAAGCATGCTGTTTGGCGACGTATACAGAGCGTTAATAATTATACATACCCTATTCTCGGTATCGTTTCCGGGAAACTCCCCGTCATCCCTTGAGATATCGGAGTCTTCCCGGCCTCCCTTCCTCGGACGGACATTCCGGTCGCCCTTAAGGTTTACAAAACGGGTCCCGTGCGTGTGCCTGGAGCAGATACGTTAGAGAAGGTCGCGATGGACAAGCGATCGCCGAGCGTGTACTTATATGTTCCTCCCCCTCTTCCTCTTCCTCGGCTTCACACCCCTCCGATGCATCCTGTGCGGCGCACGCGCTGTCCCGAATTGCCTCAATATTCTTCCGTCACCCCCCTGAAGCGATGCTCTGGCGGACAGCCCTCCCCCCCCCTCCCTCGCTCCTCCCTCGGTGACTTACCCTTCACCCCGCCTTGTCCCAGAGGTAGACGCCGACTTTATGAAATCGCAAATAGGCTACGCTGTCCGTCTTCCGCTCCGCCCCGCCCCCCTGCATCGTGTCTGCGGGGTGGTAACGTTTGCATCAGGTGAGCTTGAAAAACACCCGTCTCAGATCCCGTTGGCCTCTCGCGCGCGGTGTATCATGTGACCCGACAACGGCCTGCCCGCGTCTACGTGCAGGGGCGAGAGCCGGTTCTTTGACTCCGCTTAAATATAGATTAGCCGAGACCCCAACGTATTGCGGTCGAAACAGATGGCGAAAACGAGCTTGACCGCACGTTCGTACAGCTCCGACACACGTGCTTGCCGCCAACACAACCTCCCACGATATGGTTCCTCCGACACGTGAGGCTTCGTCTCGTCCGCGTCTCGTCCGCGGTTACTGCGCACCAAGTACCAGACGACACGCCGCGATCCATCCGCGACTCCCCCTGCAAGGACGTCATCTCTTCAAGGGCCGCGCGCGGCGGCCCCATGCCGGGCCTGCCCTGAAGGGGCGACATTTCTGCAATGAAGATTCGGCACAACTCCGTCATCGCTGCTCTTCGAACGGCGATCGGCAGAATTTGCCCTTCAACGAGGGGGCACCTGCACAGAGGTGTACTGTAAGGACGGATTCATGCCGCGTGTCATCAGGGTGTTCGCGGGGAGATTGTTGGTGACACAATAACATTCCACCCGCCGCGCCGTGAGGACGTTGGCGACTCGGGGATGCGCGGGGTTTGTTCCGTCCGTCGATCGTTGGTCTGTAGGCATGGCCCACACCGCCCCTTCCACAGACGCCATGATCGTTGCCAGCTTTGTCGGTGATCAAGACCGGGTCACTCTTCCACGAGAGCTTACCCCTAGAACCCGCGAACAAGCCTACGAAGGCTTCCTGGTCTATGGCGACCCCCACGTCGCGAGTTATCCTGGTGACAACTCTCCGGATCTCCGTTGGACTGTTGTCCGCGGCCCTGAGGTGATGGGACGGTAGCCGTTTGTACTCCCCACGAGACCAACAGTGTTGCCTGCGGCACCTGTGCCTTGGAATTCGGTTGCCAGATTCACAGCGTCGGTCGAAAGTACGACTTAGCTCCCCGTCGCACACCGCACATGGTGGTTGAACCGGAGGCAGGTGTGGCACTTGCACAAGCGGCGCATGTGCGTCGCCGTACCCAGACCCCCCCGCCCCCCGCGACGTTACCCAAGGCTGGCGGTCGAGTAGATCATTTGTGCGGGGTCGGGAACCTCAACTCCGCACAAGGGGAATGATCGTATCACGTAGTGTGATATGGTAAGGCATTCACGAGGCAGATACATAGTGCTCCCATTGCTGTCTCAGGAAGTAGCCACACCAGACATTAAATTAACTCATTGGAGCTGTCATCCATATGCAAGTCCGCCTGACAAGCGGTTCTTTGTAGGATGCAGCTCACCCTTGATGCGACTCGCCCAACACCTCACGGCGCTTCGCGCTTGGTGCTAGCAATGTCTGCCTGGCCGGTGAAAACCCGACATGCTCCGTCCCGGCATTGTAGGGATGCGAGGGTCTATGGTCATACGACTACGGCCATGCATGAAAATGAAGTACACCCCCCCCCCCCTCCGCGGCGTTGCTCCTGACCCACGGCCTTTGAAGGAATGCGTAGCTGAACTGCTGCTGCTGCTGCTGCTGCTGCATCTCTTGCTGGTGCTGGTGCTGCGCTACCATTGTAGCTGCTACATACCCGCTTCGTTATGTGGCCACATGAGCGAGAGCCTTCCCGGAGTCGGCGATGGCGGCTGTTCCATGGGCTGGGGCAACGACTACGATTGTCCCTGAGGCAGGGGCGTCGACTGCGCCTGTCCCGGAGGCGAGGACCGACGACGAACGAGCTTGCTGTTGCCGCTCTACGTGTTGTAGCGGCGACGACTGGCGTATCGCCGGTGGCGTCCGGTCTTCACGAGGGCAGCTTTTCACGTGTTGTCCTTGTGTGACGCCGACCGTGGCTGTGGCTACGGCTCCAGCGGTGGCGATGGTGGCGGCGGGTGCTACCGACTCCGGTCGCTGCGGCGCCCAAGCCTAGCCCGTGCACTGTTAGGGCTATACGTAAGGTCCTTACTGGCCACAACGAGTGGCATGATGACGTTAATGAAAAAGTTGACCGATTTTATCAGCCAAGAGACGGCTGTAAAACCTCGATAGGAACAACCATTTTTTTTCAATCCAAGATTCATTGAATTTAGAACGCACTGCGCAAACGCCAGGAAATAGACTCGCGTTTTACTTCGCGGATTCAGTGTTCACACCATGTTCAAACGACAAAAGCCGTATACTTTACGTAACGGCCGATAATTTATGACGGGAGAATTTCTGGCGACTCCATACAAGGCAAAAAACCCCTGAAAACCGTGTTTGTAGCGATTTCTGCCTATTTTCAAGTGCTGCCTCTTTTGTATGGGTTGGTATGTATTATCAAATTTTGACCCGCCGGTCCATTGCCTCAGTTTCCGCAAACGGCAATACCAACAGCACCACAATCCGGCAAGTAGGTGAAGAGCGCGGGCCTGTCTAAAAGCGACTGATATGGCTAATATAACGATATCGCTATATATACGCGATACGTATGACAAAAGCAGCATGATAAAGGAGCTCTTCGACGCATGATAAACCGATGATCAAAAGCCGGGACGAAAGAGGCTCGCCGAGATAACTGCCGAGCGCGGCGAGGACCCCCCCTTTACAAAAAGCGGTCGTAAAAAAATACTTGTGGAGACATTGAACAATGCATATATGAAGTATCATAGCAAACCCTACAAGGTGACGACAACCTCTGAAGTCGGTTCGCCTGTTGGTGTGCTACATTGTTCAATGTCTCTACGTACAAGGAGTTTTTTTTCCATCCACATTGTGCAAGGGAGGGGCGGCGGCGGTTACATGTGAAACAACACCGACCAAACAACATCCCGTTCCAAAAGGGGACCCATGCAACGGTAGGCGATGAATACATGGTGTATTCTATGAGGCCCTCGGAAGCGGCAGACCGCCTCGCCATGACCCATCTTGAGTTGCCGGCGCTGCTGCTGGCGGTGCTGTTACCGTTTCGGACTAGTTTAATATATCCCGCGCAATTTGTCTCACTTAGTACCACCCTGGCCGGCTTTGGTAAGGAGCGTTTCTGTACAAAAATGTAACTGAGTGGTCCGCACGTTCCCACACAACGTGGCATCTTGTTGTTCCATTATTTCACTTTTCTTTTTGTTAGTTTTCCAATTTACCACCAGTAATGATCTGCTGATTGCTTTGACACGCTCCTTCGTGCTTTCGTCTTAGTGTTTCGGCCCCTATGTACTTCGTGTTTGGTCTATACAACCTCGTTTCGTTTGTACGCACAACGGTAATGGGACACTGACTCATGAGGTTGGTGGAGCCGGATATCAAAAGGACCTCGCGCCTGGCCTTAGCTGTACTCTTAAATCACGCCGGACTGGGCTGTGCTCTTTGTATCTCCCTGGGTTCACCATGTTGCAGCAAGGTCAAGCTGCCAGGTGTCACGCATACCGTTATAGACACACCTGCGGCGTCTCGCCTTACCGTGCACTCTAGTCCTAAACCCACGCTGGATTCTCCGGAACAGGGATAGAAATGAACCCATGTGACAGAAAATAGCAGGCAAGATCGTGCGATGTTCGCCCCTCCGAAGCTCGCAACTATTAAGCCCAAAATTCCCCACCAAAAAAAACAGAAAAATGCTTCAAGTCGACCTAAATCAGCTCAGTAGCCGGATAACAGCCCCGCCGTCACCACGCTGGCTTTATCCAACTACTTAGAAGCCATGGCTATCGACCAACCCCCGGTCATCGACCTCGACAAAACAGTCGCTTTCGCCTCTTTTGACGTCATCATCAACACAATGACCCAGGAAGAGGAAGGCACCCAGAAATGGCTTCCTGTCAAGGTTTGGGCGACTTCAGGGGCCCTGACGGATTCTCTCCGGTCGGAGCAGCTGTCGTCAATCTGCTTGGAGTGCATCGGCGCTGCGTCTGGCGACGCCCCGTTGGAGCTGCTATCCATGGAACATGGTTAAAGGGCACCTGTTCCCAACCACCCCCCCCCCCCNCCCCCCCCCCCCAGAGAAGCGGGCGCCCCCTGCCAGTACGGGGGTCGCAGCCGTTGTCAACGAAACAAGTGTCGCAAATCCTCAAGCGCCACGCCAAGAAGGCCAGCGAGAGCACACGGGAATTTCTATGCACTCCTTCCGACCAGGCGGAGCAGTTTCACGGGCGTCAGCAGGCGACTCGACATCGCCTTTACCTATCATGCAGAGAGCGTTTTGGAAAAACTCCGTGAACGGCCTCGAGGTACATGAGCCTAATGGAGGTAGTCCCCCACAGCGCGGGGGGAGTTGCCATGGTAGAAGGCATTTCAGAGAACCAGTACGGGGAGTTCAAGGAATCCCCCCTGACCGAGCAGAGTAGGTCATGGGCAGCCTTCGGAAACAACCCGATGCTTTGAGCAGGACTATAAGGGGAGATATAGTATGAGAAACGGGGCGAAGTTATGTTATATCAGCGATATCAAGTATGGGAGAAACCATGAGGGCGCTCGTTTTCCAGACGAGACCCTAAATATGCACGGAAGGCTTCTCATCCGGGAAATACCGCAAGGTGTACGGGTGGGTTGGCAGCACCGTCCGCGGGAGGTGATGCCATTGCTTCAACCCGCACTATACCGGAAGAAGAACAAACACAAAGGTACTGATGGATTGTCCGGAACAGGGATAGGAACGATCCCAGAAGTGACGTCACCCCTGTGACAACAATAACGGGCAAGATCGAGGGATGTTCGCCCATCCGAAGCTCACGCTTCCCCCTCTTGAATAGGAAAGAAAGCTTGAACTCGACCAAAGTCACCACCCACACACACACCCAATCACGAAGGGGCAGTCTACAGATTATCTAGACGCCTTATTCTTCTTCACCGTCGATATAGTTCGGTTTGAGTGTCGGCGCAGCAGGCAGCGCACGACTCTTAAACGGTCCTATTCGCGACACGGGATGGCACCACCGCTCGCCACAGTAGCAGGTGATGCGCCATTGTTTTGACCCACACTATACCGGAAGAACAGGCACAAAGATACTGCTGGATTGTACTTGTTGTCTATCCCTCGGTACACCATGTTTCGGCGAGATCAATCCGTCAGGCCTCATAATCGATATACCTGCGTACGGCGTGTCACTTCCCTGTTTTGAGTTCGAACAGAGTCCTACCAAAATTTGTTCTCGTCGCATCCTCGGGCAGCGCAGTGTAGTAACGGGGCATCAAACGCGTGGCGGATGGTATGTATGCACAATGCGTGACACGGGACACGGGACATGTGAATGAGACGGTTGGCACATATCGGTTGGCTTATTTCTGTTTCACGAAACACCTGGCCCAACGGGCGACCGCTGTCCAGCTGCAAGCAACAGCCCTGTCCGCATGTTCTACCAGTCTACCAGCACCGTTCCGTGCGGTATTCACTTGGTATTCCCACAAGCGCGATCAACCAAACAATGCCAGTTGCTACTGTCCAAGTGAGCTACGTACGTACGTACTCAGCCAAATGATATGAACTATAACGCCGAATTCTGTCTACGACAACAGACTGCAGATTATTCTCATATCGGTTGCCGACTCTTAATAATATTTTCATTTGTTCCTTGAGCGACACTGGACGTTGGTAGGTATTATTGCTTGTTTTTGCGCCGATTCTTGGTATAAGGCCGTCTCTTAAGGGTTTCTTTTTGAGGTTCATAAATGGACCCCCTTTTGAGCAAGGGCAAAAAAACAGCATCTTATGGAACTCAAAACGACGAAGTTTGACCACAAAAAAATATGAACATCAGTTTTGACGAGGCCACCTCACTCATTCTGCGCCCCAGAATGAACAGGGTCAGGGGTTACAAACTGGGGTTCATATTTGAGACTTCGTATAGGTTTTTGTATGCACACTATATGTTTGGTATAACAGCAGTGTGTACTCGTATTATATTATACATCTACCGGGCACACGACCAGTAGAGCTGCTGTATATACAGACTGAAGAAGCGGTCGCGTACAAGCCCACACTCGCCCGGCCCTCAGTCAGGAACTCTCACTACGGCATCGGGGAGGGACTATGAGCTGGATGTGAGCCATCGATCGTCTTGAGGAGCTGTCGACGAACGAGCTCTCGCTGGGCAGCTCGTATCCTACCACTGCTGCAGTATCTTGCTGTGAGCGTGTTGGGTTTTGTCCCCACACATAGCCGACACGATGCTCTCGACTCGCCTAGCACGCTCGGCATCTGGGTGCCGTCATCGCTCTTTTGGGGTCGAAAGAGCTGCGCGCGCAGAGGCGGCATGTGCTGGGCGATGTTGGGGTGGCTCGATGCTATATTTTTCTTTGAACGAGTACGATTTGGGTGGTACCTGCTTTGTACGGTTGCAGCACTGCTGCTACTGCTGTATGCATATCATATACCTGGCACCTGGTATCATACCGGTACCGGAGTACTTGGCAGTACTTGATTTATGTGTGGTCTCTCGTCTTCTTTCGTGGTCTCCGCCTCATGCGAAAAAAAAAAATGCGTTTTTTTGTCATACGCTTCCATAAGAAACTACACTTGGCTACAAGACTTCAAAAATGAAGTCACAAAACAGACGAGTCAAACGGGGTCCATTTATGAACCTGAAAAAAGACCATAAGAAACGGCCTGGTATAAGGCCTTTTTTGCGCTATCATAGTTACGATCGCCATACTTCGGTCCTGCGTGCTGTACGGGTTGGGTTATAGATGACCTCGTGAAAATAGGTCGGCAGTGAATACGTAAAACCAAATAATCGAATCGAGACATTGTCCATGCACTGAACCCAAGTTTTTCTTTCCACCGAGTAACGAGAAGGCTCACTCAGACCACTTGGTTTGAGTAGTGAGAACGCTCTCGAGATAGTATGATGAGTAACGAAAACGTTTTATTAAAGTTTTTTGGCAGCAAACACCCCACATCAGACTACGTAGGAAAAACAGGTACCTGGTATTATTTATTATTGAAGTTTTTGGCAGCAAACATCCCGCATCAGACTCTTACGTATATAGGGAAAACAAGTATTATTTAAAGCAAGATTTTGGAGAGGATGCGTTACAACTATAACTACAAATATATACAACCCCTTTGCAACTCCCGAGATAAATAGCGACGAAAACGATTGTAGTTTTGATATCAACCGTTGACGAGCAGAGTGAGCGCCCGAACTATGGGCAGGGTCGCGTTTGCGCCCGTGCCTCACGACTCCTTGCCTTTCAACTCGGTCACCAATATCTGCCATCCATCGCCCAATCACGCAGCAGTACGAGTAGCCGTCGCTGTGTAATCGGTCGCTTTATTCCGGGTCAATTGTTGCCTCTTGTGCGTACCAAGAGGGGGAAAGTAACTACTAATATATGTACCTGCCTGGTGCTTGCAAATATGTATGTGTCTTACGTGTTTTGTCTTTGTGTCAGCTCCCGTCAAAAGCCCGTTTGTTGAACCCTTGTTAAAAGTACACTACATCAATGCGCCGCTTCGAAGTACCACACTATTATCGGTATGCACAGAGCGATTTACAGCACACAGGTATGATGGGCCGTCAACGACCGTCATTACAACAAACATAATTGCAACTATTTGACAAAACAAACGCGCGACGTTGCCGAGGCTCAACATTCTTCACCCCGGCTGGAAAACAAAAACGAACATAAGAAACAACTCCTAAGGTCAAGATTCAGCACACTCGTGTCCCATTCGTTACGCGCGCCGGGATGACAGAAACGCCCGTCTTCGGTTCTGTGCCTCCCCAATGGTCAGGACCATCACTGGACATATTCAAATACCGTTCGTCTTTATTTATGATAATAGTCGTGCCACCTCTTTTGTTTGCTGCGAAGAAGAGTCTGCCTGTCGTTCGTCGTTCACACGGTGAGAGGGCACACTATCTATCGCGACAGCAGAGAGAAGGGCACACGCCGTGAGGCTGGTGTTTTTTTTGTTTTGCTATCTCTCTGGGTTCACCATATTTTACACCAAAGGTCAAAAGCTGTCAGGCCTTTTTAAGATAATAACCTGGGTGTCAAAAAAAGAGCAATCGTACTACATACATAATGTAATTGTTACAGCAGAATTCTTCATTTTACAGCGCGAAAACACCAGTAGAGATAAAAAACCTAGTACCGCCATCCAACAACTTGGAGGGCTCAGGGGTCGCAAAGGAGGAGGAGGGTGTACTACGACATTTCAAAGAAGTGACGATACATCCCCGCGCACCCTACTGGACGACCCGTCGCCCTTGCTGCTGCTTTTATACTCGTAGTGCATTCCAAATCGAGAATTTACCACCGCCCTGTTTTACTAACGCGTCTGATGAAAGAACGTTGTCGTCCATCTTAAAAGCGCTTACACTCACTACTTTTGTGCACTGAATTGTCACCTCCCCTGGTGATCCCCACCCCCCTAGAACTCATCCTCGCAAAGCTCATAAAACACACCGTATTTGAGCTTGCCACAGACAAGCAAAAACAACCCCTAGTTGCCGCCTCTGCATCTATAAACCACCCAAGACCGTTTTTTTTCACCAGCAGGAGACGGATCAAGAAAAAAAATACGATTTTCTTCGTACGTACATCCGAGCGGTAGAAGGGTCGGTCAAAAAAGAAAACAAGAGAGAAACTCGAATACTCGGGACAGATATCGTATATAACGGAACAAGGGGATGCAAAAAAGCCGGCGAGGCAAAGAAAGCAAGGAACAGAATAAAACAGCAAAGTCACCCCCCACCCGATCCAACACCCAAATTAATAAAAAAAGACGAAAATAAGAAGGAAAAAGTTATCAGGTTTTATCAACGGAAAGGAGGTCATCGACGCAAAAAAGAATGGGCACGTACACGCATTACCGGGTTATATATGGCATTCACCCCTTTGCGTTTTTGCGCGATCAACGCAAACGCGGTAGAGATGGGCTGCCTCCAATCAAGGCTCGGCTCCAGCCGGGTACATACTGTACACTCACAACACTAGGACCTAGAGTACACCGGACGAAGGCGTATGCACGAACCAGCATCTTTTCAGACTCTGGGGGGGGACCGCCTTCCTTCCTTTCATTCATTCATCCGCCCACCCACCCACCCGCCAAAAACCCCTACCTACCTCTACTCCAAACCCTCCTGCTGTGTATATTTTTCACCGTGCGCGCTCCCCCCCCGCCCCCCCACCAGGACAGAAAAAAAACCACTTAATTCAGAAAAAAAAAAGACAAACGAATATTAGCCGGTACAAAGATTACAGGTCAAGAATAACACAACACCCTGGAAAGAGGGAAACGATGGAGAAACAACTCTGGGGGGGGAAATAACCTAGAAAAAAAACACGCGAGCACGCGCGCGCGCTCTCTCTCTTCTGTCCCGAATTAGCACCGGGCGGCGGTCAACATGTGGCACGGAAAAAGAGTCGACAACTTGACTCGCGTCGCCGCCAACCAATCCAACTCAAGCCAATCAAACACTTCGCGCGCCTTTTCTTGCTGCCTAAACATGCACACACGCAATCAACATCTAGTAAGGTAATCCTCCTCGACACTTTTTTTCATGCGCTTCTGCCCGGTGTCGCAAAAGCACCAACAACCCGGAAATGACCACGAGTACCGGTACGCAGTGTACTGTCAAAAAGTGAAAAAGGAGCACTACATCGGGGGTTTCGTAGAGAGAAAGGCATCACAAAAATGCCATATTTACGAAAAGCTCCCCAGATCAAAACGCGTCAAATGATTTAAAAAGAAGAAACGCCTGCGCGCGGACGCTATTAAATGGTTGCCGCGCAATCCAAAACGGAAACTGCAACTGCAAAAGGCTTAAAAAGAAACAAAATCGACGTACTGAAAAAAAAAAAACACGATTATATCCACACACATGTCTCAAAACAGGCTGATGCTGCTATCAACGAGATGTCCTCGAAAACACGCTCCTCTGTTAAAAACATTGTTCATAGGTTTCGAGCCCCGCCGACGTACAAAACAAAAATGTTTTGCGAACGTTTAAGAAGTGCATGCAAGACAACGCGCGATAATCTTCGCCGCTCTTTTTTGTTTTTTTTTGTTTTCTTTCGTTTGTTTGTCCCTTTTCCCGTTCATGTTTCACGCTACTAACGGTACAATAGAGTTGTGTTTCATTCTTAAAAGCGTCGCCCCCCCCCCCCTCATGGGACGTGGTTGCATATGGTGGCATCAGGTTTTAGCTGCTGCTGCTGCCCTACGACCAATTCACGGTTTCCAATATTTCTTACCAACACCCCCGTTTTTCTTCATTTTTTATTCTTCCCCCCCCCCCCCCCCCCCCCCCGAAAAAAAGTGCGAGGAAAAAGAAAAAAAAAAAAAAAAAAAACCCAGCAAAACAAGGATCTCTACGGAATGAAACCGGGCGCGACGGGTCTTGACACCGTATTATTAAGGCCTGCCGGGTCGGGTCGGGGGGGCCAAGGCTTTCCCATCCACCACCATCATCATCATCGTGTCATCATCACGCGCCCTAGCTGGAGTAAACGCTCATGGCGTTCCTGCCCCCGCACGTCTCGCTTGAGTCGCCAGTGCAGTCGAAGTCGCACACGGCGGGCCCGTGTCTGTCGTAATCGGAGTCGGCTCCGCACCAGCACTGTTATCAAGAGGGAAATACAGGGGGGGGGGAGGGCGAAAAAGGGGGGGGGGGGGTAAATGGTGGGAACCAAAGATCAGGAATACAGTTGCACAACAAACGAAAAACAAATCCGGAAACACACACAACAAAATGCAAAATTTTGCGAAAAACCGAGAGAACACGAGCGAATGCAAACAGAGGAATGAAGGTCTACGCGAGGCAGAAAGGGCAGGAGTTACGAGGAGACACTGCAGTAGTAGTGTTGGGTTGCATCCCATTTCAAGACCATCCAGTTGAAGGCCACAGTAGTTAATATGCCTACGTGTATATAAAAGGCAAAATCAAACAGACGCGCAAAGATAGATTGTCTTTTTAAAACAGTACCAGGTATTATATTTTGAAGTGATAAAAACGTGTGTTCTTGCTAAAACCGGAGCGCAAGTCCTAAAACACAAAAACAAAAAAAATAAAGCGAGCGAGCGAGCGGGAGCTCGGCACAGCAGTGACGTACCTCTAGGCCGTACTGGGTGCCGAAGAAGGGGTTCCCGTCGCAGAGCACCGCGCAAGCCTAGCAAAACAAAACAAAAGAGAAGTCAAGGGGGGGGGGGGGGCACGGAAGGAACAAAGTAGCGCAAGCAAGGGTCGCGATGGGGGATGACATATTTAGTGGATATGATGAAGGGACAGGTGTCACCAGGAAACGACGCAAGCGACAAAAATCATCACCCGGCACGTCTACTCATTTGTTGCCTGCCTTAGTCATTTGACCATTGGGGGGGGGGGGGACTCACGAGTAATGGGAACAGTAGTAGAAAACAGGTCGATGGGGGGATAGTAGAAAAACAATCTCCTACGGCTGTTGTTGCATGCAAATTACGTTACTATTGAGTAATGGCAACAGTAGAAAACAGGTCGATGGGGGGATAGTAGAAAAACAATCTCCTACGGCTGTGGTTGCATGCAAATTACGTTGATTCATTGCACAATCTACTGCTGTAGTCCAAGGCCACAAGACAGACTATTAAGCTCTGCCGTGGTATACATAGAATAGGAATACATAGTGTCACTTTCGGCCGAATTATATATGTTTACCTATGTGTATCACTTTCGGCCGAACTATTTCTGAGTGACGAATATATAGCCCTCTTCAACTGATTTAACCACCCGGTAAATTTCCCATTATTGACGAAGGCCATGATAGGGTATATAGCGGAATATGCCTCGATATTCGCCGAGAGGCAAGCCGCTTGAGGAGCTCCTCCGTCTCACCCAGAGAAACGCCACACATATATAAAACCCAACCAAACAATGCCAGTTGCTGCTGTGAAAGTGAGCTATATATATACGCACTTACGTTTTATATAATATGATACTCAAAAGCCAAATAATATGAACCATAACGCCGAATTCTCTCATATATACGACAACAAACTGCAGATTTAGTATCATTTTCGTTGTGTTCCCCGCGGCGATTCCTCATACTATTTTCCCCAACAAAACAGTAGTATCATTTCATATATATGTGATTCATTCACACCTCGGTCGTCAACAAAAAAAAAAAAAAAAAACGGTTACTCGTATCATTTCATACTTCATTACGTGATTCATTCGTATCATACCTCGGTAGTCATGAGGGCAGAGGAGATCTGGTCCATCATGATCCGGTCAGACATCACGTCCGCGAAGCAGCCGATGAATGTGGCCGTCGGCGCGTCGGGGGTCGGCGGCTGGGGGTTCGGCGCGGTGCCGCTCCCGCCGGAGTAGACGCTCATGGCGTTCCTTCCCCCGCAGATCTCGCCGGCGTTGCCGGAGCAGGCGAAGTCGCAGGTGGCGAGGCCGTTCGCGTCGTAGTCTGTGTTCTCATCGCCGCACCAGCACTGTTGAGAAGATAAACAGATAGCGAAGGAGGGGGTTACAGATATAGAAGGGAGGGGCGGGAAGGGAACGAGATAGAAGGAGGGTGTTACAAAGAGAAGGAGGCGGGAAGGGAACGAGATACAAGGAGGGTGTTATAAATTGAAGGAGGCGGGAAGGGAAAGGGAGGGTGTTATAAATAGAAGGAGGCGGGAAGGAGATTTGGGGGGGGGGGGGGGGGGGGTCTCCGGTTTTTTGCTGGCCTTCTAAAAAGTCAATTGGATCATTGATTTGAAATCACCACTCATCCCTTTCGTGACGGAGCCCACCGTTTCTACTCCTAATAATATGGAGACATAAAACCTCTAGCAGTTGGGACGCGTACGACTACAGTGTTGGGGGGGGGGGGGCGCATTGAAAACAGTAGAGGATGTATTCAATACTTCTATTTGTTGAGAGCTGGAGACTAACCAACTAACGTAAACTGGGAGTGGCCACACCACAAAGTAAAGACAAAAAGCCTGATAGACAACAACGAAAACCCAGTTGAACGCACGCACCTCCTGCCCGAATTGGGTTCCGTAGATGACAGTACCGCAGAAGTCCGCACAGATCTGTGGAGGGGAGGAGCGGAAGAATATGTCGAGTGCAAAGGAGATGGAGATGCGTTTCCGTCGAGAAAAATACGTGAAGGCGTAAGACAAGCCACTTTTTATTTTGCTAGGTGAGAATCGTTTGTTATTGTGTCCCTTTCGGGTGGAAAAACACAACGTGGATGCCAAGCGGACAAATCCGGTATCATACGTGATCATTTTGTCTGGCCTCCCGCTCAAACACATGAGCTACGTATATACTACTATCACCATCGTATCGACGTCTCGCTCACAATCGGCGTTTGTTGAAATCGGCGTAGTAGAGGGTAAAGGTCTCGGAACGAATGATGTAAGCGACGACAGACAGCAGACAGACATACGCACCCTGTTACTATTTATCTATATAAACGGTACTACATTGATAAAAAGAAAACAAAAACAGAAAGTACAACCCTCAACCTATGTTGTTTAAAAAAAACAAATTTTTCATCAAGTTAAAAGAAAAGAAGACAAGGCCTAAGACAAAAAAGGCGAAACAAGTGTTTTTTTTCTTGTTTTATTCATCTTCTCTCACCTCTGCGCTCATGGGGGTAGCAGAGTTCGGCCCGTTGGCCATGATCCTGCTCTCCTTCAGGTCGGCGAAGCACCCCAGGAACGAGTCCTCGTCCGCCGGCGAGGCCACGTCAACCGGGGCCGGGGTCTCCATAGAGTTGGAAGAGGTGAGGATCCTGATCGGAGAAGGCGTGGGCTCGTCCACAACGGCGACAGGCGCAGGGGTCAGAACGGAGACCGGCGCGGGCGTCGGGACGGCGACGGCGATCGGCGCCGGCGTCGAGCCTACAACCGGCGCAGGCGTAGGAACGGCGACGGGCGCCGGCGTCGAGTCCACAACCGGCGCAAGCGTAGGGACGGCGACGGGCGCCGGCGTAGCGTCCACCACGGGAGACGGGGTGACCGGCTCGCCGGCGTCGCCGTTGTTCTCGTAGACGGTCATGGCGAAGGAACCGCCGCAGATCTCGCCGGTGTTGCCGGCGCAGGGGGAGGTGCAGCCCGTGCTCGGGCCGTGGACGTCGTAGTCCGTCCTCTGTCCTCCGCACCAGCACTGGTTTTTTGTAGTGGGGGGGGGGGGGGGGGGGGGGGGGGGGGGGGGGGGGGGGGGGGGGGGGAGGCGGTGGGTGTGAGATAAAAAGAGTTTATATAGTATATATATTTTATTCTTGTATCTTTTTCTTTCTTCTCGTATAGCGAACTGAAACAAACAACAAACAAAAAAAGCAGTTCGTTCGCATATACGAGTAACAAGTGTACTTCAAAGTGTATACCCTGGTATAAATGTACTTCGTGTATCATGTACGAGCGCCTTGTACCGGTGCGTGGCATTCGCCATCCCTCTTGAAACCTCTTTTGACACCCCGGGAGAACAACCAAAACAACTTTCGTTTCATGTAAGAAGGCGTCCTTTGTTTTCGACCATAAATACCCCCCCCCCCCATCTGCGTTGCACGTCCCGAAACAGGGACTCGTATATACGTTCGTACGACAAGCCTTTCTTTGGCACTGCACTCGTACGATACCCGTACACATCCCTAACTATTGCCTCCCAACATTCTAAGCGACTGACCTCGTTGGAGAACTGAGTACCGTAGAACAAGGAGTCGGAGCAGATCGCTTGGCAGACCTGCAAATGCGAGTGGTCAAAGCGCGAAACCACGAAAGGCAAAAAGAAAGGAAGGAAGGAGGGGAGAGGGAAGGGTTTACTCACGTCGTGCATGGCCGCAGTCGGAAGGAAGGAAGGAAGGCGGGGCGGGGGTAGGGCTGTAAGCCTCATGTCGAGCATGGCCGTAGTGTAATGACCATATGCCCTATTAATAGCATCCCTATACGAAGCCGGGACGGAGCACGTTTGGTTTTTCACCAACCATACAGGACCATACAGGATATTGTCTAGTCTACAGAAGATAGAAAACAGATGCGCGATATTTTATGTGTACCAGACACTTGACTGTTACGGGGGAGCATACGTAGTGAATAGGGACCTACCTAAACTACACACAAAAAACTATCGTAGCATGAGGAATATATATATATATATTTACACCCTTAGGAAGGATCCGAGCGGCGTCACGTCACACTGCGTAATTCTCTGCTTTTGCTGCTTTTCGCTCTCGTACAGCACTCACCTCCGAGCCCATCGGGGACTGCGTGGCAGTCTTGGTCATGATGCGCGCCGCGTTCGTGTCCGTGAAACAGCCTATCAAGGTTCCGGGACCGGAGACGACCTCCATGGGTGCAGGCGTGGTCCCCGGGTCCACGGGTGCAGGCGTGATGCTCGGGTCCATGGGTGCAGGCGTGGTTCCCGGGCCAACCACAACAGGGGCGGGGGTCTCTGCCTCGGCGAGAGTGGGAGCCGGCGTGTCTCCAGTCATGACGAAAGGCGCAGGCGTGACCGGCGGCCGGGTGGTGGACGAAATCTCGTAAACCTGTACATCCCCCCCAAAAAAAAGTGGAAGCAGTGGTCGACGAAAAAAAAAACCGCGGAGAGGACGAGAGGACAGAGAAGCGTTTTATTTAGTAAGTGAGAAAAAATAAAACAAGGGAAAATAACTGTTTGCAGAGGAGTGTTGAGGCGAGGAGCGCTATACTATAAAAAAAGAACATAAAAAATAAAAAAAAGAACATAAAAAAAAGCGTTTCGCGGAGGCGGGGGGGCGTGTATTTCGGTAAAAAAATCCAACTACGTATTAATACTACAAAAAAACGAAAACACGAAACGAAAACTATTCGTTGAAAAATGTTGCTGATGATAAAATCTTGCCTGGATCGCGCTGTTGCCGCCGCAGAATTCGTCGGGGTTGGCCGTGCACAGCATCTCGCACGACGAGGCAGGGAGTGCGCCGAGCCTGTCAAAGTCTTCGTCGTTACCGCAGAAGCACTTTTTTTTTTAAAGGGACGGTTTTTTGTTTTAAAAAGCGGCGAGGGGGAAAAACACAAAGCGGGCGGAAAACGGGTGCGTGGTTTAAAAATTAGAGTATTCGCATCGTGAACGAATCGGAGACGGGCATGGCTGTGGGTATGTACTACATGGTGACAGTAATAGTAGACTAAAAATGGTACGTGTATAAACGTGCATGCATGTAATCAACGTAATATGTTTTTTTTTTTTTTTTTTTTTCAAGGACGGTTTTTTGTTTTAAAAAGCGGCGAGGGGAAAAGAAGGAAGAAACAAAAGCGGACGGAAAAACGGGTGCGTGGTTAAAAATTAGAGTATTCGCATCGTGAACGAATCGGAGACGGGCATGGCATGGGTATATATTACATACATGGTGACAGTATTAGTATAGACTAAAACTGGTACGTGTATAAACGTGCATGCAGTAATCGACATTAATACGGTATTTTTACGAGTATATACAATAATCGGCAATTTGTATTTCCTGAATATACACTAATTATTTTACTTCACACATCACTTCATGCACACACACCTCGAAGGAGAATTGCACTCCGGCGTACTTGGCACCCAGCGTGTCGCAGTACGAGGCGCAGATCTGTTTTCGGTAGAAGCAGTGGGAAGAAAACCGGGCAAGGGATAGCAAGGGAAAATATAAGTTTTCGAGTGTGAACCGATGCGGCCGGAATTTTTGGCAGGCAGGCAGGCAGGCGCATACTGGCAAGACAAAAAGGGACCACTACACTGCTGCTGCATCGTATTATTTACAGAAGGTGTGCACGACGTACAAACGATATTGTCATCTGTTTTCGTCAAAGTGCACACACGTTAATGGTAACAATCGTGCGTACCGTAGTGGGAAGGGAGGGAGAGGAGCCTACTTTGTGACCCCGGATCTGAGTTACGACTATGAATCTATTGATAGGGAGGGAAGAAGACACAAGTGCGAAAATAATAAAGGGGACGGAAACACAAAAAAATAAAATAGGATTACACGACACATGCACAGCTCTAGAATCTGTGTCCGGAATGTGTGTGGGCGCTTCAATTTTCGACGTCAGGATTTATTAGTTACCTGAGCGTTCATCGCCCTCTCGCCCTCGCCACAGTCGCTCTCGGCGAGAGACAACACGCGGTCCCCCGAGTCGTCGTTGAAGCATCCTTGGTCCTGGAGAGTGAAAAAAGGGGGCAGTTCGTTCAATTGGGGGGGGGGGGGGGGGAGGGGGGGGGGTTGMKAGCAATTGTATATAGCGTCGGTCCGAATTACAATCCGGTAACACACCCAAAAAATATCAGGTAAGACAATACTTTCAACTAACCACCCACGCACCCACCAACCCCACCACACGTCGTAAGACAGCACCACTTCCATCTTTCATCCCTTGACAGACCGACAATTTTTGCCTCCAACATGCCTTGCCCCTACCGTACATATGACTTACGTGTTAGTCGGGAAATGTTGGATAAGGCTCGCTTTGCTCGCCTACGTAGCATAAGTCGGCAAAAGTCGGCTAGCCATCAGCTGGCTTCGCCAGCCGACTTAACGAGTGTTCGTTCAACACTACTCGGCCCTAAACCCTCGACACACCAGTGCGACACCGATATTCCCCATGTAGTTTTGATTCTCACCGCGACGACGACGTTGTCCTCGCTCTGGGGGAGACAGGTGGAGGCGCACAGGTCACCGCAGGGCATGTGGTAGATCTGGAAGTTTCTCGTGATCATGATCAGCTCGCCCTATACATATTAAAGGAAAGGGAAAAACAAACAAGCAAAATCACGCAAAACAAAACACACACACACGGTCGCGTGGGGAAACGGAAAGGTCGGGCGCGGTCGGGTTTGCACATCGCTGAGGTCAGTACGAGGTATTCAAAGAAAGGATATTTACCGAGAGACCGCAGTTTTTCTTCCGACACTTGGATTCGAGCGTGCAACGTTAACGGCGGGCAGATTGTGGTTTGTCCATAAGGTAGTAGATCGTGATTTGTCCGTTATCTATTGATAATACGAAGATCGCAGTTTGTCCGTTATCTATTTATACTACCCTATCTACTGTAGATCGTGCGTTTCTCCGCCATCTATTGAAATTAGGTCCTGGATCTAATTCATGTGTGCAAGCAGCAGCAGCAGTTGGTGTGAGTGTTACTCACGTTGATGTCTTCCGAGAAGGAGATGATGGCCACGCTCGAATCGCTCACGATGGTTCCCAGGACTAGCTCCCCATCCACTTCGACGAGGTAGTAGATGTTCCTATTGTATACAGACAAAAGAGTGACAGCGGAGGCGGACACGGATGCGGAAAAAAGTGGTAACACAACACGAGCGCGTCCAGTCAGCTGTGCCAACTAGAAAATATATGGAAAAAAAAAAGAAGCTCGGTTGTTACCAAAATCCGCAACGAAAATTATGATCAACGGACGCCGACGCGGGGAGGCGGGGTACCCATGCCATGCATGGTGATGACAATAAATCCTCGCACCCCTACGATGGGGGGTAAGTGGGGGAGTGGCGTGCTCATTTTTTGTCTCTCGCCTTATATTTTTAAGTAAGTAACAATATGACAACATTTGACAGCGCTGCCTTTTCGAGACTGGAGCGAGGGGGCGGGGGGAGGAGGGAGGGGGGTTATTGCGTCCGTCCCCTTAACTCTGTTAGTTTCGTCGCCGAAGATGTGGCTCCGGTAAGAAGTCCGAGAAATAGTTTCCGAAAAGTACTTAGACGTTACACTGAGCAGCCCGAGAAATGACCCGGGATGGGAGTGGACGGGGGGGTGTACTCATGTGTGCACGGCCGTAGTCATATGACCATAACCCTCGCATCCCTACAATGCCGGGACGGAGCCGTTGGGTTTTCACCAACCAGGCAGACATTGCTTGCACCAAGCGCGAACGCCGTGAGGTAGTCGGGGGGGGGTCGTTTAAGCATTGATTAGGATAAGAGCAGGAGTGACCACCTATTTTTTTTTTTTTTTGAAAGCTGATCGGTCGAAGCGTCAAGTGGGCAACGTCCGAGAGTCGCTGATACATTATTGTTAGCAGTAGTAGTATATAGCACAAGCAAGCAGCAGCAGCAGCAGCAGCAGCAGTTTTTTGCGAGCAGTATCGGTCTTGATCTATTATTGGTTACCATGTTGTAACACAAACCCTCTTATCGATAACAACCGGTGATCTAGTATCATCAAGTCGTAAATCGACAAAAGCCTATCTGTACCACATATGGTGTAAACCAATCACAAATCATCCCCTTACCGATGACGGCGTGGCCGGTGATGAATCGGTCTCCGCAGATGTTCTGGTTGCCCGTGAACTGGTCCTCGTCTCCCTCGGAGAAGTAGTCGGGGTGGCAGTACTCGAAGTACGGCCACTCGAAACCGCTCCGATCGGCCCCCTGGCAGTCTCCGTCGCGGTCTTCCTGAGCTTCTTGGCAACGGCTGCCCTCGAACCTCGACCAACCATAGTTATTACCACACCTATTGCAGGTGGCCATTTTAAAACAGGACCAAATATGGTTACTGAAAAGAGGGGATAAAACATACATTTTTTCCAACTTTGTACTGCGTACTTGGGGCGATTTTTACCTTTTCTTCATGAACAAATACTTATCGCCGGGGGGGGGGGGGGGGGGCAAAGTAAACAGGACCAAATATTGTTACTCATATAGGTTTAGTGTGTGTGTATCGTCGGTCTCCGGTGATATTAATTATTAATAGTATACTTTGCGAAGTATATTTATAAAAATATTAAAAAAAAAAACCAACAACAGCTGTGAAAACGAAGATTTTTGCGGAAAATGATCGTCGATTGCAAAATTGCGTGTGATTATTTGATCGCGTGTACCTAAGTGTCTTGTTTTTTTGGATGTCCTCATGTGGGTGGGATGCACATCCTGTCGTGTAGGAGAACATTTGAGGCTGCATAATTCACCGAGCGTGTGTCATGTCTCTGTGATGAAAAAAAAAGAAAAAAGTGGGGTTTGCACTTAACTTTGCCACTCTACTGCTGTACGTAGTATTAATACTCGGCAGTAGGAAATAATCATGCCTGGTTCGACATATTTAGATGCTGATACTTTTCCCCGGGAGGGTTTCGCATGATATATGATATTGTAACGAGAGAGTTAATACCAACAACAAAACCTCGCGAAAAAAAAATCGACAAAAACGTCGAACTTCTTCGGTACTACCACATAAATACACAACATATATGGGTACGAAGCCATTTGATACCAAGACATCCACGAACAAACATGCGGCGCTAGAAAATAAAAATATGACATGTATCCCATCAATTGCGTACACACCCATGGAACAACAAACACACAAAAAAAAAGCAAAACCGAACAGCCGCACGCACGCACGGTCCTTATCCATCCCAATTCCAATCGAATCCGATCCACCCCACTCACTCGATGATGTCGATCTCTTCCACGTTAGTGTGTCCGACGTCGCCGCAGTAGAGCACGTCGGTAGCGCGGTCGAAAGAGCACCGGAAGGGGTTGCGGAGCCCGCTCGCGCAGATCTCGGGCAAGACATCGGGGAGCGCTGTTTTTTTTTTGTTTTTGTTTTTTGAAGAAAACCAAAAAACAACACAAGAAAACCAAAAAACCACACAACAACAACAAAAACCGAAAAGCAAAGGAACAAGGAACAAAAAAACAAAAAACAAAACGTGGGAGGTAGGGAGGGAGGGAGGGGGGGGGGGGGGGGGGGAATACTCTCAGAGGAACGTACAACGATGGCCGTTGTGTGCGTTTACAACAGATGCATATATATAATATATTATAATATATACCATGTAAAAAACCCCAGAAAGGTGTTCCAACGATAAAAGGCATGCCTCAAACGCCTGACAAGGCATGCGGCTTATTATTGGGCGGTTCCTCTCTGCTCGGAAGAAAATCTCGGCAGCCCAACCAACCACACGAGTTGTAAATCAGGAAACTATAGGGGATCTGCCTAGAGATATCTAGACACTCGTACTCGAATGTCAAGATGTCAAGTGGGAAGCGACGTATAATATCTACTATCGTATCTATCTATCCGTGCCATATGTGGAAAGAAGGAAATAACTTACATACTTTTTTCGAGTATTAATACATAGCTTGTTCAGATATCTGTGCGAAGTTATTTTTCTTACTTGCTGAGGAAAGCTAAAATCGGATTGTTTTTCTGTCAAAAGAAAAATCCCAGTTCGGTGTGGACGCGTGGATACGGGATTGGTCGCATACATATATCCAACGGCAGGTTGTGCATGATTCTCTATATCCAACGGCAGGGTGTGCGTGAGTTTCTATACCGTTACAACTATTAAATAATAATATTAACTACCACTCTGTCCCGGAATATAAGAAGCTTTTTTATTGAATATTAATGTGCAAAAGGTGCTTATATTTCGGGACATAATTGATTTAGTAGGTTGTTCGTGGTATGGGGAGGGGGGGATAATTAATTAATTTAGCGAAAGAAGGAAAAAAATACCAAACGGCAGGGTGCGCTTGAGTCTCTATACCCAACAGCAGGGTGTGCATGAGTCTTGTTCCAGCGTGTTTGTCATACGGTGTTTGTCATACGTGTGCATGGTCTCACATCCAAGGTTTCCCGAAGGGATGGTGTAGCCGGTGCCGTCGGAGGGGACGGTAATGCGCATCATGGAGCCCAGCATGTTCGTCGTGTCCTGTCCGGCGTTGAAGGTGTCGGTCTGCGGTCCGCCGTCTCCTGTGGTCCAGTAGAGGTCGTGGGAGGAGCTCTGCGACAAAAAAAAAAAAAAAAAAAAAAACAGCGAAAGCGAAAAGAGTAAAATACTTTCGGGATCAGTGCTAAGAAATAAAATAAAATAAAATAACGCCTTTTTTAAACTTGAAAAACAATTGATAAAAAATAACGCCTTTTAACGTTTTGTTAATGAAAACCTATTTCATAGCCCATCCTGAAGTAGTTTGAAAAACTCGCACACTACTCGTAATGACAAGTAATTTCCCGAATATGTGGCACCAGTCAGAACTGCAACCACTTTTTTGGGGCAAAACTACTTGGAATTAGTGTGGTCTCATTTTTGGAGTAGTAAAAGGGTCAAGGGGTTGTATGTTACGCGTACCCACCGTTTATATTTTGGGGGTAGGGGACAGGGGACATACTTCGCGAACATTTACCGAGTTAGTGCTACCCATACCCACTGTTTTTTTTTTTGGGGGGGGGGTAGGGACATGAGAGGGGCATAACAAACATTGGGGGTGGGGGGGGGGGGGTTGTGTGTATATAACTATTTTCCGGGTATTGACAGGACCACAGCAGATAATCAGGAGCCCACGGTATATACACAAAAACCTATATGTTTTTACCTATTTTCACTCACGATGTTTGGTCCTACGTATTTAATATGGTCCCTCGTAATAGTACCTGTACTAGTTCCCTATTTCCAGTACTTCGGATGTTGGCACGTGATGACTATTTTCCAGTCTAGCCCAGTACGTCGTGGAACGGGCGACGATGACTCACCCCGTCCCCGTAGTCCGAGTGTTTGAACCCGCACCAGCCAGCGGAGTGGATGCTTGAACTTCGGAGCGGTGGTGAGCAGAACCTCCTCGGAATCGAGGGTGGCGGACGGGTCTCCCGGGAAGTACTCGAATTTGGAGATTCGGTTTCTCGGGTTCTCCTGTTTAGGGAGGGGGGGGGGGGCGGGGATGTAGGTAAGTATCATTTCCATCCGAGTAAAAAACAATTAGTCGAGAAAAAAGGGGGGAAAAAAAGGAGGGAACCAACGGTTAGGATCACATGGAGGAAAAGATAGGCGGGGAGGAAAGAAAAAAAAAGTAACAACGGCTGGATTTGGGTTGGGGGTGTTGTTGACATGACAGCACATGGGTGGGTGGGTGGGTGGGTGGGTTGGGTTATCGCGGTGAGAACTTGTTGCCCACCCCCATAATAGGACGGACGACAGCAACCAGCAGTCCAACCCATCGAGTCAGCATGTATTTTGATGGGAGAGGTATTTACCCGAAAAAAAAAATCGTTATTCACTTCCCTCTTTATGGAGGAATGCGAAGACTGCAAAAACGCCTTTCTTCCCTCTAGGAACTCAGCGGCACCGTACGTATGATAACACACTACAAAAAAGCCCGAAGAATGTGAACGACTCGCTCCTGCTAGAAACTCAGGCGAGCTGTGTACCGGTACCACGCCCCCCCCCCCCCCCCCCCCCCCATCCTTCCCTCCCTGTAGTAAAAAAACTCACCCCATCGTTAAGCTGGCAGGTGTAGCTGAGGTAGAAGATGTCGGGGAAACCACTCACGCCCCAGTTGGGGTCGAACGCGATGTCCAGGAGGCCCTGTTTGGTATCATAGGGGACCGTTTCACGAATAGGAGATAAGAGGAATGAGTTAGGGATATAGACAAACGCATCAGATCATACACATTATAGACAGACGCATCCGATCGTATCACCTGTAGTAGTAGAATCATGTGCATTGAAAAAAAAAAAAACCCTGTCGGGAGGCAGGCATTTTCGGGACGTGGGGGTCTAGTGACTTGAAATGACGCGCGCAAGGTATAAAAGAAGGAACCCGATGACTTGTTTGTTAAAGTTGACAACAAAATTGAAACACGAAAAAAAAAAAACACAAGAAAAAAAAAACAGGTGACATAAAATACGCGTGCTCGTACGAAAGAGACGGGTGAAACGTGTTGGTTCGGAAGGACGGGGAGCTGCTCCTTACAAACCCAAAATCGACGAATCGACGGAATCTCATTATTTTGTGTCGGCAGTATTTTCCATTTTATGCTTTTGATTGTTCATGGGGTACATATTATAGCGCTTGTACATATATACTGAAATGTTTGTATCCGGCACAAACGTGAAAAGCGGGGTCTGTTATCATCATGTCACCCGGGGTGATAGAAAGTAAGGGGGTATACATTATTTCGTATCACCCGGGGTGATCGAAAGTAAGGGGTGTACATTCTTTCGTCTACACATTATTATATGTACGGTTTAGGTGTACCAGACAATACCATACACGAAACATTTGGGGGGGGGGGGGGGGGGGGGGGGGGAGGGAAGCCTCTCGCCTCTTCGAAAGCGACGTAGAACACTCCGTTGTTGGAGATGTCGACGACTTGGCTGATCTCGCCCAGCTCGTCGGCCTGCACTATCTTGACCTCCCCCTGCTGGCCCATCAGCCAGAACGACTCGCCGTCGGGGGTCTGGCGCATGCTGATCGTGTTGCGCGGGAAGTCGTCGTCGTTGTCCAGGTCCGGGAACACAAAGGTCAGCCCCGGCTCGAAAATCTCGGCTTTTGTATGTATCGAGTACATGTCATACCCACATTGTACACGTTAGCATGTACCGGTCGTGTGTTAATATTTCAGGTACCAAAAAATGTCGGGAGGCGGAGAAGAAGACAGGGAAGTGCGCAGGACAGCAAAAACAAGAGCGGGAGGGGAGCAAGGAGGGGGGGAGGGGGGGGTCAGCTCATTTGTTGCGGGCCTTACGTAGTCATTTAACCACGCACCCCTTTTGAGACGCGGACGGGGGGGTGGGGGGGTATGGGGGTGGGGAGGGGGAGAGTAGTCCTTTATTGCTTGCCTTGGTCTTGACGACATTGTTGCCATTGACCACGCACCCCTTTCGAGACCGAGAGCTCCGTTCCTACTCCTAATAATAGAGACAATAGAGACACCTCCAAAAGTTGGGCGCTCATTACGTCGTTTCCATAAGTATTACATTTTTTTTTTCTAGTCCTACGTATCCCCTTCCTATTGCTAATCGAGACAGCGTGGGGGGTGTACTCATTCATGTCGTGCACGGCCGTAGTCGTATGTATGGCCATAGACCCTCGCATCCCTACAATGCCGGGACGGAGTGGATAAATAAATGTGTATCATATCGGTTGAGACATCTCCGCAGGCGTTGGGTTGCCTATATAGTCTGGAGGAAACGCCTCAAGCGCCAGAACGAGCGTCGCTGCGGGGCTGGTTGTGTGACATCCATCGACATTATCGCAACCTGGCTGATACACCAAAAAGGGACACGCCCAATTCGTGACGCAATCAAGGTACTGCTGTAGTACGAATAACAAATAATAAAAAAAATGTCGTACTGGTTGGTATACTTGCGTAAATCCTGTACCTGTGGACGGAAGCGTGAGAGTATAAATTCCAACACGGAAGTTGTACAAATTCCAACACGGGAGAAGTTATGTTTTTTTTTGTGCTGCTGGTAATGCTTGCGTAAGTGTATTCGTAGTACCACAAGTATACATACTTTTACAGGGGGCTATAGTAAACACTAGTAAATAGGACCAAATATTGTTGGTGAAAATAGGAAAACTTCTGTTTTTTTGTGTGCAACGTAGCGCTCCCTATGGTATTAATAGTATCGTATCAGCACACGCCACACCACACGGCACAAAACGGAACAGTAGTAGTTTACGGCTGGCTGTAAGTTGCGAATTGCCTTGTTCAACTTCCACCACGCTGGAACTTCAACCGGTCGGTCTCCTTTGCTAAACAGGTTTTTGATCGCAAGACTGCTCAAATACCCACAAAAACATCCTTTTTATTTGGTCGTGAGCGGAGCGGACGACAAACTTTCCACGGGAGGGAAGCCCCCCCCCCCCCCCTGACACCCTTCTTCCTTCTCCTATGATACAACTAACGCGTGATATCATATATTATTTAAAAAAAAACAAAAACATCTGCTTCGAAGTACATGTATGTATATGTGTGATCCTCCACGGCAACTTCAACGTTCGTGTAAAAAAACTGTATGATCGCGGACGACTCAAGAACCTGCACTTATTGTTGACAACTATTGTTACTGTAAAAAAATCTACTTGGATCCCAAGACAAGGGAACGCTCACGTACCAACGAATATTGTTGATTGTGGACAACTCGCGTTCCTATACGATAAAAAAAGCTCCTACGTATTCGTAAAACAAACTGTTTGATCGCCCACCACAAAACCTGCAACAAAACCTGTTTGATCGCGGACGACGACAAAAAACGAAGAAAAAAAAACCATTTCATCACTGATCTGATCACGGACGACCGAAAATAACAACAAATTTTGCGGAAAACCAGCGTACCTACAACATGTATGAAAACCTATTGATAACAGATCGTGCACGCCTCTGGCTCGACTCACGTTCTTCAAGGCGGTGTCATTACGCGTCTAGGAAGAGCGTGCACCATTGCAAGTATATACTCGTAGTGTACAGCTTCATTCATACTGCAAGCGTGTCGTACACCTCCCTGGGTACACCATGTTGCACTTCAGACACGTGTGATCACTTGCCCTTTAATAGTAACACTTGATGGTGGAAAACCGGCGTTCCTATAGATGTACAATGCATGAAAGCCTATTGTTCATGGATCGTGAATGGCTCTGGCTTGACTCACGTTCTTCGTAAGGGAAAGACCAGAACTGATCGCCGGTGGAGCCGACGTGCTTCTCGCAGTAGCTGAGGCCTCCGGGGTACGTTCGCGCGATGCCCGGAATCTGATCCGCACACGCGTCCACCAGCTCGTCGCAGAAGTCCTGCTTCATCGTCATCCCGTCCAGAGCCCCCAGCTCGGCTCCCAGCCGCTCGTAGAGGTGGGCGCTGTAGGAGTGGCATACACCGCACACAACCTGGGGAGGGGGTATAAAGGAGAGGAGGGCAAAGTGAGAAAAGCCAGGAAAACATCGGCGGGGGGAGGTGGGGGGGGCGTACTCATTTGTTGCTTGCCTCAAGTAATTCGACCATTGACCACGCATCCCTTTCGAGACGGACCGAGGGGGGGGGGGGATACTCTATGTCGTGCATGGCCGTACGCAGTCATATGATCTAACCTTATAAATTAATAAAAAAAATAAAAAAAAACAGCTGTGAGCTCGAGGATTTCGTCGAAGCTATTATAGGCCCTCGCATCCCATAATATTAAAAGTATATTGTTGTTTTTGTTGTTTTTCTTCACATTAAACTCGTTTCAGTTGCTAAATACGATGCCGTGGCGGAGCACGTTCAAAAGTTTCATTAAACCAGGCAGAAATTGTTGGTAAAAAGAAATACGAACAAACAAGGGCGGTTTCGACTACCCTGTCCCTGTGGGGGTTATTTTGGGCCCGCCCTGCCATTGTTGGAACAAAGCGCTTGGAACTTGTGTCGGGGTTTAGGTCTCCGTACAGCAGTATCCCGTAGTAAACACGACCTATTGGCGGTACACACAAAAACAATATATTAACAATAGTTTTGCATCTTTTCACCCGCAGTTTATCACCCGCATCATTTGGTCTTTTAACAACTATTATTGTAGCACTCCTTGAATACTAGGATAACTTCGTTTGAAAACCAGCTATTAATAATACACGAACGAATGATCGTTATAAATGCATTACCCTATAGTATGCCACGTGGTTTAGGTTGTGCATTGCCGCTGGTTGACGTGGTATATACAAAAAGGAATCTGCATGATTTCTAGAAGGCAGAGAGGGAACTACAGTAGTAGTGTTGTACGTAGAGGGGTAGGATTCTCGCACTAATGCTGAACATGTGTAGAGGGATAGTAGTCTCGTGACTTGTACGAGTACGTACAAAATAGTTTGTTCTTAACCCTTTTAGAACTGCAGTCCCGTTTTGGGGACAAACCACTCTAATTCTAAGTGATTTGTCCCCAAAACGGGACTCCAGTCCTAGAAGGGTTAAAGATGAAGGCAACCGAAATAAAAAACGACGAAAATAATATTTAACAGCAATCCGAGGACTACTTACAGTACGTTCAAGTATGTAGCGCGTTGAAATCTAGTTCTGAAATCTTAGGGTCAGGTTGAGCCAGACGCAGAAGATTATTTGGAGTCAAGAAACGGGTGACAGATAAGCATCTCCTCGTGTCGGGAACCCAGAATATACGGCACACCGCCCCTGCAAGCGCATTACTCCAAACCTACAAAATGTGTCTCGTGCCGGGACGAACCCAGAAATCAAAGGGACCGGGCGAAATATTATTCATCTCCCCGTCTCGGCAACCTAGAATATCTGATATACGGCACCGCCCCTGCAGGCGCATTACTCCGACCTACAACGTGTACGTGTCACATTCTTAGGGGGAGGAGGGATGGCCGCCCACAAATCCACAAAAATAAACGAAAAAACGAGAAAAATGGGTAAAACATGTGTCGGGGACATGTGAAACATGCGCAGCATAGATATTAATATTTACACGAAAATATACATTCGCCAGACGATCCCCGTGTTTTTTTCGAGAAGAACGTGGGCTTAGGTATTATTTGTAGTGGGTTTCCTATTTTTTGCGGACGGTACGGCAACTCCCTATCAACAGTACGGTCAAATGGCTAGGTACCATCGGTTAAACTGATAAGAAAGTGGCACATGCAGAAAACGAGTTCTCATTCAAAAAAAGTATATATGCAGGTATGATACCATCGGGCGAATCAAGTGGCATACAGTCACCTTTTTTACCAGCACACCCGGGAATCCAGTTTTGTTTTTTGATTTGTTTATAGTATAGGCCAATTCATGAAAGATCTTGACATGTACCGCCCCGCGCCCCGCACGAAAGCTACCAGGCATTCGTATGTCTAGATTAAAAAAAAAAAAAGAGAAGAGACAAAAACGGACCAAAAAAACACGGGAATAAAAACTTTTTAGGGTTGGCTGTGCATGACAATGATGTTAATTTTGTCTTCGCACTGAACCGTTCTTCGCTGTATTATTGGTCATTTGTTTCCGTTGTATTGCCTTTAATGGGTGGGGTGTTGGGAGACAGCGGACAAAAAAACATTTGACAACATTTGTCGACATTGCCTCAAACCACCAGCGCGAGAGCGCCGGGAAGGGAGTGAGCGCGGGTAGGGCATCATCCATATTTCTTTGCGCCCACCCCGTGCCGTGTGCGGTACAGCCATAATAAGGCTTCTAGATTGGGTGGGTGCTATGTTGAGGCAATTACCGGCTTTCCAAGCCCATACCATCTACTCGTACATTTATCCGTGCGATGCACAACGCAGACGCCATTTTCGTTATATACAGGAAGTAGCAACCATCGCCATCACGCAGTTGCCGTTGCTGGGGTTGTCGCTTGCTCATCGCCAAAGACGCCTTTTTCTGTAAGGGACTACTGTCACAAGGGTTGGAGGGTTGGACGTTTCGGTAGATGATATCATAGCAGATCAAGTTAGGTGTTGTTGTAAACATCTGCCGCCACCTCATGCAGCAAGCTTCGGCGTGGAGGAACAATGGTCGCATCGAAATGGTTAAACGGGGATTATCCTGTGGTTATGTCGTTGATAGTAAATAGTGGGAACTTCTGGTCTGAGGGTGTTGAACTATTATGCTTAAACTTCCTGGCATATATGGACTTCAACTTTCAAGACTCTAGTAGAAGAAGGTGTGGGCGGGCAGTGCAAAGTAGAAAAAGGAAGTACGCAATTCGATGCGAGTCGACGAGTGAAGGAAGGGCTCAAGTATTTTGTCGCGAAAGGCACGAATCGTATAGTATACGTAGTGGGGAGGAGGAGGGAGAAGCGCCTACTCCTCAGATGACCCCGGATCTTGAGTTACGGCTATAGGAAGGAGAGAGGAAACAAAGGCGAAGATAATGAATGGGATGGAAAAAACAACAAAAAAAACTTACTATTAATACACACACTCAATGGATGAAGTCTCTGGGATTCTACATGTATACCTACAAAAGATACGAAACGAAAGTACATGCGCTAAACTGGATATATATACACCAGGGGATGGGGTATTTACATTTTCGACTCGCCCCAAGAGGGCACGTTCAAGCAGATGCCCGTAACAATTTCTGAAAAATTTTGTGGCACACGAGCGCGGCCAGCGATCACACACGCCTTCGTTGATTTGTTTCTTTCACTTCTCAAAAAAAGTTATCACATATATCTCGTTCATTTGAAAAAAAAAGTTGTTCGCGAGGGGAGGGGGGGGGGAGTGACAACGAATCTGTCGGTGTTCCTTTTTAAACCCATTTGACAATGTATACCTGGTATAGTAGACTTAGTGTGTGGCCGTCTCTTGTCGAGTGTTACGGGGAACCATAGTAAATAGGACCTACGGTTAACCCCTTTAGGACTGCAGTCCCGTTTTGGGGACAATCCACTCTAATTCTAAGTAATCTGTCCCCAAAACGGGACTCCAGTCCTGTAAGGGTCAACACAAAAAACTATATATTTGCCTATTTTTACGAACAATATATATTTGCCTATTTTTACGAACCAACATTTAGTCCTTTTTGCTACCGAGCATGGCCTTACGAAATGGTGGGTCCATGCCGGCACAATACGTAGCGGCAACCGGCACTGTGAACTCCGCACACTACTGTACACCACACTGGCGAATGCGATTAGGTTTGCGAAGCGATTTTCACTGCAACGTAGGGTATCTCTTGTGTACTTCGCACACTGCCACGCTCAACTGACTTGGTGAATCCGATCTGGTTTACGCCAAGCGATTTCACTGCAACTTATGTTTTCACTGCAACGTAGGGTATCTCTTGTGTACTTCGCACACTGCCACGCTCAACTGACTTGGTGAATCCGATCTGGTTTACGCCAAGCGATATTTCACTGCAACTCATGTAGTATCTGCTGTGTCGTAGTTTTGTGACTCAAAACAGAACTGGTACTCTCTCTAGGATGTGTCGTAGGTTTGTTGTGACAAAACAGAACAGAAGTGGTATCTCTCTGCGTAGGATTGAAGAACCGGACCGGGAAATTGGGTGGGTTGTGTGCTGGCGGGTGCATGGAAAGGACGGTTTCATGTGAAGGAACACACACAGGGCGCTTGATATAGGCGGGCGGTTGGCCCTACTCAAGAGGGATCACTTACGTGGAGTACAACTAGTACAGCATGTAGTGGGTAGATTAGGGTTTGAACGGATACTACTGTATTAAGTAGTGGGTATATTCAAGTTTTTTTGGGCGGATACTCGTACATACTGGTCTTCTTGCACACTTGACGCAAGGCGACGAAGAAATACACTTCGTTGGTGTCTCGTCCGGGACTTTTTATTTCCTCACGCACAGAATACCTCTTCAGTAAACCAATAAATACCTATTACTCGTATTAATAATAGAAACTGAACACAAAATAGACCCATCGTGAAACAACTGGCTCCAAACGACTCCCCCCCCTCCCCCCCATTCAGCCAACATCCCCCCCCCCTCAGCATCACAGGCTTCGTCTCGAAAGGAATGCGTGCTCTAATGGTCAAATGACTAAAAAGCCAGGAAAAAAAGAGGACGCTCCGCACCCCCCCTGCCCCCCCCAGGATGTCGGGAGATAAAAAACGCCGGATGGACCAATTTCAAGGCTGATTTAGGGTTTGTAATGGACAACGAGTTGCGGTGCCCCCCTCCCTGTGGAGAAACAAGGTTGGGGCATTTGCCTCGAGAAGGGGGGGGGGGGGGGGGGG
>MEHQ01004462.1:47693-58771 GCA_008828725.1 Saccharina japonica
GGGGGGGGGGGGGGGGGGGGGGGGGGGGGGGGGTCGCATCACCCCCGGGTGATAGATAGGGCTTGCGTGTCCACGGGTTATTCCGTCTTTTCTCACATAAAATCCGATAGAAAAATGGTACAGAGTTTAGTATCCAAGGTGGGAGATATGATATATACCTGGTATATAATATATATATGTAAATATCTCGTGGTATATATTATATATTTCTGCCTGCTTGAGGTTGAATGAAGGTGATACCACGTACTCTCCCGAACTTTCACGACACCTGAGTTTACCATATATGACCCATGCCAAGATACTCCCACAGGTACTCGGTATGAAGCTGGTCGAATGCGGCGACCATCATTGAACGCAGCCACGAGTATATCGCACGTACGTAAATATTACAAAAAAAAAAAAAAAAAAAGCTGCTGTGAGATCGAGGATTTCAAGAGGATTTCGTCGAAAACTTACTCATCTTCGCAAGCTTGAGTGCGATGCTTCCGATACATAATGAAGTCTCGTTTTCATTTGTCAGGTCTCTGGAATGCTATATACGGCGATAGGCTTCACCTTGGGCTCTGTTCTTTATAATAGTACATCATTCGCACACGAAAAAACGTACGAGAACTCACAGCGAGCGAACATGCATTCGCTTTGCTATCGGAGTCAGTCGGCGACCACATCATTTACGCGTTTGTACCACAATTATGACCCGGAAATATAAAGACCTTTTTGTATATCAACATTTCGTTAAAACAGTCCTTATATTTAGGACCAGCGTGGGATATCTTTACGAAGGCTTAAAAATAATCAGGACGCAGGAAAGGTGTAACTATTATTAACCGGGTGTGTCGATGCAGACTGATATCAAACGTAGTCGGGTAGAAAACAACAAGAACAAGCGAAATCAAATGCTCCTTTCTCGGCCACTTCCCGTCCCGTCTCAGTTTTTGTTGCCTCGCCGCGTTTGAGCCTCTTTTGCCTGGCGCTTCCGTGATGCAGTAACAAAGACAACACACGCGGCAGCATGTCCGCACAAATGTAAAAGACGAAATACGTGTCGGCTCAATATACTCCAAAGAAAAAAAAAATGCGAATAGAATACGAGTAACTACAGTACCTTCCACCCGAGGCAGGAAGAGCAGGTAGGTACCGGCAGGGGGGGGGGGGCGGAGAGCAGCAGCACGTCAATTACTGCTTTTGCTCGGGACTTTCGAAAACACTATTATTTTTTACTACGAGTTACTTGTGTGTACTATAAAAGTACTTCCAACATTTCATTTCAAAAGTTATGGCTGGCCATCGTGTGGTCCAGTTAGAGCACATGGTTGGAGGCATGGTTGGGTCGAATGTGGAATATGGGAGGTGGAAGGCGGCACACCGACCGGCCCATACTATCAACACCATCTCAGCTATATTACGAGTATTCGAGTACATATAATTGGAAACTTGACAGCTGTCAGATCGAGGATTTGGTCGAAACTAATCTTTGCAAGCTTAGCATACCGCTGAACAAACAAAAGTAGACTTGAAACCATTGTGAGTCCGGCTGTGGATACATACAAAACAGTTGGAATTAAAATAGGGAGGTTTACTCCGCATAGGTTCCATGTTTGCACAAAAGTGAAGTGAAGCAAGATGCTCGTGAAGGGATAATTATTAGACAACTACCCGGTACTTATGGTAGTAGCGCTCTACGTGTTCGTTCCTTGATTCATCTTGTTATACGCGACGTGCGCATACGTTATGAGGCGAGCGCTGAACGATACTACCTGGTACCTCGTTTCTACATGCCGCTATTAATAGTCAGTAAAAAGGTCCACGAGTAAGACGGTCGCCGTGGTATATATATGCCAGAGCAACATGGACGCCTCCTAAAGGGAACCCGCCTTATTTGTTCCAGGTTACCAGTGTACAACTCTCCAGCGGCGCTAAGGGGTTTGAACTCCGGTGAAAAAATTAAGACCCGCACCCTAAGGGGGGAGGGTTGCTAAGTCACCCCTGATTAAAAATACGCCTGGATAGCCTATGGAAA
The DNA here is from genome assembly GCA_008828725.1 of Saccharina japonica. Taxonomy (NCBI): domain Eukaryota; class Phaeophyceae; order Laminariales; family Laminariaceae; genus Saccharina; species Saccharina japonica. The sequence continues at coordinate 49,714 of MEHQ01004462.1, forward strand.
TAGTGTGGAGTATTTTTTGCGGTATGCACGCGTTTATTATATACCTCAAGAAACAAGTAAGTTTTGTCGATGTCCTCTTTCGAGCAATGCTGCTGTGGTCTCCAGCCGACTCCACGCACGCAGCTGGCATGATTTTTTTCAAATTTGAATATTTTTTGCCGAGTCTCTCGATGCCGAAGGACACCCACAGAGCACTGAAATGCGAAAAAAAAACTCTAAACACACACAATACACGACCGAATCGATCGTAGACGGAAGAAAGTTTCAAATTATTATTTGTACGTATACACGTACGTATACACGATGCGTTTGTACGTAGCACTCATCCGGCGTGATGAGAAGCGAATGACGAGTCGCCGGAACAAAGCATGAAAGCGATGACGCGGACACATCGCCAGAGGCGACAAAAATAAAATAAAATAAAATAACAATGCCTTGGGGCTTGGGGGGTAGCCGAAAAAGGTGGTAAAACGTAAAATGGAGACAAAAGGCGGTCGATACGTGAATACGCTATACTATTGCGTTTGGTGAGCACGTTTAGCCGACCAAAAAAGTCGACACGCAATGCTAGCTGCGAGAGTGAGTGCTTGAAGAAAAACTCTAGTGTGTGAATACACGTGGTCAAGTTAAGAATCTGGTATATAATATAAAACTCGATCATTATTCATGGTCGAAAAAAAAGGTCGAAAACAAAACAAAGAATACACGAGTATTAGTAGTGTCACGTATACATATAAATGATACATGCAACTTGTTGAAATAATATCGGGGTAACTTGGAAACCTGGCTGTTAAAATTGGCTGTGGGAAGTGGGGATCAAATTGTTTCTCGCGAGAGCTTCCTTGTACCGGGTACGTGAGCAGGGATGGCTCCTATTTAATAATAGATCAGGAAAAACAAAAATACTGGAATAGTCTACTCGAAATAGAGGTAGGATCGGAATAGTACCAGAGGAATGTCTGCTGTGTTTCCTTCATATATAATTAACCGTGTAATTGGGGTGCTGTAGCCGCACACCGCCAATCAGATGGGTCGGAGAGAGGAAGATCACGATGACGACCACTAAAGGCATGGACGTGAATATTATGCTTGTATGAGTACCACGTGGAACAGGGTGGTCTGGAAATTTTGCACGGCGATGACACAGCGAGAGAAACCATTAATAGCGCCGGAATCTCGGGCGACACGGTTACATGGTCGTGTGATCATATATATGTATGATGATGCGGTGCATCAAGATACTGCTTCCACATCAATCATCGATGGCATATGGCCTGTACATATGCCACACCAGGTCTACCATCTATATTAAAAGCACATATTTATATGTACAATTTGCATATATATATGGAAGCAGAAAACAATGGTTTGTCTCGTGTCAGAAGTGTCAGAAAGAGACGGTCGTGCGTTCTGCATTCCAATGAATCAATCTACTTCGAAATTGACCAACCAACTCATCTATAGGGAGATCGAAAAGTTCCTCAACCTATCTCCACAATACAATATGGTCCCTACTCGTACGTAGTGAGTAAAAACCGCCTACATTTATTTATATTCAATAATATAATATATACAAAAAAAAAAAAAAACGAATAATATATACCAGGTAGTTATTTATATATACTGGTGTTGCCAAAAAGAGAGTTGAATTGATGGTCGGGATGTCGACGGGTAGGAAGAACGGTTAAAATAAAGAACACACAACATAACTGATGAAAGCTCGTGTGTGTGTTCTCTCCACATTAAACCGTCCTTTTTACTTTTTACCCGTCGAGGGCACCACCAAATCGTTCGTTATCGTACGTTTTTGTGCCCAAGACCAATACGTATTGTATGTACAAACCTTCAGGCATGCAGCACACTACGCAAAAATTAATGGAAAACCAAGATGCTGGAATATGGATTTTTTTTTTTCGAAACTCGTGTTCGTAAAAGCTTGGTAGGATGATTCGATCGCGCGTTCTACGTACGGGGGTGCGTCGTACCTATTGTTGATTGGTTTTTAGAGTAATCTTCAACTTAACCCTTATAGGACTGGAGTCCCGTTTTGGGGACAAATTACTTAGAATTAGAGTGGTGTGTCCCCAAAACGGGACTGCAGTGCTAAAGGGGTTAACACTTATTACAGGTTTGAAAAACGATGCAAAAAAAGTACTCTGCATACTTTTAACATGCGAATATATGCTATTAGTTGTGTCTTATTACGTTGATTAAAAAGTCAGCTCGTGGTTTGTTCGAAGGTTTTTCGAATGCCCACTACTACTACTAGTACTGCTGTGACGGGGGGGACCAAAGTGGCGCCAATACTCTTGTCCCGAAATATATGCACCTTTTGTGCATCTATGTTCAATAAAAACGGTGCGTATGTTTCAGGACAGAGGTATGTCAGGACAGAGAGTGGTGTCAAACTTAAGGGCGGAAATGTACGGACCGGTTTATCTTCACATTAAAATGGAAACGCTCCTTGTATTTCCGTTCAGAATGGTACATATATATACGACGGGTCGGAGAGACCCGGGCCACCCGGTCAAATTGATCTCTGACCACGACTGACTTCGGGTTCACGTCCACGTTCACTTTCCGCGAAGTCGAGTCGAGTCGAGATGCGTATGTGGAGTAAACAAAGGGAGCAACTGAATACGATACGTGGGGCGTGTTTTCACATGAGACCGTTCTTTCCATCCGTCGACTAGGGCACCAAGCACACCCAGTGTAGCCGTGCCGATTTACCGAACCATAAAAGATAAAAGAGAAAGAAACAAGCTCTCTGTGGTCGCAAACCTACGACACAAGATAACATGGTTACGCAATAAGCAGAGAGAGAGAGTTCGGGAAAAAAATGCAATCCCATGGCATCATCGTACAGGATACGCCAAGTTACTTTTGAGAGTACCAAAATGCATAGTATATGTATGTGCCAGGTATATATTATATGAGATATCATGTGAGATATAGGGAAGCGATGGACAACAAAAAACAAACGGTTTCTACTTTTGACTTTTATAAACATTAATATAAAAGAAAAGACAAAGATCAACGACGTAAAAAAAGCAAATGGTGGTTTTGGTTTGTCCGCCTTTTAGTACAAACAAGTGTTAAGACGAAAATTTTGACAAAAAAAAAAATTGAATGCGTATATTATGCGGTAACTAAATAAACACGGTTGCGGAGACATGGGGAGTGGCCTCAAACATAAACTGATACACTGATACATATGTGGTTGGTGGCGTGTTGTGATGATTCCACTGGATGTTACTATTAATATGAATACAAAACGACTCCTGTGATGGTTCCGCGATACGAGGAGATGGGGGTTAAGTCGTTAAGTCGGCACGCAACTGCACAGCCGGCCAAAAACAAGTAATTGTTGCGGCGGCCGCAGCCTTGAACTCCGGACTCCGATAGGGAGAGAGAGAAGAAAAAAAATTAAGCGCGGCCTTCAACCGGACGGGAGAGTCGGGCATCAATAAACACCTTGGGGGTAAATAGAAAGTTGCAAAACATACGTGACGTAAAAATAGTCCACGGCGTGTTCTGTTTGTGAGAAACTGTGTATACAAAAATCGAAATGGTGATGATCCACGATAACGTATTTAACTAGTATTAATATTAAATTTAAAATGAATATTAGCTGACTGACTTAACATCCCAAACCACCGAGAGCACACATGATAACGACTTCTCTCCTATTGTACACATTGCACATTTCAACATCAAGTCGCGGTAGTGAGAGATGACGACTTTTCTCTCCCATTGTACGTTGTACCAATACGCGTCACGTATGCCATATGCCATACAAAACAAATCGACGCGTCGCAGAGAGAGAGATGTGATCATGTATTATATGAACGCACCACCACCACCCCAACTTTTATTTTTTTCCCTTTTTTCGTTTTAAAATTGGCTGTTCTCTACTCAATCAATCAATCAACCCTGCTCTCTCTCGCGCGGGAGAGAGTTGAGAGGCATTTGTTTTACGCTCACACGAGAGACGACGCTAAACTCTCTCTCGCGCGATCAAGATGCATGTTGGCACCCGCACTCTGGGGATCTCAGACAATTCGGGGAATACCCTTCAACGTACGTAGTCGAGGCTTTACAGGCTTACATCACACCACGTGTGAATAGAATATCTGAATACCAATCACAGCACAGCGCGCGTTAATAGGTATTCCAGCGAAAACAACAAGGATTTTCCGAGTTTTTTGTTTGTTTGTTTGTTTTTATTTTAGTCAAGGACCACGTATGATAAAAGCGGGGTAAAATCATGAAACAAGATATTTTGAGCAGATCAGGTCGGGGTCGGAACCCCCCCTGCGACTAGGAAAGAGTGCACAAAACATATTCGACGCTTTTGAATCAACACCTACAAAAATACTTGATGTGATTGATGTGTAAAAAGCCACAGCTAATATACTCGGCATTTGTGTCATGTAACGCAGGCCTTTACGGTCGTCACCTCGCTATAATGCTGCTGCTGCTGCTGCTGCTTTTGCTGCTGTGTACGTCGTAGTCTACAAAAGATGCTGCTGCAAAAAACGGTACCAGTATTCACGTATGACGACCGCCGCGGGAGCAAGCCAGGGAGATAGGTGGAGATATATTTGTATGATACGCGCGTCAGGAGTAGCAAGCCGCACACACTTACTTGTGGAACCGAATTTTGCAGATTTTCGACATCCACAAGCATTATTATCATCATTTCGATTTCGCGTATAGATACAGCGATACGTCGTCTGCATGGTGACCTTTTATTACATTTTCAGTGGCTTTTGATTTGGTGACGATGCAAACTTAAACTTTATCCGATGTGTACGGGTTCATGGATCTGTCGTGGTGGCGAGTCGACATATATATACGGGCTCGTTTTATGAGTATTTTCCCTCGCGGCCACACACACTCTCTCGAGAGAGAGTTCGAAAGAGAGGGCTGCATGTTCCATCCACGACATGCTGGGTACAGGCAAACGGTAGGGTATGCACACAAGGCTTTGCCTTTCTTACTACCCATCGGCGGGTGTGCTTGAGAGTCTGACCGAGATCTCTCGGTTGGTTATTTTCTGTTGCAGATTTTGCAGTCCCTCAAATCTAGAGACTTCTCTCCGTCCAAGCAAAACCTACTATTTTTCTCGTTTGTCATGTGGGAAAATAGGCGAAAGCCGCAAATCACGCACACACAAAACATCCGATCCCGACACCCCCGAAGTCACGTATCGCTTACCCTACTACGGCGCTGCTGTGCAGAACCAAGACCTTTCACTACAATCCCAAGCAGGTTGTCTCGCAAACAGGAGTGCGCGGTTCTAAAAGAGGTGCGAGGCCCCTTTACTACTACTACTGCACTGCGCAGAAAGTTAACATTTTGGTTTAATCCCAAGTAATTAGCCCTCGACACGGGGAGTGCACCCTTAAAAAAGCTAAAAACAATGGTTTTGCGGCTCAAGATGTACTACGTACGATATGTACGCCGTAACTATTTTAATATGACTACAATGACTACTACATATTATACAACAGAAAAGAAGGAAAAAAAAAAGGGGGCAATCGTCAAAAACAGCAAGCGATCTGAACTGCCTCGCATAACGTGTGGAGGATTGACGTGACAACCAACATCACAGCAACTAAAACAAAAAAAAAACTCGAAACAAAGCCCCCACCTTCTTATACAGCTCGCGGCACTCCGTGGTAAGTTCGCCCACTGCGTCCACGGCCGCCGACACGTTGTCCTCCTCGATGTCGGTGCAGCACGCGCCGTCCTGCGCCTCCGGGCAAAAGGTCAGCTCCTGGTCGAAGTCCGTCGGCTTATCGTCGATGAAGCAGAGAGGGTGGCTCGCCACGCGCCCGACGATCAGACACGCCAGGACGCAGAAAGAGGAGCGCATCATCTTGGTGTTGTTGTGCAGTCGTCCCCCGGGGGCAACAGCAACAGCACACGGCAGCAGAAGCAGCGGAGAGCTTTGTGCACCACCACCAGTTGCAATCGAGCGGGGCCGGGAGACACCAGATCCACGTGGGCCTTTTTTTACTCGTAGGCGTGTATGTACAATATGTACGTATAAGAAAAGTGTGCAGAGTGGTGTGTGGTATGGAGTGGATGTGTGCGCGCACAGAAGCAGCACAACGAGGAGTGGGAGAGAGGTGTGTGCGCAAAAACACGAAGAAGAAGAAAGAGTGCAGAAGTTGTGTCGAGTCGCCCTCTTCTCTGTCTAATTTTTGACAAGAAGAGTGAGCGGATCCGTCTCAAACCAAAAAAGACAACGAACAAACAAACTTAACAACCTAATATACGTATACAGTGTGGATGGTGAGCGGATAATATATAAGTAATTTTGCCGATTCAGACCGACCTGAGTTTGAGAGAACGGGTCCGTTCCCGTCAAAAAGAGCAAACGGCCCGGGGTTGGTCTTTGGTGGTGTCTGATTTCTTTCTTCTCGGAATAAATCGAAATTTCGAAATTTCAAAGCGATTTTCAGGCTGTCCAACAGCCCAACGAACACATCAGATCCTTGGAGTATCCCATCAGCTCCCTTAAAAACACAATATAATACTCAGCATATTATATTCGTATGATATGAATTTACGCGTATGATATAACCTGGTTCCTCGTATAACCTGGTACTCGTACTTATAGATTAACCTCAATATATACCTGGTACTCGTACTCAATTATTTTCAATAATTAAAAGCGGTGATAATTATTTGTCGTTTTTTTACTTCTGCGCCGAAAAAAAATAAACGGCAAGTAAAGTGCCAAAAACAAAAATAGCTCATGAAAACAAACCACTTTTTAACTTTTGTTTTGAGGGACGTTGCTCCGAAAATGAATGAGAGCGAGAGAACATGTTGATATTGCCTAGACGGGCTGGACTGCCAATACGCGTAGAAACTACGGGTAAAATATTACAACGTAATATTATACGAAAATGAGAGTGCGTAATATGACAGTGCGTAATATGACAGAAGAAGGTCTCTAGTTTGTAGACGAATGGTATCATCATAATACGACCATTGAGCGTGTTTATCCGCGGGTCGAATAACAGGGGTATTACTCGTAAACTACACTGCTGCTGATGTACGTATATATGTTACCAAGAAATTGAGAGCGGGTACGATACAAAATTTTAAACGACGATTTTTATATCACATATATATACTCGTACGACGACTCGCAACACACTACGAGACGACGTGGTGGTGAGTATGCCCTACCTTTCGAATGAGAGGCCCATGGTACATAAAAATACCACGTCGTAATATTTAATATGTGTGTGACACGCGATACAATATAATACTCACTTGATCTCGATCTCACAGCTATTTATCACATATATAAGTATAGTTCGTATAATAATACTTCGTGTGTGAGCTCTGTACTTTAAGTCCAATTAAAAATTAATTTCTAGGATTTTTTGTTTTTGTTTGCCAAAAAACAATGTCCTCCGATATTATTGTATCGTATGATATGATATGCATCTACATACATATGTATACCAGGTACACTATTAATATTATTATACACATGTTCCAGTCCTGGCATGGACGGAGCATCTTCTAATACCACCGCGTTAAGTATTAACATTACTCGTAGTATGGTAATAAAAACTTATAGTCACTCTGTACGTTAGCTACTACAGCAGCAGTAACTACGACGTACTACTGTGCACCACTCTGAACTCTGTAAGCCAACTAATATCCCACCCCCCCATCCCCTTATACCCCCCCCACTGTCTATATATAAATAGGGGTTTATGAGTGATCAGCGTTGAAGCTCATGCTGCACATTGTCGGATTGTTGTTGTTGTTGTTGTTGTTGTTGTTGTTGTTGTTGTCTTCACATTAAACTCGTTTCAGTTGCTAATCCCTATAGTCTGATCTAGCAAGATCACAGCCCGTGGTCACAAAAGTGCTAGAGCCATCAGAGAATCCTAAAGAACACGCACACTTAGCAGGGAAAGGATACACAAGTCCGAAGAGGTACACCTAAAATCCCTACAGCATGTTATGCGTGTCCAAAACTGAACTACACGCCCGCAATCTCCATTCGACTACAGCAGCATCGCCCCCCCCCCCCCCTCCCACTCTTTACCAATGAATTTGCCGACTACAGCGTAACTACTGTCTGAAGTGCTGTCTGTACAAAAACACACGGTAGGCGTGGGAACAAGATGGAGCACGCAGCTGCTGTCTGAAGTGCTGCCAGAATGACAGTCCGCGGGCACACAGTGAAAAAGAACAGCCAACCAAAGCCATCACGTCAATTGACAATTACCCGAATCTATCCTGAACGATGGCAAATATATATTAATCATAATAAATACCTGGTAAGGATTAACAACAATAACACAAGGTAAACACTACGATAATATACAAATAATACATGATCGTATGAATAATGTATATAATAAGTAGACGATGTAGTGTTACAGCATACATACATGCTACTCGTACTCGTAGCCGACTATATATACATACATACATACATACCTCGTATTAATAGTACATAAGAGTGTTGTAAGACAGGTGACCGGGACTGGGACCCCCCCCCTTTGAAGGATGAGGGGTGAGGGCACAATACGCATCATTATTACATTTAGTTTGTGGAGACATTGTTGATTGATTGCCATGCACATAATTATTATCATTATTCATGTATGCATGATATCTATGTGCCATCTGACAAAATGTGCAGCTCTTGTCCGTCAACAGTCATACCATTCACATACACCTACGATCCTAATCACTACCAATCATCGATCACCATGCACTACTACTTATACAGCAGTTAGTTGTGTATAACACTCTGTGACCCGAAATAATATAATCGTTTGTATACTAACATTCAATCGAAATGACCCTTACAGTTCGGGCCGTGGTTGGTACTACGTGTGTGTGTACAATCAAACCCCACGCCGCAACTATTAATAGTAAGTAAGACGACGATAAGTAAGAGGAGATGTGTCGACAACCCTTCAATCCGGTACGCCTGAATTAAAAGATTGATGTTTGATGTGTGCGCTATACGGCGGTAGGTAGGGTACAGAGAGTATGCATTAAGAGT
>MEHQ01000926.1:6793-38859 GCA_008828725.1 Saccharina japonica
GGGGGGGGTTTTAAAAAAAAAAAAAAAAAAAAAGTGGAATGAAATGAAAACAGCAGCGCCCATATTTTTTGGGGGAGTGAGGTTTTAATGGCAACCGATCGTTGCACTTGCTGCACAATGATGTGTGCTGTGGACGACCGTTGTGAGCGCAGCGTGGCACGCGTGACGGCGGGGCGGTGGGAGTGAAGGTGGTAGGGAGGGGTGAGAGAGTGCGTGTCTGCCTCCTGTTTGCTGACGCATGCTACGATAGAGGTGCACCATGTTTTTTTCTGAGCTCCTCACTTAAGGAGCGTCATACCTCACCGAAACAATGGTTTTGGAGGAAAATAAAAGTGCTGCCGGATGAGAAATATCATGACCGAAGTATAGTCTGAAACATGTTTCGTCACAAAAATGAAATTCCGACGAATTTTGATTAAGGAGCCCGATCGTTCAGAAATTATTTCAGCCAATAAGTGCTACCTCTACCGTAGCACTCGTCTGCTGTTCCTCTCTTTTTTAGGCCGAGTATGTTTCAAGGCCGGTTTAGCGGCGGCACCATTTTGAACTGGTTTGGGCTTCTGCACTTACTGGGGAAAATGATCGCATACTAATTCCAAGTAAGTTTGTCAACAAAAACGTGGGTCTTTAATCGGCTAGTTTTTGTTGCACCCTGGGTTGTGGAGTTTTGGGGTCTTACCCTCTGCTCAAAAGTATGTTGGTTGGCGGTCTCGACTTTGACCCGGCAAGGGTCTCTTTGGACTTAAAATACTAATTTTAGTGTTGGGAGTTTCTGTGACGGCTGTGACCCGTCAAGGTCTCAAGGACCTCTTTGCACTTTACATACTACGTTTAGTATTGTATTTTCCTTGACGGCTGTGACCCGTCAAGGTTTCAAGGGTCTCTTTGGGCTGAGGGGTGGACAAAGGGTGATAGTGGATCTTTAAAATGGGGTTTTTGTCTGGGTAGTAGTATGTTGACCCTCAGATCGAACCCTAACCCGAACCCTATGCCAGTGGCCAGTGCTTGCTTGGCCAATCAGAGTGCCTAATTAGCTACCTTAGGAAGATCCACTTACAGTGTTTGTCCACTACTGCTTTGGGCTTACTCTACTTTTTTTGTGTGGGGAGTTTTTGTGACGGCTGTGACCCGTCAAGGTCTCAAGGGTGGACATAACATACTATGTAGAGTGTGGGGATTTTCCGTGACGGCTGTGACCCGTCAAGTTTTCAAGGTTCTCTTTGGGAATTAACATACTATGTTGAGTGCAGGGAGTTCCTTGACCGCTGTTGAGCCGTCAAGGTCTCTGGACTTGATATACTATGTTTAGTGTGGGGGTTCCGTGACGGATATGACCCGTCAAAGTCTCAACATTCTCTTCGGACTTAACATACTATGTTTAGTGTGGGGATTTTCCGTGACGGCTGTTGACCTGTCAAGGTCTCTATGGACTTAATGTACTATGTTTAGTGTGGCGATTTCCGTGACGGCTGTGACCCGTCAAGTTTTCAAGGTTTTCTTTGGGAATTAACATACTATGTTGAGTGTAGGGAGTTCCTTGACCGCTGTTGAGCCGTCAAGGTCTCTATGGACTTAATATACTATGTTTAGTGTGGGGAGTTCCTTGACCGCTGGTGACCCTGTCAAGGTCTCCATAGACTTGATGCCATAGTTTTGGTGGGGGGGGTTCCTTGATGGCTGTCCCCGCCGAAAGGCAAAATTGCCGTCAGCCGACACAACCACTCTTGTGTCCCGAAATATAAGCATCGTTTGTATGTTACTATTATATTACGAGTAGAACGGTTGTTATTTTGCGGGACGGAGTGGATATTTTCCTCTGTTTGTGATGGGGNTACATGACACCTAATAATGAAAAACACTCACAAACGGAGGCTAGGTTTCTTATTTACATGAGAGGACAGGATGCGTTTTATACTAGCTTCAATATAACGGCATCCGAATTTCTTATTTCTTGTAAATATCACCCTATGGTACTGAGGTGTTATGATACGTACGTACGTACGGGTATATGCATGCACAGTAGTAACTGCGTGTAAAAAAAAAGAGCGTGTGTGTTTTGTATGTGCGCTCTCCATCACCATATTCTTGGTAAACGTTGCTGCAGCGCCCACCGCCCTCATGTCCACGCCCGCGAGCGCACGCGAGGCCCTGCCCAGTACTATATCCAGGCACACACCGACCACTATCATCATACTGCTGAATACCACGCACGCATGAATACTGTACAGATATCATCGCATATTAAAATTTACCTGGTATATGATACTCTGTCACTGCTTGCAGCGGTACTGGTACTCGTACATATAGTACGTAGTACGTGTATATCAGCAGTAAAAGGTGCCGGTACGATATAAATCCGGGTTGGTCGTCTACATCAAAAACCGGAATCTTGCATAGTGCGGTTTACGTGCAGAACAAAAATTCATGTACTGGTTGGTATGGCATGTGCACGTGACTAAAAGGCATGGAATCCTGGAAAAATCGCAGCCCCGTGAGACATGAGTTGGGCATGGCCGAGACCGCCCTTGGCAGAGTAGGCAGAGCAGGGGTCGGCGAGCACGATGAGGGAGTTGCGTGTCGCCGGGTGGACGTCATCGCCAGTTATCGCGAAAAGGGCAAAAATTTACGTCTAAGAAAAGCTGTCGAGCTCTCTCCGAGCAGCAGCCGCAATTTTGTACATGTATTTATAATCATACATATGAGCTAACATATTCGAGGGTGCACTCGGCGCAGATGGCGGAATTCGACGAGAGTTGACGAGGGAAGAAAGTGCTGAAAACGTCTCGCGATAAATATGCAAGGCAAGAACCGTAGTGGGGGGGGAGGGAGAAGATCCTACTTTGTGACCCCGGATCTAAGTCACGACCAGGAAGGAGAGAGGAAGGAAGGGCGAAGATATTAAATGGGATGGGAAAAAAAAAAAAAATGCAGCCGTGGGACGCTGGTATTTCGTTGAGGCGTCCAGCGTCCATGTTTACATGTTTACAGTTTTAGTGGATAATGTCGCGATCGCTACACACGTACGAAGCAGCGCACTGCTGTCATTACTAACTTCCTGCTTTGCGCTTTGTGCTGGTGATTTACGTCGCGACACAAGTATATTCGTACATGAGAAATCGCTATCAGCACTACGCTACGGCAGTTAGTTGTCCTATCATTCCAGTATCAAATGGCTGCAGGACGAAATCAACGAGGACGACGCGAACAAGTGAAAAATCAACTGAAACCGACGAACTTTTACTCAAGTACTTGCATTGTGCACAACTGCTACTAATACGGGGGAGCGTAGTAAATAGGACCTACGGTGCACACAAAAACCTACCAATTTCCCTATTTTTGATAATCATATTTTGTCCTATTTACTATGGTCCCCCGTAATACTACATAATAATACAGTTAGTTGTGTACGTACGTACCTCGTGCAGGTATAATAGTGTATAAAATAAAAATGACCGAAAATGACTGTCCGGAGGCGGGAACAGATAATCACGACTACGTAGGCGAGATTTAAATCACGACCACGGGGACGTTTACGACCCATCCCCGGGTTTTAGGCCTCGCGTTTCGCATTTTGCCGTTGCAGTCGTCCTCTCCAGCACACCATCCAAATTCCACAGACCAGCGTGCATCAACAGCTGAGCCCTGCACCAGCGTCTTTCTTACTGAATAAACACTAAACTCTACGTAATTATCACGTAAAGTCCCGTCGCTGTAGTTCTCACAGCCCAAAAGACTGGCAACTTACAATACCCCTACGTCGTAACCCTATCCCCAACCCCGACCCTATCTTCACCCCGAAACGCAAGGCCTGAAATCCGGGGATGGCTCGTAAACGTCCCCGTAGTCATGATATAAATCTCGCCTACATAGTCGTGATTATCAGTTCCCGTCCGGAGGCCTGAACGAATCTTACGCTTGTGCTTCATGTAGTGCATGGGCCACCCGGGGATGATAATTTTTGTCCCCTCGCAAAAATTACGACTTTTTTTCCTCGAATGAGAGGAAATAGGGGAAAATTTTAGGAAAGGCTGAAAAAAGCTGTTTCCCGGACATTTTTGGGTTCCGGGTGAGGAAATACGCATCCCTGGTGCCAGCAGCGACAAACAACATAAGCACCGACAACGACACCGACAACGCATTACGACAACCAACATCGTAAAACAACAACAACAACAAAGATCGAGCCACTCACCAAGAGAGGGGTCACAGGAACATCGTTGAGACTCATGTGCTCATCCACGGGCCGGACAAATCGAAGCCCACACGCCACCAGCTCCTGCTCGGGGCCAGGAACCCCCCCTCCCCTCTCTCCACCCGCCAACAATTGCGTCAGCAAACCCTCAAACTTCTCTCCGCCTGGGGGGCAGGGGATACCACCACGACTATTCCAATCCGAAACCGACACAACGCCACCCGAGGAACTCCTCCAGTCGGCGTTATCGGCGTTTTCGTGCGATATGCGGCGTTTGAAGAGAGATGGGGGTTGTTGTAGAAGGCGGGAGGCTTGTCCTGTGGCGAGCACGCGGTTGAAGATGCTGAAGAACGGCCGCCGGCTGACGAGCCGCAGGCACTCCGGGAGCTTTAGGCGCCCAGTGTCATACCTACAGGACGAAGGAAAGGGTTTTCTGCAAAAGCAGAAGCAGTAGCTGCAGCTGCAGCAGCAGCATCGTTGATGCTGCCGAAACGCAAAACACCCCGGGCAGATCAGACCAGACAGGTAAATCATTCAGGTCATTTCAACTTAATAATCTAGATCGTTCCGGCGAGATAGGTTCCTGAACAGTATGGTCGACCTCAAGTTGCCGTGTGAGAACCGTAAAGTCTACATTAGTTATGCCATGTGTCCTGCGTTGGATCCTAACAGTACCGGCAAGGTTGGGTCTAGATTTGGTATAAATATCGTGATATATCCGACGCGTGACAATATATTGTAAGTACATATATAGCATGGTGGACGGTTGATATGATCTTCGTGGTTCGACGACTTCGTCAACCAGCGCCAAATTAGTGCACTGTTGTTCACATGTGCTTCGTCGATCTCACCAAGACATACTATTCTTCAGCCGACCGGACTCTCGTGTGGACCGTGCTCGGTCAGTTCGGCGTGCCACCAAAGACGCTCGCGGCTATTCGCTACTTCCATGAGGGAATGCGAGCGTGCATGCGGACGGATGGTGGCGAATGTTCGGACTCGCTCGGCGTGGGGCACAGGGACTACACGGACGGCAAGGATGCGTGCGCGCACCGTTGCTGTTTTTCGACATTTCGTGTACTGCCGTACTGCGTGTGGCCGTGGAGCGGATTAACGCTATTATTGCAGATAGATGTGGTGAAGGATATGTGGTGCACCGGCCAGGTGAAGGATAGCAAGGGGGCACGGGGGGGGCGAGGGGGGCCGGAGAAAGAAAGAGATAAACCCCAGGAGACTGGCGGAGCCGCAACCGATGTGGGGAATGCTGCATGCAGACGACGCGGGCAGCGTTTTCAGATCGAGGGACAACATTAAGAAGATCATGGCAGATAAAGTTGAAGAGTGTGCTTCGTTTGTACTGGCAGTCTCGGAAGCCAAGACAAGGGCCATGTTGCTGGTGACGAAACGTATGGACAGGGTAACATTTGTTACCGAGGCAGCCGCCTCAAGTGTACAAACAAACCGCCAACGTTGTGTACCTCGGAGCAACGGTGTGCGAGAACGCTGACCTTACTGTCGAGATCAACCGGCGCGTGCTGCTGGCCAGCCAATATTTCAGACGTATTGATGAAGCGGTGGATCAGTACATGAAGCGATGTATCGCTACGGAGACGGAGAGTGTAGCAAAATGACGAGCGCTTGAGGTACCCAAATGCCCCGGTAACTCAAGAGGTCGTTAGGCCCAAGACCCGAGCGGGGGGGGTGGGGCGGGAAGCCGCGTTGAAGGAAGGCGTAGCAACAGTAGCAACAACAGCTAGACCGGTTAAGAAAATAAAGGCAGCCACCGAAACGTGACACTGGCCGTCTATGTCACAATCACTGGATTCCTGTCTGTATGTTGCGTTGTCCTATTCTCTGCCAAGTCGATGCTACCCTCCCCACCCCTATATACTCTTTTTTAATTTCATAAACCGTTCGAGCGATCATCTGTTCACCGTTCTGCTCACCGGTCCATCCCCCTCCGCGCCTTCGTACCGTGCCACTAATCGAAATTTCGCGATCAATTTCCGTTTATCTTCTACCTTCGCGATCCCTAGAGTCGCGCGCGCGCCTTTGCGAATAGCCTTCGCGCCTTTTTTACATCGATCGTCATCGCAAAACGCGCTCTATTTCGCGCCCCTTTTCCCACGTGTCACCACTTCATTTAATGTATACGTATGTATACTCTAATACAGTCACCTTTTCGCTGTGATCAATTCCTTCAATTCACAACATTCGTTCCGTGGTCTAGTCCCTCACCTACGTTTCATTAATGATTGTTGACACCAGCATTAATTATTGTATACGTACCGTAGTAGGCGTATGACATATCCCATTGTGAGTGTCTCTGTTCTGCCTTTCTTCGTTGCACTCAGTACGTACTCTTTTACACTTGGCAATATTTGACATTATTTAGTTGGCGGACGGTAGATTAATGCGTAGTCTCCCTGATGCATCGCAGCGTTCGTTGATGAATCTGTGGGCGTAGCATCCCATTTATTATCTTCGCACTTCTGCCCCTCTCCCTCCATAGTCGTAAGTCAGATCCGGGATCACAAAGCTGGCTCTTCTCCCTCCTCCCCACTACCGTTCTGGCCTTGATTTTTATCGCGCAGAGGGTTCATCAATGCCAACGCTCGTCGATGTTCATTATTTTTTGTTTTCTCACGCTCTCGCGCTTTCCGCTTCGTAGTCAATATATTGTTTTGCGAGAAAAAGTCCCTACAAGCATGCACTACGGGGGGCTTGAACCGACGAGCTTGACTCCAGCAGGGACGAGATTCATCTGTCATTTCACCGGGGACGCCGGTTGTATACATACGTGGTAGTGCGTAGACACTTTTAATAGCTGTAGTTATTAAATACGTGGTACCTCGTTCTTCATCACTGGCTGTACTGCTAATGGATGTACTATTAATACCAGGTAGTATATTATTAATATGTTATTTAATAGCAACTGAATACTATTTATTGCTTGTAGACAACAGTATGCAATCATCTACGTACGTATATATATGCCAATTGATTTATTATAATGCGGTCAACATTGTTGTTGGTATTACGACGTAGTGGGTGCTTGGTTTGTTGGTTGTTCTCATCACTTCTTTGGCCCCAGACAATGTATATCAGATACTGCGTCAGGTACGAGGAGGCCAAGGGTGCGCTACTACGTAGTACGTACTCGTACGTATTATTGCGCCGCTGTGTATTATTTACTTTAACAGTACTTCATATCAGGTATTTGTCTAGCACGAGATATTTATTGTCGAGTCGTTGTGGGCTCCGGGCAGTGTTGGCTTCGTGGGCAATTCAATCTGCGTTGAGTATCGTCGGCTTTGTTTCAGAGTGCCTGGCGTGCGTTGACTTAGTAGGGCACTTTAAGTGTCGTGTGCTCTTAGAGGTGTATTGTTTGTTTGTCGTGTCAGCAATGACGGTTGCAAAAGTTGTAGAGGGTTGCGTATATATTCGGAGGCGTTCTTATGGAATTTTTCCTCGTGTGGAAGGAGAGTTCGAGCACTCCGTTCTCTCTCCGCTCTCTCTCTCTCGCTCTGTCCTCTAATGCAACGACCTTAAAACATCTCATCAGACTGCTGGGCAGTCAGGGCANGCTATCGTAGCACGCGTCAGTACATAATTAATATTGCCGCCAAACACGGGGGGCAATGCCTTATAGGGGCGGTGCCTTATTTTCTGAGCTCCTCGTCGCACGAGGAGCTACTCGCTCACGATATATGATCGGGAACACGACTTTTCGAAGAAGTTTCGTTCGCGCAACCCGACCAAACGCTTCTCCTCCTATGGCTACTGTTATAAGGATTACCCTGGGCTGGGTAATTGATCGATGTTTTGCCCCTATAGCTCAGCAGGTATTACCCTCACATTTGACGTCGTCGAGGACACGGGTTCGAATCTCACTTCGAACCTTTCTACCGTAGACGCGCTTGCACGTGCGTCCCTAAAAAACACGTCTCCCTGGTTCCCCAGGTGCAGAAACGAAGCGGGTTTTAGGCCAATGTACGGCCGTATACGGTACCGACGTCCCCAAGTATCCCGCCGTTCAGAGAGGGGGAAACGTCCCAAATATCCCGCCGTTCAGAGGGAGGGGGAATGTCGAAAGGATTACCCTGGGCTGGGTAATCGATTTCGCCACGGGTAATTGCTCTCACCCTACATCTAAGGAGCCATGGAAAGACGTCGAGGAGACAAGGTAATAGCACCAGGGTTTATCCTACACCAGTAACAGCGAAAAAAAGTAGTGAAGCTATCATATATTTAGACTTCCACACAAATTTATAAGTGTATGTAATGGATAAATTTAAATGCAGAGAAGGACTTCGCCTACTGATATAATATATAATCAGTTACGAACTTTGAGGTAACTCCAATACCGTTCGTAGATTCCAAATCTGGACTACGTTGCATGGAGTACTACGCTTGAGCAGGCCGCACTACAGACTGATCACGACGTAGAGAGGAGAGAAGGCGGAAAGGAACAAAAAAAAAAAGGTCAAGAATGATGAAATAAAATAAAAACAACTGAGATAATATGACATACCAGGTACGTGCCTGGTAAACTATTTGTTGGTTGCTTGTTTCCGGCACGAGACCCGCCCCCACTCAATGGCCGTAATTACTCGGGAGTACCCGAGTATTTTTCCCCCAAATTTGGCGGGTACCCGTTTAAGACGAGTACTCGTCGGGTAACACCTCTGCTTCACACAAGACACTCGCTATTAATAGTGGCGTAAACAAACGCGGTATGTATACCTGAAGTAAAATTGGGGGTCGTATTAGAACTCCCTCCTACCGTTCGGCCCAAAGCAGGCCGATTTAAGTTCTGCTTTGGAACTTCAAGAAGGGGGGGGGAAGTCGGGGGGAAAATACCGACGATTACGTACAGCATCGGTGGCACGATATGAACATACAGTTAGCGGGTACTCCGATTTAAGAGCGCCCAAGATAAGACTATCCGGGATTTTAAGAGCGGTATAATCGGCTTATTATCCCGCCTATACTAAAAGCCATATATATATATTGCCCACTACAGATAAGAGCAATGTGTACAGTAGTTGAGAGCGCCTTGGTTTGGCTTTTGCCACGGGACGCTCTTAAATCAGGGTACCCACTGTATATCGTATAGCATCTCGAGCTGCCGGGGTGGGGAAGGAGCGGTCCCGAAGTGCACACTGCAAGGATTTTGCACGACACACACACTACACGCGCTTAGCATGCTGGTGGTGGCGGTGATGATACTCACTCGTGCTGCTGCTGCTGCTGCTGCTGCTGCTGCTGAATGTATGTATGTATCATACGCGCTTTCCTAAAAGGCAGGCCTTGTTGTACAACACGGACGAAAACTGCTGCGCAGGTGGCCGGCACACCCCTCTCGAATGGAACGCTTGGCCAATCAAGAGTTGCTGGACAAAAAAGAGAAAACGACCAATATATATATATATACACCTACACGCCTTTCTAGTGTCAACATGAAAAACGAACCAGCTTTTCCAACTTTTTTTTTTTTTTAAACAGTGCGTGCGGCGGGATATTCTGGACGTAATTACCGAAAGCGCGTTTTTTTGTTTTTTGTATTTTTATTTTCTTGATTTTAGTATACCCCCCCTGTCTGGATCTCGAAAAAGTGGGGTGCCGTACGTAGTATTTTTTATTTATTTTTCTCATGGACCTCTGGTGTCAATGGTCAAAAATGACTAAGGTAGGCAACAAGTGAATACACCCCCAAAACCCCCACCGGCCCCCTCTCTTTTGCATCATGTGGGGCGTAGGAATATCCTGGTGAAGACATTAAGCAAATCAATGTATAGCACACCATTGTGTAGACGTACCGAATTGAGAGATTGTGGACACCTCGTGCGGTTCGGTATATACGTTGTTCAATGTCTCCTCCGCAAGGAGTTTTTTACGCCCACCCACCTTGTGCAGGGGGGGGGGGGGTCCCCGGGGTCCCCGGCCACCTGTCTGAGTAGTGTGATGTGGTGCCTTCGGGAGAAATATACAGCCTCATTTTGTTGTTTTGAATAGCCGCATCTTCGACCCCCCTCTCTCGGTCTTTTGGGATGAACTTTGTTATCATCCATTGACCATCGTGTGGTCTGCATATACGACTATTCAGGGTGGGCTAATGTGATGTGGTGCCTTAGGGCTATATAATGATTGAGAGATATTAATATAGGTAAAAAGCCTTATGGCACCATAAATATGATTCCGGTGTTCCCCTTGGTAGGCCAGACAGACAAAAGCAGGTAGGCTTCGTGAGCCTATAATAATGTTCTGGGCCATCAGAACATTCCAAAATGTCGGAAATCCCGCAGACTTACCCTTTAAGGAATTACGTAAGCATATAGGAATGTTCTGAGCTATAGAACATTCCCAAAAGCGGTAAACCCGTAAATTTGGAGTACCACATCTATCCGATTAACGGACTTCTAGCGGGGAAAGTATTCGTAACAGCCCGACTAGCGGGCCATTAGACAAGAGAGCCCGAGAGCCTGCTAGCATCCTCCCTCTCGCTCACTCTCCATCTTCCCCTTCTCACTCTTCCTCTTCTTCTGGTTCCATCTACCTTCTGGCCTTGAATAATAACTAGCGGTACGGCCACGGCTCCGCCCGTGGCGCTAGCTTTGCGTTGCCCATAGTACTCGCATTAACAGTGTGCTGTGATGTACCACTCTGAACCGGAAAATAAGAACCACCATGTGGGGCGGTATCGACCCAGGGGGTGTCTGTTTTCGTCCCCGGGTTATTGGAGTTGTAGTTGTCCGCAAGGATTTCTGATCCGGGGATGCGACGTTATCATCCCCGGGTGCGGTGGGTCCTCGCCGTTGCCTCGAGGGGCAACTCGCGCTGCGCGCTGGCTCCATGAGAGCCAGCCAACCGTAAATCAGCCCGTGGGGTTGGGGTTTTAACACCTTGTGAGGCGGTATCGAGCCCAGGGATGTCCGTTTTCGTCCCCGGGTTGTTGGAGTTGTAGATGTATGGAAGGATGTATGACCCGGGGATAGGAAGTTATCATCCCCGGGTGCGGCGGGACTTCGACGTTGCCCCGAGGGGAAACTCTTGCCGCACGCTGGCTCTATGAGGACCAGGCGACCGAAAATGTTCCCGTGGTATTGGGGTTTCCACACCTTGTGAGGCGGTATCGAACCGAGGTATGTCCGTTTGCGTCCCCAGGTCGTTGGAGTTGTACATGTATGGAAGGATGTCTGACCCAGGGATGTGGTCATATCATCCCCGGGTGCGGCGAGACCTCGCTGTTGCCCCGAGGGGCAACCCTCGCTGCGTGCTGGCTCTATGAACTCCAGCGCCCCAGAAAATCAGCAACCAGCCAGTGGTGGTGGGGTTTCCACACCTTGCGGGGCGGTATCGACCCGGGCGATGTCCGTTTTCGTCCCCGGGTTGTTGGAGTTGTAGATGTATGGAAGGATGCATAACCCGGAGATGGGACGTTATCATCCCCGGGTGCGGCGGGACTTCGACGTTGCGCCGAGGCGCAACTCTCGCCGCACGCTGGCTCTATGAGGGTCAGGCAACCGTAAGTGCTCCCGTGGTATTGGGGTTTCCACACCTTGTGAGGCGGTATCGACCCGGGGGATGTCCGTTTGCGTCCCCGTGTCGTTGGAGTTGTAGATGTACGGAAGGATTTCTGACCCGGGGATGGGATCATATCACCCCCGGGTGCGGCGGAACCTCCCTGTTGCCCTGAGGGGCAACTCTCGCTTCGTGCTGGCTCTATGAACTCGCAGCGCCCCAGCAAAATCATCAATCAGCCAGCGGTGGTGGGCTTTCCACACCTTGCGGGGCGGTATCGACTCGGGGGATGCCTGTTCTCGTCCCCGGGTTGTTGGAGTTGTAGATGTATGGAAGGATTCATGACCCGGGGATGGGACATTATCACCCCCGGGTGCGGCGGGACTTCGACGTTGCCCCGAGGGGCAACTCTCGCCGCACGCTGGCTCTATGAGGACCAGTCAACCGTAAATGTTCCAGTGTGGTGTTGGGGTTTCCACACCTTGTGAAGCGGTATCGTCCCCGTGTCGTTGGGAGTTGTAGATGTATGGAAGGATTTATGACCCGGGGATGGGAACTTATCGTCCCCGGGTGCCGCTGGCTCCCTGAGCCTCAGCCAATCAGTGACCAACTGATGGTGGTGGGGTTTCCATACCGTGCGGGGCAGTGTCGACCCGGGAAATCGCCGTTTTTGTCCCCGGTTGGTCGGAGTTGTAGAGATATGGAGGGATTTCTGATCCGGGGATGGGAGCCTATCCTCCCCGGGTTTGGTGGAAACTCGGTGGCTCTTTTCAGCACCGATGTTCTAGAAAGAGCCAGCAGCCACTGGCATGGATTTGGGCAACCAATCAGCTGCCAGAATAGTAATTCAAAAATTGGAAGTCAGCAGGTAGGCTGACTAGATGGCTGCCAGAACTGCGTCGGGATTGTGCCACGGCCACGGCTCGGCGCGGCATGGGACCCTGTGTTCTGCGGGTTGTGGCACCCAGCCTCCCTACCCATTGGGCAAGGTGGGGCTGAACCGCTCTGGATAGCGCTACTCAATTACAGGCAGACAGACAGACAGACAGAATAGCAGCATTTAATAATATAGATAGATATAAACAAGAGGTCTCCTGCTTCCTGTATCGAAGAAGAGAAGCTTGCTTCGAAGCTCAGCAACGTTCCTGCGTCCCTTCCCTTCTATCTTATATATCGGCACGTTCTTGACAGTAGTGACGTGTGACCGGTCTACTTTTCTACAGCGGCAGGTGCAAACATTTCTCGGTGGCCGATGCGCATGCTAGTTAATGGAAACAGCAGCACTTTATTCAAACTAGTGGTACGGCCACGGCTCCGCCCGTGGCGCTAGTTTTATCAAAAGGTTCGATTTTAGGCGCTTACGCCATTCTTTTCAGTGGCTGGACTTTTTGTCGCGGGAAACTTAACATGAGACTTTCTGTTATCAGAGGAGAAAAGTATCCTGTTTTTTCGTGAGAGCTTTCCATTGCAGTTGCTAGTTTCCTGGTACAGAGAGGGCCTGGCTTCGAAGGTTTTTAAATACATACGAGGAAAAACCCCCAAGATTTTGCCAAAAGTTTCAAAGATTGGTGAAAAAAACGGCTGACATTCCAATATCGTCCAAAACAAATTGGGTCAATCTTCTGAAAGCCCACAGTATACCGGGGAAATGCCATCATCAGAAAGGAAAACACTACACCTCGCCTTGCTTCATGTTCGACGAAAAAAAAGGGATGGCCCATAGGAACTCCCCATTTCGTATGTCTTCATAATGTTTCCAGAAATTTCCCTGGTGGTCGGGGTTAGGGTTGTACGAAGTATAGGGTTATAAATCAAGTACTGGTATAATTCAACCCTGTCGTCGAAGCTGGGCCGAGGCTGACACAACCCTCCCCTGCTTGTTCTTTCTTTGTGTTTCCTCAATCACTTCTTTCTCATTATCTGATGTTGTTTGTAAACCCTACCCGTTCACTCACCATACCTACCTATGATATGCATGTACGTAGAACCAAAAAATCATTCTCACTCATATAACAGCGCGAACGAAGTATGAATATGGTAGATCATGCCACATACGCTCATCGCTATTTTCTTAATAAACCTAAACACTGCGTGCTTCGTTTTTCATCGACTGATATAACAAGCTTATCTTTCCTAAAAATTAAAACTACGATGTCGGCCACCAAAAAAAACTCGCCTGTTCCGAGCACTATTACTACTTGTTGTGGTCGCCGCGGGAACGCTTCTTGGATGAACCCGGGGATGTACCGAGGATGCACCCTGACGGCCACATAATAACTGCAAAATTTATCCCACACCAATGCCAAGCATTTTCGTCGCCAAAAAAACGTACGTGCAGAATCAAAGGGGGGCTACGATATATATCACCGACGACGACATTACCTTTGTAACAGCCACGAGTATACTTCTTCTGTCCTTGTCTACTTCTCCTTCCTTCCTTCCTTTCTTCCTCCCCACGTTTCTGAATCAAAACAAATAGAAATATGACAGCAGCAACAACAACACCGACAACGAACGGCAACAACGACAACCAAAAGCCGACGACAAACAAAACACCCAGCAAAACCAAAATACAGTAGTAATAATCGTAGTATAGACTACAGTCAGTAGTATTGTACGTACCCAAAAAGTATATACGTACGTAGAAGCTACAAGCAAACCCAGCGCATCCCACACGTTCACGACACCAACGCCACCCCCACCACCACCACCACCACCATCCCTACTAATACGTACCGGTATATAGCTGCTTCAATTTTTTTTATATATTTCATCTTGCCTGTATCTCCGCCAATGACCTCAACACTACTAACTACTACTACAACCGTGTAAAGTACACAACAGTACCACCAGAAGTACACAAGCCTATCTGGCAGTAATAATGGTGGGGACGAGTAGAACGCTACCTGGTACACATTATGATATGTAGCCCACACTCCTCCCCTCCCCTTTTATTCGCGTTCCTTCTCTTGTTCCGTCTTTTCCGTCAAACAGCGGGCAACGAAAGCACACACACACACCGCGTCCGCCATAGGAAGCAGGCAGAAGCACGAAAACAACCAGCGAAAAAAGCAGGCAATCAAAAACCAGCGGCAGACTCTTCTCAAGAAGAGGCAAAACCAAGAGCAGAGACAGCGAGTGGGTGGGTGTGTATAAGAGACAGTAGTAATTCAAAAATTGGAAGTCAGCAGGTAGGCTGACTAGATGGCTGCCAGAACTGCGGTGGGTGGGTGGGTGGGTGCCCCCCCTCTCCTCTTTCTGCACGGATGTGCACTGCCCTAACTCACGCTACCGAGCTGATTCTGCTTCTGCTTCTGCTGCTGCTGCTTTTGCTGCTGCTGCTGCTGCTGCTTGCTGCTGGGGTGGTGTTCGATACGTACAAAAGGCACAAAAACACACAGACAGGAGACAGACAGAAACAACCAGCTTTCCATCATCATCATCATCATCATCATCGGGTCTGTCTGTTTGTCCGTCTACAATGATGCCACCCCTGCCCATCAAGCGTTACGAACATACGAAATGTATGCCATGTTTATATCCAGCAACGATTACACTATGAATAAATGAAATGCCTCCCTCCCCCTCCCCCTCCCCCTCTCCCCCTTGCACCCTCCCGCCCCGTGCCCTCATCAACCGGTTTCCGTATCAATCAACTATCACAGATCAAATATATAAGTAATTTAGTGCACCTAAAAATATAAACGATAAAATAACTACGTATAATAGAGCTATATAGGTAGTCTAGCAAAGCTCCCCTTGAAACCGTGTGATCAACGTACGTACGTACTACGAGTACTATTTTATTAGCTGTCTGCTGCCGGCGCATTCCAAAAACATGGACACACCCAACCCCGCCCCCCCTCCTCCCCCCTCCTCCGCCCCCGTCCCCTCTCCCCTCCAAAAAAAGACGAAAACAAATGTATATCACCCCTATTTTATGTACGTATCTATATGTGCTCGGCAAGCAGCACCACAGAAAAAACATAGGCCTGGCTGGCACCAGGGTGTAAGCTAAAGACGGCTCTAGGCCTACTAAAAAGCTCTACGTACGTATGTATGTACCAATACCGAACCGGACATTTACCACTACTACAGTCTAGACTGATAAGTACGCTCCCGAAAGGTTAGTACTGCCGCTACAATAACTATAGGGTCCCGAAAAGAGGTGTCCCCCAGTTGATTCGGGAGTCAAAATGGCAGCAGCGGTAGCAGTATGTTCCCTCGCTTTTTATCCCTATATTCTCCTGATTTCCTTCTTTTCCTCCCTCCCCTAGCCTTCCCACTACCTCTGCTTGGCTATTGCTTCGGACAAGAAACGAGGAAGCTCTACCTGTACGGTATCTCATACGACGAGCGAGCGCGAGTGGTGGATGGGTGGATATAACTCGAACCCCCCCCCCCCAACAATAACGCCGCTCGGTATGATTCATTCAACCAGCCGAGTAACCCAACCAAAAAATCACCCAACCAACGACGCACGAAAGAGATGGGAAAAAAAAGAGAGCATTCATTGCTGTTTATGATATACTTCGAAGCAGGTATGGTAGCTGTCGATATCTATCGTGATAGTAGTGCAACAGATAAACGATGTCATCGACAACAGCAGCAACAACGATGACAACGCACAAACTCATCATACAAACCAGTATGTACTCACCCCCCCCCCTCCCCCTCACACATACACCACAAATAAATGGAAATAAAAGCAAAACGACCGGTAGTGCTTCGACTAATACAACAGCAACAAAAACTGCAGTCGTTTAGCTAGTATGCGCAATGAACTATCCTTGGCTATCGCAATAAACCACGTGCAACAGTAGTACGCACACGACAAGAAGAATGATGAACCAACAAGGCGTAATGAAAACGCCATCAGGGGGAGCGTGAAACCCCTCTCAACGCGCTGCTCAATACTGCCTACTGTCTAGATACAGATAAGCTCACGCTTGAAAGCTCCTACTGCTTGCTGCTTGTATTGAAAATAGCAACGCTATAGCGAAAGCATGAGTCCTTGTTGGTACACACGCTAAGCACGTAAAATTGTCTTCAACGGATCTATGTCAACGGCTCTATGCCGACTCTGCGGTAAACCCTTCGCGAGAAATCATCACCAACAAAACGCAACAATACCTCCAGCGGAAAAACCGCAACACCAACAACAGACACACCACAAAGAAGGAAAAATAAAAAACGTTACCCAAAATACCTATGAAAGCTAAATTAACTTTTAAGACACAGCAAGGCAACCCGCTTTCACCTCCCCCCCCCTCCCTCTTCCTAGCCAAGCGGACCAATCAAATCAAAAACAATATATCCACTAACCAATCAACCAACCCATCAATCCGACCCACCAGGGCCAAGCAGTTTCAACTGACCTCTGACAGCACAACGAGAAAAAAAAAACAAAAAAACAAAGCAGATATGCCCCTGAACCTATAAAGTTCCGTACTACTACACCACACCAGGAACGAAGTTTCGATACTTGGAAGATGTGAATTACACTCAACTATTTTCAGACTAATGGCAGGTGAAAAGCGCTGCAAGCAATGTACATACAAAAACCCAGCCCGGTTTCCCAACGGTCAACGTCCTATAGAGAGAACGTCCAGAAATGAGGCCGACACCATAACTTTCTACCGCCTGCTGGGAAAAAAATAGACTAGAATATACCACCACCACTACCACCGCCACCACAGATAGGTAGGTAGGCAAACGCACAACTGGAACCTCTTTAGCAAACCCGTCCGCCCCTCCTCTTGACAATAGTAGCGGCAGCAGTAGTAGAACTCGTAGCAATATAGCGCATTCGCACAGATAATGACATCTCCCCCCCTCCTCTCTCTACCTTGAGTACTTCCTGTAACTAACTGCTACGTACGGTATACGAGTACTCGTAGCCGCCCTACAAAACTGATCCGCAATGTTTTACCGAAAACAACTAAAACGACCTAAGTACCAGGCATCCAACGAGCATCAACATCCATCCGTGCAACATGAATCTGAGCATGAACGAGAACAAGGACAGGAAGAGCCCGATTGAGAACCAGAACACGAACCTGAACGTGAACCTGAACAAGAACCCGAACATGAACCTGAACATGAACAAGAACACGAACGAGAACACGAACCGCAACGATAATTTGGACTCGAAAAGGCTGACGAAACTGGTATTTTCTTCTACACCATACGGTCGAGCATAAGAAGGAAAAAAAGGACCCCAGGGTCGTCTAGAAACAAAACACCCACGTGAATCCTTCCTGTACGGAAAAAAAGCACCAAAACATAAAATATAGCGTTGAGCCCATACAATAATAGCGTTTTCGTATATACCAGTTACGACAAACATACAAGTGCCACAGCTTTTGGGTGTCGCCACACAGGCAGCCACCCCTGCCTCTACTGTTTACCCAACGTAATGCCGGAGGAAAAATGCGCGCTGTAAAAAAGCCTCCACGAGGGGTTTGCAAACTAAACCTGCGGCCCGAACTATTAATAGCACACCGGGAACGGGGGGATGGAAACGTGAAAACTCACACAAGCACACACACGTTTTTTTGCGTTTGGTAACATCAAGCTAACCATAAAAACACGCCCGCTTTTTTTTTCCCCCCATATCAAAGTCATAAACTGCACACCAGGTACGTACCTACACAACGACGCTAAAAATTATGTTTCAAAAAATTTCAACTACCGGAACGAAACCAGGTACATACGTGCAGTACAGTACGAGTATAGTATAAGCGCCTGCTGTCCCCCAGAGTCCCTATGTTTTAAGTCTTCACCACACCCCAACCAATTCATGGGCTAGGCGGGACGGATACCTGGCGATCTAACAATCAGTACAACACCAAGCAGGCCGCCCGTAAGCACCTTTGTATCTAACCGCCCGCCCCGCGTACGTACGACACATCGAATACAACGCATCCTGTTTATGTACGGCCCCTACCATGTAAGATGCACGGCTCCTCTGCTAAAACTATCGCATCAACTACCACCCCCACCACCGCCACCACCACCACCTTTGCCAAAACCACGAGATTCAGAAACTCATACGTATCTCCCCCCCCCTTTCTACGTACGACTCACACCGGTGCACACCAACTACTCCTCAGATTCCTGTAAACTACGTACTCCTGCCTAATATGCATACGGCGACAACAACTTCTTACCCCACGCCACCATCAGACGTTTTTGCGATATAACGAACAGCCACCACCACCACCACCACCACCACCACCGCCACCCACTGCCACCACCACCACCTGCATCATCGAGCCAGAGACCTATGTGGTCAAACGGCGAGGAGGGTAACTCACGCAAAAGAAGGATACATTTGCACGTGGGAAACCCGGGGATGTACCCAGGATGTCCCCTCGTCGACCGCAGCCCCTGTATAACCACCGCTCCAAGAAAAAACTGGAACGTGTCGAGTGCACGCACCGTATTCCACGTTCGCCAAACAGCAATCAATCAACCATCCAATCGAACGAGAGAACCTAAGAAAACCAACCAACTAGCAAACCGGTCAACCAAATGCCCATTTGTGTATTGCTCACCACCAACGACGACACAAGTCCACCTTCTCCCGGCTCCACCAATGAGCGATCGCGGCTCCACCAATGAGCGGTCGCAGCTCCACCAATCAGCGATTTTGTTGTCCCTCTCGTGCCGATTGCCCCCCAAAAGACAAAAAGCAGAAGAAGAAGAAGTGGCGGAGAAACGGCCAGTCTCCCTAGCTTCGCAGGAAAGGCATACCCATGGTGAAAATCGTCATCGCCGCAGTCGCCCACGCCATCGTCATCGCTACCGATGCAGCCGAAACTAAGCAATCCATGCCACCGTGCTCTTTAACCCGACGGACGGCCAGCAGTGACGGGAAAAAGACACTCGATTTCGGCACGTTCCCGTTCCACGCGATGGCCATAGAAGACAGATACTTGATTGGCCCTACGTAGTGAAAAAAATGTCTAAAAACCAAGTTTATATATCCCCACCCCTATACCCCTGCCCTACATCTACCCCCCCCCTCCTCCCGCCCCGCCCAACCCCCGCCTTCTTTTACTCCACGTCTATCCGCGCGTTTAGTTCGACAGGTGCACTTCTTCTGTAGTCACGAAAGAACAAACACGCCACTATAAGAAAAGGCAGCAATATAACACCGTGCTTTACTTCCCTTCCCGCCCCCCTCCCTTTCCTTCGGCCCTCCTCCTCCTCCTCCTCCTCCTCCTCCTCCTCCTCCGCCTTCTCCCCCTTCCTCATATCGCATTTTGGTTTTCTACGCTCACGCCAGCCAGTGCTCACGACGACCGGAGGCACACTCATCCCATTCCGTTCGAAACTGGGGGGAAATTTCAAGGTCCGCGACCCACGATTCCACGATTCCACGATTCCCGATCCACGCACGATTCCCGATCCAAGCACGATTCCCGATTCGAGCATGATTCACGATTCACGAATTCACGAAGTCACGATTCACTTCCCACGATCCATGGTTTAATGTCCGCGATTCGCTATCCACTACGTAACATCCACGAATCTCGGCTCTCACGAAAAATCCCGCCGATTTCCCGATGTCACGACTTCGCGCGAGTCTCTCCCGATTCACGATCTCACGATTTCACGAGCGGTACACCGGCTGCACCCGGTATATGCCCGCACAGCAGATGGGACAGGACCGAAGCGCCGGCGCGCAAGACGCACACGAGCAGAGATGGCCGCAAGGGAGCAGCAGGACGTCGGAGGGCCTGGAACGAAAACGCACAAAAACGCACGAAAACGCACAGAAACGCACAAAAAACACACAAAAAAAAAACGCACACAGAAACGCACACAACAACGCACAAAAACGCACAAAAACACACAAAAACGCACAAAAACACACGCACGAAAACGCACACACAAAAGCACACAAAAACGCACAACAATCCAAGAAACGCACAAAAGGGGAGGGGACGCGAGGGGAGGGGAGGGGAGGGGAGAGGATCGGGAGGGAGGGGAGCGGGAGGAGGGGATGGGGAGGGGGGGGGGGTACACGGTGAGAAAGGAGGCAGATAACGGATAGACCGACAAAACTATATAAATATACAAGGTTCTCCTTCGGGATCGTGGTTGGCTTGAAATCCCGGGGGTGTCACAAGCTGAAAAGAGAGTTCATACACAGCAGCAGGCATGCGTTCCTCGTGTTAGCTACTTGCGTACGCAGCCACCGGAAAAGAACGAAGAGCCAAAAAAGCACGTGAAAGGTACAGAAAAAAAAATAAGGACTACGGTCGTACGTAACCACCGGCCACCGGGCGAAAAAAAACCCGTGCAAGTAACACCGACCGACCGACCAATCCAAAACGAGTTCATAGCCATGGTATACCCTGGTATATGTCTAGTACATACTTTTGTGTATACACATTTTGTAGGTACAAAAACGAAGTAAAATGGAAGGCGTGCCTCACCCCAACAAGCAGATTTTGCAGGCCCCGTCTTCGTGCCCTCCCGCAGCAGCAGCAGCAGCAGTAGCAGCAGTAGCAGCATTGGTATCAGGGTTCGGCATTCCCGCCATCGCAGAGCCACCACCACCACCGGTGTTGGCACCGGGAGCGACGGAGGCAGACGCAGCAGTAGCAGTCTTAAACTGATGAGCCTCCGGCAGCCTGTGTAGTCCCATAATATCGGAGACAGAGCTGGGCACCCCACCACCACCGCCACCACCACCACCACCACCGCTGCTACCGTCCTCGTAGGTGGTCGTTCCTCCTCGAGGTGCCGATCGTGCGGCCACCTGATCGTCGTATATCACAACAACATCAACAACAACAACGCAATACGCATGGACGGGACGGGGAGGCAAGACGAGAGCAAGAATGAGACAGAATACAAACGCAACAGACAATAACGTTGCTTTAAAAAAAAAGAAAATTGGCGGTTTTCTGGGCTGCGAGGGAATATCAAGCGAGCGTCACGGGTTTTTATTTTTTTCGTCGCGATTTATATCCAATCGGATTCGGCTTATTGTTATTTCGTCAGAATTGAGTTCTTTACGTACCGGAAGAATTTGGGTGACCAATCAGATGAACGAGGGTAATGCAAGTGGGTCACACACGTACGTACTCGATGACGTGTGACCAAGTACAATCGGAACCGAAAAATAACACCAACCAAGGGTTGCGTTGGCGAGAAGACCTCAAGCAAAGGACTTCCAAGCCGTCAAGCCAACAGCAGTGTGGCGAGGTAGGTGTTCAGGAGAGCGTGCCTTTCTGAACGGAGCGCTTCTAGGGAGGAGCTCTACTCGATAAGACACGCCTTTATCGTTGGAAAACCATTTGTGCTTTTTTAGTCCACAATAATCGTATCATATATACCACCATTCGTTTTATCCCCTAGGCCATATGTGCATAGGATTGATTGTTCATCGTGCTGTGTACCTTTTTCTCAAACGTCAAAAGCGACTGGGGAGGGAAGACAGCGTAAGAGAAAGCGCGTTGAGCTCGCGCAAGGAGTGCGATCGTTTTGTGTTTCATTTCAGCGTTCGTTTTTATCTCCACAACTATCTGTAAAGGGGTACTTCAAAAAATAAGTTGAGCACTCTGCTGTAAGTTTCGGAAGACTCTCTCTCTCTCGCTCTCTCTCTCTCTCTCTCTGGAGGGGCAGGTCGCTTGAAAACTCTCTGGAGGGGCAGATCGCCTAAAAACTCGTGTTGCGGCGGCGCTAAATATTTGACCAGCAACAAACAAAATACCGCGAAAAACAAACTAACAAGCAAACAAAACAAGCAAACAAGAAATCAAATAAACAAACAAACAAACAAACAAACAAAACTAAACTAAACTAAACTAAAACTAAATTAAACTAAACAAATCAAAGCAAAAACAAAACAAAACACAAGAAAAAAAAGGGAAAAAGCAAATATTGACTGACTGAACTGACCCCTACTAGATGGTGGTGGTCCTCGGCAGAAGCGTCCTTCGAATCGGACAGGTACATCTGCTGCAGAGCGTTCACGTCGCTGAGTCCCCGGAGCCCATCCCCCATCNATCGTACGTAGCTCGCCTCGCATGCGCGTCTCGTGCCACTCCTCACATAAATTTTGGTCCATGCTGCTGCTCCTGCTGCTGCTTGCTGCTGCTCCTGTTGCCCTCGGCAGATGATAGCCGTTGACGAGTGGATGCGCGACGATAAGCTGAAGCAGATGGAGGGCCTGTTCCGCCAGATGAAGCTCGACGGCCTGGAGCCTGAAGTGCACACCTACAACAGCCTCATACACGCGTGAGTCACGTTGACTGATTGGCATGACCGCCCCACTTGGCTGACCGCGGGGTTTTACCCCTTGACTGACCGCCCCCTACACTAAAACTAGTACACAAGGTGCTACGTAGGAGACCGTGGCTTGACTCCTTGACTGACTGCCCGTACGGTAAAACTAGTACCAGGTAGACAGATATGCTAGGAGACCACGGTTTGACCCCCTTGACTGACCGCCCCCTACACTAAAACTAGTATAATAAAGATGCGACGGACTGACGACACCCATAACGGCCGTCTCCTGACATCATCGGTTTCGGCGGGCCCTGTTTGACGGGTGACAGGTATGGCCAGGCGGGGAAGGAGGAGGGAGCGGTGCGGCTCTACGGGGAGATGGTCAAGGGGGGCGTCCTGCCTGACCGCAGGACCCTATCGAGCATGATCGTGGCGCATTCCTGGGGGTCGGTTAGCTGTATGCGGAGGTCAGTCTGCAGCCTTGCGTGTGCCCCCCCCCCCCCCCCCCCCAAAAGAGGAGAGGATTATTTGCATAATCCGTTGTTTTTTTGTAAGAGATCATGAGGCGTGTTGGTAAAACAGGAAAGGATTATTATTGCGGTGTTCCATAATAAATAGGAACCTACGGTACACACTAAAACCTATACATTTACATATTTTCACTAACAATATTTGGTCCTATTTACTATGGCCCTCCGTAATAGAGATCAGGCCCCTTGCCGAGAATTGTCCGTTGGTTGTCGTAGGAGATAACAGAATGAGGCTTGTTGGTAAAAAAAGAGAGGGTTATTAGAGATCGGGCGCACCGTACCGAGAGTTATCCGTTAATTTTTGTAAGAGAGAAGGGGGCTTGTTGGTTCATATTCCGTGTCATTGTTTGAGAATTAACGGCTCATTCCGGCTTTTCTCATATCGGCATTGTTTCCCCCCGTTCCTGTTTTTATTATTGTCCTTGTTTTTTGGAACTGCAGAGTAGCGGTGGAGATGAAGGCGAAGGGCTGGCTTGCCACGCGCAGGGCGCACTCGGCAATGATCGGCGCGCTGCACCGAGTGGAGGACTGGAAGGGCGTGCTTGACGTGAGATTTCAGTAGTTTAATTATTACGGGGGGGCATAGTAAATAGGACCTACGGTACATACAAAATCCTATATATTTACCTATTTTTACGAACAACATTTGGTCCTATTTACTATGGTCCTCCGTAATAGGCCTTTTCTACACATCGGACAGATGGTGATCTAGATCATCTACAGATAGATCATGTAGATCCTAACCTGCCATTGTGATATGCTGTGCAGGATCTGTACAGAACAGATCCAACCCAGGACACATGTGCTCATGATAGACCATGCAGATCATTCACGGCTCCCACCCAACAAGAGGAGCTAGATCATACAGATCATATAGATCATCAGGAATAGATCTGCCTTGGAAGGTCTACTGCTTATAGATCATAAAGTGGGAATCGAGATATGTGCCCCCGAGGTTGCGGAAGATTTTTCAGCCGATCGCCCACACTACACAGCACACACCAGATCTCCGGTGGAGATACCAAAACAAACGCAAACCCTGTGTCCCAACATATAAGGAACGCTGGTATGTTAACTTTTAATCCAAAACAGTCCTTATTTTTCGGGACAGATGAAAAAAAACCTTTTTTTTTCTTGCGTTTTTGTTCGAAACAAGTCGACCCCATGTTAATTTTTAATTTTTTAAGCTTTCTTACCCCATTCAGAACTGAAAAAAATATCCCACACTAACTCCAAGTAATTTCCCGCCAAAATACGTGGGACCATTTCTTAAGGGGTTAATTCCCAATTTCTTAAATGCTGTCGCGTCCTACTGTACTGCTTGTACGCGTTGCCCCGTCGGAATTTCGTAGGTGGCGAAAGCCATGGTGGAGAGCAAGCAAACGCTCACCGAGGCAGGGTTCGCCGTCGTCATTAAGGGCGCCAGGAGACTCGGCCAGGCGGACCTGGGAAGAAGGTTCCTTGCTGACCACAGCAAGGCCAAGTTTCGGCCGAAAGAGGCCCTTTACGCTAGCGTGAGTGGGATCATTAATACAAAACGCCTAATTCTCTCTACAACAAACAAAAGATTATTCCTTGGAACGGTTCCCGATCTGTAATAATCTTCTCCTTTTAAGACCGCACTAACGTTTTGAGAGAAATTTACTTGGACTTAGAGTCAGATACTATAAGATACTATATTTGTATGTGTTTTATGTACAGTGCAGTAGTGAAAAAAGGTTAAAATATGCTAGATGTCGGAGAGCGGGATTTTTTACTCGTCAAGGCCTATTTTGGCCTTAGTGTACTAGTTTTAGTGCCGGGGGCGGTCAGTCAAGGTGTCAAGCCGCGGTCTCCTAGCATCGTATATACTAGTTTTAGTGTAGGGCGCGGTCAGTCAAGGTGTCAAACCTCGGTTTCCTACATCATCTTGTATACTAGTTTTAATGTAGGAGGCGGTCAGTCAAGCGGTCAAACCGCGGTCTCCTGGCATATCTTATACTATTTTTAGTGTAAGAGCGGTCAGTCAAGGTGTCGAGCCACGGTCTCCTAGCATATTTGTGCAGAAGCTGGGGGGAGTGTACTCGATATTCATGCGTGGCCGTAGTCGTATGACCATACACCCTCGCATCCCTACAATGCCGGGACGGAGCATGTCGGATTTCCACCGACCAGGCAGACATTGCTAGCACCACAAGGGCAGAAGCGAGGGGGGGGAGGGTACCAGTGTGCGCACGGTAAAGCAAATTTTGTGGGAAACCCTGAGTGCGTCCGGTTGGTTGGTTGGTTTGGTTAGTTTGATTGATTGGTTGGTTGACTGCTTGATTGGTTTGATTGATTGATTGATTGATTGATTGATTGATTGATTGATTGATTGATTGATTGATTGATGATTGATTGATTGATTGATTGATTGGTTGGTTGAGTGATTGGGTAATTGATTGATTGGTTGATTAATTGGTCGATAGATAGATAGATTGATTGATTGATTGGTTGGTTGATTGATTGATTGATTGGTTGATTGATTGATTGGTTGGTTGGTTGATTAATTGTGATTGATTGGTTAATTGATTGATTGATTGGTTGATTGATTGGTTGATTGTTTGATTGATTGGTTGATTGATTGATTGATTGGTTGACTGATTGATTGATTGATTGATTGATTGATTGATTGATTGATTGATTGATTGATTGATTGATTGATTGGTTGAATGATCGATGGGTGGATGGGTGGATGGATGGATGGATGGATGGATAGATGGATGGATGGATGGATGGATGGATGGATTGATTGATTGATTGATTGATTGCTTGATTGATTGGTTTAAGTGAATGATTGATTGGTTAAGTGAATGATTTATTGGTTGGTTGATTGATTATTGATTGTTTAATCGACTGATTGATTGATCGATCGATTGATTGATTGGCTAATCCATTGATTGATTGATTGGTTGATCGATTGAGTGATAGATTGATTGATTGTTTGGTCGGTCGGTCTGTCGGTCGGTCGGTTATTGATTGGTTGGTTGTTGGGTTGGTCGTTTTCGTGACGTAGTTAGTAGGTTTATAGGCTGTTTTGCTGGTTTGTTAGTTCGTTGGTTCCTTGGTTCCACCACCGCCATCAGCACCACCACCACCATCACCACCGTATCGGCAATACACCAAGGCGAACGAAACGAAACAACATGCTCTGAGCAGATCGCATGCTTTCTCCGCGAGCGCTCTTGCGTGCGCGCACCGTGGCCGTTACCGCCCTGCGTAAAACCTCCTCCTCCTCCTCTCCCTTCTCCTTCCCCTTTAACTGTAAGCGCAGTGAAGCGTCGTCGCAGCGCTCGCGACTCTCACCTTCGTCGACAACGGTGACCATACTGGAATCGTGCGGCCCGTCGGCGGCCGACAGACCCCACAGCATCTGTCCGGCCCTCCCACCGCGGCCGCCGCCGCTACTGCCAAACGCGTGCAGGCCACCACCGAAGTCAAGCGCACTGGCACCACCGCCACCACCGAAGTCAAGCGCACTGCCGCCAACGACGCCACCGCCACCGCCATCCACCGCTGGGTATCTCCTGGTGCCGTTGGCGATCGTGTCGACTGGGCCCATCTCCGATCCAACAACCGGTGACTTGCGCACCGATCGCTCCCAGTCCCCGGCCGGCATCTCATCGTTTCGCGGCGGCGGCGGTGGCAGCGGTGGCGAAGAAGAGAATGTTTCGTCCGTCCTCAACGCCCTACCACCGCCCACAGCCCCTCTCGCCGTCGATGCCTTGTCGGTGATAGCGGTGGCGCTACCGCCGGCCAAAGGAGAAATCACCCTCGGGCATGGTCTCGACAACCCCCCGGTAGCCGCACCCACAGCACCGGCAGCAGCGGCGGCATTGATGCCGGCAGCAGCAGCGGTTGCACCAGCGGCGGCGGCGGCGGCCGCGGCAGCCGCAGTGGAAGCCGCATACTCGATACCGCCACCACCACCGCCACCATCGCCCAGCAGGTGGCTCGCTGCCCCGGCCCCCGCCGTTGCCGCCGCCGTTCCGTTAGTCCCGCCGACACTGCCGGCGTGACCGTTGCCCATTCCGTTACCACCGGGCCCGTTGCCGCCACCAACGCCAGTACCACCAACAGCCTCTCCTCCGGCCCAGCCCCCACCCAAGCGCCTCGAACCGCTGCCAGTAGGCCCCACCGCCGCCACTGTTGGCCTTGAGGGTAGCGGCAGGCCGCCCACGCCGCCACCGCCGGCACCACCGTTTCCAGTACAGCTACCGTTGCCGCCGTTCATCGGGAGAGGTCCCGAGTCCGTCCACTCACCACCTCTCGTCGTCCCCAGCATCGGCGACCCTCCCAGACCCGGGACGCTGGACACCATCCCCATACGACTCCCTTGCTCCCGCTCTTCGTATCTGGAACCCACCGCCGCCGCCGCCGCCGCCGCCGCAGAGCCTCCTGCCCACCGACTATCGCTGGTGCCCTGGCCGGCACCGCCGCCGCCACCGCCGCCCGTTCCAGTCGCCCCCGCGACGTTCGCCTCGAGCCCAACAGAGTTCCACGGACCCGCCGCTTCTCTCGTTGGCCCTGCTGCCTGTTGGCCGGCCGCCTGCTGTTGTTGCTGTGACTGCTGTTGCTGATGCTGCGGCTGCTGCTCCCAACCCCGCCTCGGATCGTTGAGCTCCCACGGCTGCAGACCGCTGCTACCGCCGCCGCCGCCGCCACCGCGCCCCATCCCACCGACGCCGTTCCCAACACCACCGCCGCCACCGCGCCCAATCCCACCGCGGCCGCCGCGGCCAGCCTCCGTCATCACCCCCGACAGGTTAGAGAAGCTTGCCGCGCCGCCGCCGCCGCCCCGGCCGATGAGATTCGCGTTACGCCAGCGACCGCCATCGTTGTTCATTCCCCCCCCTCCCCCCCTCTCCTCTTTCACCCCCACCGTCGCCGCCGCTGACGTCATCGCTGCCGCCGCTGCCGCCGCCGCCGCTGCCGTCCCGGCCACCCCCGACGCCTCGTCCCACGCCTTGAGCGACGGCGAAGAGGTGGCGGAAGAAGGGTTTCCAGCGCCGGGAGGAGGCTTCCTGAGGAGGACCTTCGGACCCGCTCCGTTCGCCATGACAGTGCCGCCACCGGCAGCAGCAGCAGCAGCAGCCGTGGACCCTGCCGGGGCTTGCCCGAGGGGCAGAGTCCCAGGCAGTGCCGAGGGGGCTGGAGACCCCCGCGCTTGCTGCTGGTGCTGGTGCTGCTGTTTCGGCATCGTCATCGATCCGGCGGCGTCTGGTCCATCGCCCGAGTGGGACCTAGCCATCGGGGGCACTATGACCGCGCGGTGGAAACCGGCCTTGCCCCAGGAGGAGCCCGTGTCCGAACAGCGGCGGAAGAGATTGATACACGCGTCTAGCACCGTCGTTTCTCCCCTTCGCAGCGCCCCCGGTCCCCTGCCCCCCACCAACGACACGCTTCCACCGCCGCCGCCGCCGCCCATATTGGTTGTTCCGAGCCCCGGCAAGGACCGACCGTTCGCGTCCACATCTGCGTTGTGGTTCCTGATTGAAGTAAAGAAGGAATTGGGGGGGGGGAAGGGAAGCCGGAAGGGAATTAGGGAAGGGGTTACGCGAGGAATGGAAGAGCTTAGAGAAGGAAAACAAGGAATTTGTGGCAAACAAGAAAGGGATTGGGGAAGGAAGGAAGGAAGGAAGGAAGGAAGGAAGAAAGGCATTACGGAAGGCAGAACGTAGGGGAAGAACCAAGGAAGAAACTATTTAATAGGGGAAGCAAAGAAAGTCGTCGGAAAAGGAAAGAAGGGACTTAGGGAAGGGAGGAATTAGGGGAAGGAATTAGGTACGGAAGGAGTTAGGTACGGCACGAAGGAAGGAAGGAAGGAAGAAAGGAAGGAAGGGATTTGGTGAGGACGGAAGGGCATGTAGGGTACGAAATAAACAAGAACAAATAATTCAAAGTTCATTGTTTGTTTGTGATGTCTGCATTTGTTGGTTTGCCTTTACAGCAGTAGTTTTCATTAAAAATCGGAACATATGTATACATGGCACTGGGAGCCAATGAAATATATACACCATCAAAGGTGCTCGAAAAAGAAAGAAAAAACGACCTACGCTCCTTCCCAGCGTCGAAAAGAAAAACAAACCACCAGTGCTTATGTTGGGATTTTTGGACGAAATTACAAGAACAAAATACGAGTTTTTCTCGAATAATAATATTTTACTTGGTTTCAGTATACCCCCCCTGTCTGGGTCTCGAAAATGGGTACATACGAAGTCAGGATTTGTTTTTTTCGTATACCCCTGAAACAATATATTATTTCAGCAGTATTTCATATCAGGATTTTTTACTACGTAGTAATCTACTGATTGGCCCGGCCAGTATATTCGCCAGTAGAAATTGTGCAGGATCTCTACGCGGTATAGTGCATGTCCAACCCGGGGAAAAAATGTACCAGGTATCTAGATCGTTCCCTTTTTTTTGTTCCAGCAAAAACGGAAAAGGGACGCAGTCTTCCTCATTATTTAGTCCACAGTAGTCTGAAGGTCTTTCAGCTCTTCGAGTGATGAGCAGCAACCTACCGGTTAGTACTACGTATGCCATTTTTACATTTTTACTACTGCTCTGCTGTAGTGTTTTGTTTTAGGTCTACTTCGTATGATACGAGCGCATAGGAATCTTGGGGGTCTCGTTGCTCTAAAACATTTTTTTCTTCGAAGAATTCATGTTTCGGGTACATATATAGGTACAAAGGATGCTAGGCTCTTCGCGTGAGCGAGGTCATAAAATAAGCTACCACCCCTCTATGTCATACCGTGGCATTGCTCAAAAGAGTAAGTTTATTATCAGAAATCGGGAACCGATATAAAAATAAACTGTAGTTCGTTGTCGTCGAGAGAATTCGGCGTTATGGTTCATATTATTTGGCTGAGTACGAAGTACGTACGTAGCTCACTTGACAGCAGCAGCTGACATTGTTTGGTTCTT
Organism: Saccharina japonica; assembly: GCA_008828725.1. Lineage (NCBI taxonomy): Eukaryota > Phaeophyceae > Laminariales > Laminariaceae > Saccharina > Saccharina japonica. The sequence goes on from MEHQ01000926.1 coordinate 37,238, forward strand.
TCCACATACGAGACCTTCGCGGTCGGGGATTGGCGCGACACACGTACGAACGAACGAACGAACCCTGGCTTTCTAGACAATCATAACCCGGACAGATCATCTACAGATAGATCATCGATTCCCACTGAATGATCTTACAGTAGCTATTTCAGGGAAGATACTGGTAGATCCCTGATCTGTATGATCTGTATGATCTGTATGATCTAGCTCATGTTTCCGGGTGGGGGCAACAATCTGCATGGTCTACTACGTAGCAACATGTTTCCTGGGTCGGATCTGTACTACGCAGATAGATCCTGCACAACCTCCCGCACAACGGCAGGCAGGGGACTAGATGACCTGTAGATAGACAGATAGATCATCATCTTTCCGAGATTGTTGGTGTGCGGGCATATATGATACTCTGGCCAGTGTACTATTACGCAGGAAAATAATAAATAGGATCGAATACTGTTAGTAAAAATAGGCAAACATACGAGCTGGGCCAGCCAAAAAACGGACAAAGCTTCTTAAAGTCGTATAGCGTAAACCACTGGAAGTTTGGACTTGAAAATTGGAAGCACTGACCCTGACACCATAGCGGATAGGCAGGTTCAAACTTTTCCTGAATCCGACTCGATCTCGCCGAGATATCCAAGAAACCTCAAAAGTACCATTTTTTGGCGACAGTTTGACATAAAATCCGTATGACGGCTCAAAAAAATCGTCTTTCCGATCAAGTATCCCCAAGGAGACGATCGATATCAGTTGCACTTGTCAATTCGTCACCCATAAAGAGATATTGGCAAAAAAACGTTTCCCATACAATAAACAAGTAGTGGTGAGAGCGAGTGGTTTTACTGCGATGCCCCGCTCAATTTTGTGAAGTTCGATCTGAAATTTTAACGTCGCATTTGAATGGCATATGCACTGAAACGGAAAGCCTGACTTTTTATTTATTTTTGTTTCACGAAAGTTATGGCCATTTTTGTATTTTTTTTCGACTATTTATATCGGCCATATCTCTCGAACGAAACATCAAAAATAAAAAGGCAGGCTTTCCGTTTGTTGGCTGATGCATGATCAACATCGTGTAAAAACATCACGTCCAAATTCGTAATATTGAGCGGGGCATAGCCAACCCACCGCACTGTCCGTTTCTAGGCTGGCCCAGCTCGTATAGTCTTTTATGTATACCGTAGGTCCAACTTATTATGGACCCCTGTAAAAGACCGATTGTGAGTATATACCAGTACACAGCTCTTACCTTCAGAGCGAAGACGAGTCGAAAAAACTTACTTACGTACACGGCCGACAATAAAAAATGTAGGGAAAATGTGGCCTTTTGTTTTCTTATTAGCCGGGTGGAAGCCGGAGAAGCCCTCGTACGTATCGGGAAAAACAAAACAAAACAGCCGTATATAATAACTCCTCGCCTGTGAAGGACGAAGTCGCCGTGCTCGTACACCCCGACGAGTCGCGTGGGCGGCCCCGCGTCCTCCATCTTATCGGGGCCGCCCCCCGTCAACACCCTGCCGAAGTAGGCGATACGGTTGTGGTAACCCTCCAAGTGCTGCTTCTCCAGCTCTACCTCCAGGCCTGGCGTTTTCGTTTCACGGGTGATTAAGTAGCGCGCGGGGTCG
>MEHQ01000926.1:40796-89979 GCA_008828725.1 Saccharina japonica
GGGGGGGGGTACCATCAACTATTAACTAGTAGGACTTCAGTGCTACTACTTGTATGGCATGCTATTAACAACTAAGTAGTACCGTAGACTACTGCTACTACTGCTATTACACTACTGCTACAATTACTACTACCACCACCACTACCACTACCACTACCACTACCACTACCACTACCACTACTACTACCACTACTACGACAACGACTACAAATACTACTACTACTACCACCACCACCAATATTACCATTTTTTTGTATCCACACACTTTACCCGGCTGATCCGCACCTCGCCCGAAACAGCTGTAAACAACACCAAAACCTACAAGTGCCCCACCCACCCCCCCCCCTCCCCCCTATATTGTGTAAATAGGTTGGGTTGGCGTCGGTTGACGACGACGCTGTAAAACACGCCTCTCACTGCGTGAGCTAATAGACAACTAGAGGACTACCGTTTTCGTTTTTTGGCGGCTACCACGGCTGGCAGTCGAGTTAGATCGTTTGTGCGGGGTGGACAACCTTAACTCCGCACAAGGGGAATTATCGTATTATGTACGTGCGTAGTGTGTACCTGGTGCATGGTAAGGCACCCACGAGGCAGTTACACAACAGTAGTATGCTCATTACTGTCTCTGGAAGTGGCCACACAAGAAAATAAATCAAAATATTTTCGAAGCTGTCACCCAATAAAAGACAGCCCGACTCCAAAGCCATTCTTTGTTTTAGGGTGCAGCTCATCCTTCGTTTACGACTTGCCCAACACTTCACGTTTCGCTTCGCGCATTTGGCGCGAGCCATGTTCATGCCTGGTCGGTGAAAAGCCGACGTGCTCCGCCCCGGCATTGTAGGGGTGCGAGGGTCTATGGCCATACGACTACGGCCATGCATGACATGAGTACCCCCACCCCTCCCCCCCCCTATGCTCCGTCTCGAAAGGGATGCGTGGTCAGTGGTCAAATGACTAAGGCAAGCAACGAATGAGTGCGCCTCTCCCCCCCCCCTATGCTAGTGCACCGAGGCATAGACACCTACTGATAGTGAATATTTACGGAGGCTTTTGTGCTCGGCGAGCCTTAAGCCGACCTCCCCACCCGAACCCTAACCCCTACGTATAACCCGAATCCTACAGCAAGGATAAGTGCTGGGATGCTGTGTGCTTGGTACGACGACTCTAGGTTGGTTCGGCCGGCATGCATGCTGTGCTTGGAAAGACTCGAGGTTGACTCGGGTCGGCTCGGGATGCTGTGGCTTGGAGACACTCTAGGTTACTTGAACCGCCTACAATACACCCCTTGGCCAACCAGAAGGGCACAAAAATAGCTACCCCAGGAAGATTCACCTATCAGGCGATGTCCGCTGATGAGTACACACACCCCTATATGGTCATGCGATTACATACGGTCATGCACGACACACGAGTACCCCCCCCTTCTGCCTGGTCGGTGAGTCTGCCTGGTCGGTGAAAACCCGACATGCCCTGTCCCGGCATTGTAGGGATGCGAGGGTCTATGGTCATACGACTACAGCCATGCATGAGAATGAAGTACACCCCCCCCCCTCCTCCCCCCCTCCTTCCCTCCCCCTCCACACACCTCCGGCAACTGCTCTCGCCGTCCCACGCCCCCGTGAGCTCTCTGGCGAGCACGTGGCTAGCGGACTCGACCAGGCGAAGCTGAAACAAACCGTCCGCGAAAGTTCCCTGCATCGCGGAGCCGCTATGCGACAGCGTGCCTGTGGATGAATGGACACAAAAAAATGAAACGACACGTGAAACGGCAGACAGCAACAGGATACATGATTGGCCGGTGAATCAATTGCACCGCGCGCTACAATAGTTCCAACGCATCGAGCAGCCCACTCTGCGACAGAGTGCCTGGAGACCAAAACAATGAAACGACACGCGAGACGACAATATGATCGGTTGTGAATTGCACCGCGCACTACATCCACGCGATGGGCAGCCACTCTGCGACAGAGGGCCTGCAGAAAAAACAAAATAAAACGACACGCAAGGCAACAACATGATTGGCTGTGAATTGCACCGCACAATAGTACCATGCATCGCGCAGCCGCTCTGCGACAAGAGTGCCTGGAGATCAACAAAACGAAACGGCGCACAAGGCAACGACAGGATTGCACCGCACAACAACAGTTACACGCATCACGTACGTACGTACGTACGTACGTAGCCACCCTGCGACAGAGTGCCTGGCGACCAACTAGTTTGTTAAGTTATGAAACCTGGAGACCAGCAAATTCAACGACACGCAAAGGCAACAATATGTTTGTCTTGTGAATTCCACCGCGCAATAGTTCCAACGCATCGCGCCGCCGTTCTGCGACTCCAGACTCCGAACGACTTGGGGTCGTTCAGCTTGAACCAGCCTGTACTACAAGTGAAGGCCTTAGTAGGGTGGGTACTTTTACGGCTATGTGTTTTTTGTTCTTGTTTTCCCATCCCATTTATCATGTTCGCCCTTCTATTATCTCTCCCTCTTGAGTCGTAACTCAGATCCGGGGTCACTAAGTAGAGGCTCTTCTCTCCCCTCCCCCGCTACGGTACGTGCCTTGCCTTTTTATCGCGAGAAGATTTTAGCACTTTCTTCCCTCGTCCACTCTCGTCGAATTGTGCTTACCCACGCTACGATAATATGCGCTCTCGACAGTTGGTGTCATTCGAGAATAAAAATCTCCATACGGAGACTCGAACCCTCGACTTCCAACTCAACAGGCTTCGTGGTTACCTGCTGAACCACCGGGGCGACCGGCGTATAGCATTGGGCCAAAAAACGAAAAACTACCCGACTACATGGGCTTCGTACCTCGATCCTGGGTTATGTAATATTATCGGTGGGTATGGTATTGGGGGGACGGGTATCAATACAGTACAGCACATCTATTAATAACAAGAAACAGGAAATCTGGTCCAGGCTGGGTTTCTTATTTGAGAGAGGGCGCACTAAATTCAAGAAATTAAGGACCCTGAATTTCTCATGTTCTTCTAAATACCATGCCTGGCTTTCTTATTAGCCTGTTTCTTACTATTAATAGGTGTCCGGTACTGCTGTCGGTAAAAGCGTTTTTCTCTTTTTTTTCGGTCCAGTTCTCTTTTGTTCGCCTATTCAATTTCTTCATGATTTTTTTTTACCCGTTTTTTTTTAATTTTTTGTTAAATGTTTCAATGTTTCATATTTTAAATACAAATTTAAACCAACAGCAGTAGACACACACAAATAATTGTAACGTAAAACGTAACGTAATCATACGGCCAACCACTCCCACTCCCACTCCTACCCACCCACCCACTCACCCACCCACCCAGTCACCCAGCCAGGTCTGGAACGTAACGTAAGAGTACGGACAACAGCACCAACCCCCCCCCGCCTCACAAGCGGCTCTCAGAAGGATGCAGCTAACCCTTCATGCGATTCGCCCAACACCTCACGGCGCTTCGCGCTTGGTGCTAGCAAAGTCTGCCTGGTCGGTGAAAACCCGACATCATGCTCCGTCCCGGCATTGTAGGGATGCGAGTGTCTATGGTCATACGACTAAGGCCATGCATGAAAATGAAGTACCCCCCCCCCCCCCTCCCCCCCAACCCACCCAGGCAGGCACGCCTGCACGGTACCCAATAATACAACAGCTGCAGCAACTGAAAAAACGGCCGTAGTCGTGAAGAGCCACACCACCACCATCACCACCACCACCCACTACCGCGCAGCATCGACTAATAATCACACCCGTTGATAGGTTCTAGCGCCATTCGATGCGAGTCGACGAGGGAAGAAAAAGGCCTTCCAAGTCTTCTCGCGATAAAAATGCAAGGCACGAACCGTACGTACTGGGGGAGGAGGGAGGGAGAAGAGCCTACTTTGTGACCCCGGATCTGAGTTACGGCTATTACTAGGAAGGAGAGAGAAAGGACGGGCGAACATAATGAATGGGATGGGGGAACAATAAATAAATATATATATATATACACATACATATACCAGGTTCTACCGGGCGGGTAGAAATCCGAGAAAAGACCGGTAGAAACCCGGGATGGGTCGAAACACTGAGGTAAACACGGGTGGGTATGGTACGCATTTGGCGCTTCTATGAATAGCAGACTATATGCAGTAGTGGTCCCTGGATAGTGCCGGTTGAGTAGTGCCGGTTGCCCGGTATAGTGCTGGTTGAGTAGTGCCGGTTGCCCGGTATAGTGCTGGTTGAGTAGTGCCGGTTGCCCGGAATAGTGCTGGTTGAGTAGTGCCGATTGCCCGGTATAGTGCGGTTGAGTGGTGTCGGTTGCCCGGTACAGTGCTGGTTGAGTAGTGCCGGTTGCCCGGTATAGTGCGGTTGAGTAGGGCCGGTTGCCCGGTATAGTGCCTGTGTAATCGCTTGGCGCAGATGGGATTGACCAGTGTGGCAATGTGCGGAGTAGTGCCAGTTGCCGCTGCGGCATAGTGCCGGTATTGCTGGCTGGGGCACACCGTAGCACCATAGAGGGACCATCGCTGCTGTAAAGCTATATGATGCCCGACTACCACGGTTATCTATAGTATCTCGATCCCAGGGCATATAATGATACCGATGGTTCGTATGGTATTGAGATATTTCATATTTAATAGTTTGCACCCGTTGGTAAGTTTCACACCTCGCACAGATCGTACAGGTCATACAGATCATACAGATCATACAGATCATTCCCACTTGTTGATCTAGATATCCCAAGGCATCTCGATCCCAGGGCATATAATGATACCGATGGCTATGGTACTGGTATATTAAATATTTAATACTTTGCATCCGTTGGTAAGCTTCACAACTCGGACAGATTATACAGATCACACAGATCATACAGATCATACAGAACATTCCCACTTGTTGATTTAGATATCCCAAGGCATCTCGATCCCAGGGCATATGATGATACCGGTGGCTATGGTGTTGAGATATTTAATATTTAGTAGTTTGCACCCGTTGGTAGGTTTCACTCCTTGGACAGATCATGCAGATCATATAGATCATACAGATCATATAGATCATACAGATCGTTCCCACTTGTTGATCCAGATATCCCAAGGCATCTCGATCCCAGGGCATATAACGATACCGATGGCTATGGTACTGAGATATTTCATATTTAATAATTTGTACCCGTTGGTAAGTTTCACACCTCGGACAGACCATACAGATCATACAGATCATGCAGATCATACAGATCCTTCGCACTTGTTGATCTAGATATCCCAAGGCATCTCGATCCCAGGGCACATAATGATACCGATGGCTATACCTGGTACTAGTTTGTACCCGTTGGTAAGTTTCACACCTCGGACATATCATACAGATCATACGGATCATTCCCACTTGACGATCTAGCTATTCCAAGGCAGCTATATTCCCGATCTTGTATGATCTAGCTCATGCTGCCGGGTGGGACCCTTATCATCTGCATGATCTACTACTTTTGTAGCACATGTTTCCTGGCTTGGATATGTACTGTGTAGACCCTGCAATACCTTTCACAACGGCAGGTGAGGACCTAGATGATCTGTAGATAGATAGATAGATAGATAGATAGATAGATCACGATCTGCCCGAGGTGTGGTAGGTTTTTACAAGGCTCCCCTTCGGAGGCATTCGGACGCGGGGTGGCTGACGCAAGGGAGAACCCGATGACCGATGACGTGTCGTGCAGCTGGAAAAACAAAAAAAGGCTCCACCAGTCGTTGATTTGTTTTTCGAGTCTTTTTTACAGCCCAAAAAGTGGAAGGCATAACGACCAGCGAGAGGAAATCGGTACATGTGTGTATATGTACATTACAGGACACTCGTACGTATTAAGAAACAGGATCATAAGAAAGCCAGGCTGAGATTTAGAGGAAAACAATAAATTAGGGATTTGTTGAATTGAAATTAGCGTAGAAAAGCACCCTCTCTCAAATAAGAAACCCAGTCTGGGTTAGCTTTCCTGTTTCTTATTAGGTGCCCTGTGCTGTTTAATACCTCGGTAGGTTGCTATACCCTCGGGTGCCCCCAAACTACACATTCATAGCACTTCACTGTCACAAGCTGAAGAGATTTTACTTTAATGGTTTAGGGGATTAGAGTTCCTCACGAGCTGACCGGACGAGAGATTGCCGGGTTCAACGTTGAGTAGGCGTTGATTCATTGCTGTCTACCCCCCTATGCAGAACCACAGTCGTATGGGAAAGCTAGCCGGATGATGATCTCGATGAAGATCGAGAGATCATCATGAACGCGCGTCTGAAGGGGTAAGGATTTTCATTAATTCTTGCCTATAAAGATGGGGACCGAGATCTGCCATGCGCTTTTCGGCCGCAAGAAGAAGAATAATGGTGCTTCGTACCCTACCACAACACGCCACTGTATTACAGTGGGTACCCCGATTTAAGAGCGCCTAAGACAAGAGCATTCGGGATTCAAGAGCGGTTTCAAATCAGCGTGTATGTCCCGCCAATACCAAAAGCTAGATATTGCCCACTACAGATAAGAGCAATGTGTAGTTAAGAGAGCGCTTGTTTTGGCTTAAGATTGTCACGAGGCGCTCTTGAATCGCGTTAACCACTGTATTATAATGCGCGGTAATAGCAAGTACGTCGTAGTTTAGTGGAGGTGTAGTTTTAGGTAGTATTATAGACATACATAGCTTTATCTTCTTTGGTTCGGAAGCTTTCCTCGGCATATCTTGGCACCTCACAGCCACTCTCAGCCTCTAATTGCCGAAGCAGAAGTTACTTGCCTTGCGGAGGTTCTTGGCTTTCTTTGTTCTATTTTCGTTACTTGCTGCTTCCTGTTTCCTATGGTACCAGTTTTTACTTTGTCGGCGAGATCATGTTTCCCTTTTCTTCCGGTTTCGGGTTCCTGCGTGTACCCAGTGAGCACGACAGCGCGTGCGAGCCCGGCACTATCATCGCGGGTATGGGAGGGCGCTGGCCAGTAGAGGTGGGGTCAGAAGGAGCGCGGTCGCTTTTTCGTGGCTAGGCGTGGCGTCTCCATCGAGACACGAGGGGAGCATGAAGGTCCTTGCTGTTGCTGCTGCTGCTGCAATGAATCCAGTATGTCCGACATTATAATGATCGTTTTGTCTGTAATAAAAGAACATTTAAGCCAAGTTCAAGCGGTGCTTTATTTATCGAACAAACATTATTTTTACAGAGGCATCAGCAACCTCGAGCGGGCGAACGAGAGCCACTGTGAGTACCGGGCTTCACGCGAGGTGGGCCACGGGGCTCACTGGGGCAGAGAGGCAGTAGAGCTCGACCCGGACCGAATCGATGGCGAGGTGATCGCGGGTGGGCGGGGAGCGTTTTGTTCGAGTACGAGTACGTTATGTACGTCTTTCTCAGTTTTGTGGATTTTTGTACAACTTGATTGACGCTCGTGCTATGCTGTGCTTTCTCTTTCATACTCTCTCTATATATATAAAGATCGAAGGTACTACAGTACTACTACTGCTGTTGTTGTACTACCACACATAGCAGTCACGGAAAAAGGCACAATTCACACCCCTAGCAGCCAGCGCAGCCCCGTCCTGCGAGCCATGTTGCTGTGCTTTCTCTTCCTTTCGAACATACAGCTTTGTTGTCCTGGAGTATGGAGATCTACTGTCGTATACTTTTTGCAAGTCGCCTGTACGTTCGTTTGTTCTTTGTGTTTTTTGCTTTGTTTGTGGTGTACAACTGCTGTCGCCGTACAGGTATGATAGTTGCTTTGCCACATACATACATGCCGCAGTACTCATGCATCACAATACAGCAGTAGTAGACGGGTACTGTACGTTCAGTTGCGTACAGCAATAAGTATTTCGTTGCATTGCACCATGAATCTCTTTGGGCCTTTTCAAGTCGGTCTTTACACATAGTGGACTTCTTCTGCCCCTTTCCTTGCGCGAGCGTAGCGGGCGGCGTCAACCGCCCTCGGAGCGAAGCTTTGCTTTCTTTTAGCGATATTTTTTCGTGTTGTTCACCACTATCGTTTTTGTCCTGTATTTGCCGTCATACATATGGAGCTCTTGGCATTATCAAGTCGCCAGTTGCAGCTACAATAATATATGCTCCTCTTTTACCCTTTTCACATTTGGTTCTATTATTCCTTCCGCGAGCGTAGCGGGCGGCGTTAGCCGCCCGCGCAGCGGAGCCCTTGTATATTATAGAAGTACCGTATATGACACTGCTGTATACCACACCCCCTCGGACGAATTTCAACGCTGATTTTCTCGACGACCGGTCGAGCGCTAACAACCCCGAGCGACCCGTCTATGGAAAGGTCTTGACGAGATGTTCCGAAAGCCGCCTTTTTCGTTGTCTGTGCCCCCCTGGTTATGGAGAAAATTGGCTTTGAAATTCACCCCAGGGGGTGTGATATACATTGCTGCCATATACGGTAGTGACACGTTCCATACATCCGTGGAGTTGTTGCATCGACATGTAATTATTATTTTTTACTCTTGCGTACCGTATACATATACTTAGAAGTAGTACTATAATAGTGAATGCCTGGTATTGATAGTAAAACATGTACAGGTGTTATATAGTTATAACCCATTTGGCTTGGTTACAGTACGGCGACAGAAAAAAAAAAAAAAAAGGCAGGCGTTTTTGAAGCGGCCGCCATACATACCCTACCGAACTTTACCGGAGTGTTTCGGTACGGCCGTAATACCCTACCGAACACTCCGGTAAGGTTCGGTACGAAACCTTTACCGGTACCTGAAGCTTGGGTAAGTTCGGTATATACGACATCTAATACCGATACCCGACACTTCGTTCGGTAAGGGTATTATATCTAATACTGGGGGGTTCTCTTACCCTACCGAAGTGGTTCGGTACGGCCGCAACACCCTGCCGAACTTTACCGGGGTGTTCGGTATACGGTCGCAATATACCCTACCGAACACTCAGGTAACGTTTTTGGTGCGAACTCGATACCGGTACCCGACACTTCGGTATGTTCGGTACGGCCTCAAACCGGTCGGTGTTCCTTCGTTCGGTAAGGGTATTATATCGAATACTGGGAGGTGCTCTTACCCTACCGAAGTGGTTCGGTACGGCCGCAACACCCTGCCGAACTTTACCGGGGTGTTCGGTATACGGTCGCAATATACCCTACCGAACACTCAAGTAACGTTTTTGTTACGAACTCGATACCGGTACCCGACACTTCGGTATGTTCGGTACGGCCTCAAACCGGTCGGTGTTCCGACTCTTCGATAAATTCGGTGTGGCCTCACATTACCGGTCCGATGCTCCGGCATAACGTCCAAACATATCCCGAGTACCGGTATATACCCTACCGACCGAACATAGCATACCCTTTAGAATATATCGTACGAATTGTCATAGACTATTTATGTACGTATTTTTTCGACATGTTCCCCTCGGCAGCCCTAATATCAACAGGATTTTAGTACGTACAGCAGTACGCACATCATCATAATCATCATCATCATCACCGTTTTCCATTGTGTATTGATTGCTGATTGCTGTCCTGTGGGTGCTTTGATACTGCTGCTGCTGCTGCTGTTGCTGTTGCTGTTCTGTACATAGTGATGTGGAGGCGTGAAGGTACCTGCTTCAGTGCGGCAAGCCGCACCAAGATATGGGCTACGATGACCCTCCAAAAAAAAGTGGAGGGTCATAGCCCATAGAGCCGCAATAAAGGGGGACCGGTCGTACATGAGTGCGGCAGCCGAACTACGTAGAGCCGGATGACTTGGTGACAAGAGGTTTTCACCGCCCCCCCGCGCACTCAAAGGGGCCGGCATTAAGTTGGGACCACGAACCACGACTGACTGCTGTATACGAAGTATACATATACCCAAGATATACCTAGTACCTGGTTTGACACCACAGCAGTACGATCGTATGTATATATGGGAATTATTTCATTCTCGGAATCCACGGAGGATCCACTTAATACGTACAGTAGAAAATAGAATACGTCGCATACGTATCGCATACGACGTATCGAAGAAAAAAAAACAAGATCCAACCCGCCATGCAAAGAAAAACACATACCTGGTACTGATATACGGTATACATACCTGGTACGAGTTTATAGTTATTAATACTATTAATACCTGTACAGCAGTAGTATGAATATGAGGTATTATTAGTATATAGCTTTATAAGATACGACGAACCTGGTGTTTCCTTATTTCACGTCATAGTAGCACGGGACCATAGTTCCCTTCCCCCGTATCATGTCTGCGTTTAGAGGACTCGATTTGTTTGCCTGACCGGCGTGAACCCGGCACGGAACACCCCGGCATTATACGAGGGGCGCCAAGATAGAATCAGGGGGCGTATACCCCCGATTGGTGATGTTGACCTTTCCAGTTTTATGTCTACCTTCACATAGCGTGTACGTAGAGGGGAGCGGAGGGCTCCAGACTTGTCTGTTTTTGACTGACTTTGATCACTTTGCGGACCCTTCGGGTTCCACTTTTATTTCAGTATACCTTTTGTGGGTAAGTTAGCCTGTGACCACGGGAATCGACCGCGTCAAGTGTTGGATTAACGGACAGATGGAGGTACTGGATAGAGAGACCGGCACGGCTTTTAATGTGAAGACAACAACAACAACAACGTCATACGTTACGTATGGTATTGATATGATTCGTACAGGATATCGGTACATACGCAATGTACGTATCATATACGTATACTCGTATACATATGGTATCTACCTCGTATTGCTCTGTACGTTGCTTTTTTTTAGATTCATATTAAAAGTGCCATTGGGGCTTGGCTTGTTGTGTGATGCATCCACCTCGAGGTTGCTGTTGTATGAGACTTGCAATACTACTGCTGTTGTATGTAGCAGGGCTGCTGCACAGAGTTGGTGCGCACCGGTAGTACCAGGTACGAGGGAGAAAATAATACTATTAAATACTACTACCTGTACACTCTGTACATATCATAGTAAGCACACACCACGTCAGTGAGTCAGTGAAACAGAGAAAACAGGCAGTATCTGTAAGCATGCAGGCGCAAAGGCACACGGACAGGCAACCACAGCAGGCATATGCACCTACCCCCCCGAGACGATCGCTGTGTACAAGCTACAAGCAGCAGCGGCAGCAAGAGCAGCCGCAGATCGGGATGAGAGCGCGTATGACATAATATATGGTTGGTTGAAATCTGGTTGTTTTCGTTGTTATATTGTGATGATTGTGTACCTACCCTGTACTACACAGCAGCAGCAGCAGCAGCAGCAGCAGCAGCAGCAGCAGCAGCAGCAGCAGTAGAACGTACTCACCACCGTACTGCACAACGTTGCTGAAAGCACCGAGATGCCTCTTGATGAGGGTGATCCTCATCAGGTCACCCCCACCGCCGCCGCCAGCGCCGCTGCTCGCCGGGCTGCTCCCTGGCTCGACGAAACCTCTGATAGCAAAGTGGATCTGCCTCCCTCGCCAGTGCGATATGCCCTTGCCGCAGAGCCTAAAGATCGCAGACGCTGGCTCCTCCCGCCCCCACGCCGGAGCCTCGCCTCTCGGAATTCGGCCAACCCCTCCCTTGCGAATATCCGTGAACACCAGCGAGGTTTCTGTCCACCGGGTCTCGTCCATCTCGCAGCCTTGCCGGTAGCTGAGCCCCTCCCAGACGCCGCTGGACAGCGCTGGGTCGAAGGCATTGGCGCGGTGCGCCATGCTTGCTTGCGTGTGCGCTCCGTCAGTGCGCCTGTCTTGTCTGTCCGTCTGCCTGCGATTCTCTTTGTTGCTTGATATGATGAGGATGGAGATATCCACCAGCAGTATGAACTACTACAGGCGGTACAGCTAGTATTAGAGACGGTGGGGGGTGGGGGTGAGATTTCTCGCTGCGCCAGCAGAAGATGTTCATACGTTTTTTTGTGAGGGTAGCTTGAAACCTGGCAGGGATTCCTGTATAGGGGTGAGGGAGAAAATGCGGCGCAATTAGGCCCTCAAACCAGGGCCAGAGATGTCCTCAAGCTGCAGGTTGCAGGCCGCGACAGCCACCGACAATTGCTCCACGGTGCACGCCAGGAGGTATAGTAAATGGCAAGGACAGGGTCGAAGGCCGGGCCGTCTCCCTGGCACCGGAAAGAGCCTGCAGAAGGTGAGATCCGTGATCGTAAATCGAGGCTAAAAAAAGGAGAAGCGAACCTGAAAAAAAACACGCAAAAAACGCGAAGTCAACATTGAATACTTCGTACGTAGATGAAACCACAATATCCGAAGATCGAGAACATCACAATCACAACCAGCACCACACACGTGGGCACGCCGGACGAAAACGGATCTTGAGCTTGCTCTGCGTACAGAAGCGTACGGTACCAGAAGACAGCAGCAGACAGCAGGGGCAGCAGTTGAAGAGCCTCTGGTCAATCACACGTGGTTCTGCTACTACTGCTGTACGTACATACCTGGTTGTGTCTTGTGTCTTGTGGCGCATTCGAATGATGCCGTGCCGCGACATACATGGAGGTACGCAGCTCTCGTGCAGCGTGCCCGAGGTACCGCTCTGTTCAAAAAGTTAAGAAACGTTTGGGTTGTAATATGAATACGTCAACGTTCCTTACATTACCGGACAGTGTGGTACATTGTATTGCCGTACGAGTAGGTATACGAGTACTCGGAAGCAACGGAAGTACTCGTATGTGTTTGGTACCAGGTACAAGGGCTCCGCTTCGCGGGCGGCTGACGCCGCCCGCTACGCTCGCGCAAGGAAAGGGGTACAGAAGAGGCCCCCATGATGTAGTGCAGGCACCGCGACTTGAAAATGCCAAGAGGTTCATGGTGCAGCAAAGAAACGGCGGACTTGACATGCATGCAAAACATGCTCGGGGTGCACAATAGCTCCATGCTCCAGGACGACAAAGCTGTACGTTCGAAAGAGAAAGCACAGCAACACGGCTCACGGCACGGCGCTGCGCTGTCTGCTGTGGGTGTGTGAGTTGTGCATGTTTCGTGAGTATGTGTTGTAGTACAACAACACTATTAATATTACTAGTACGAAGTACTTCGTACTTTGTACGAGTATACCTGGTATACTTTATTGTATGAAAGAGAAAACGCACAACACCAGCACGGTCGCCAAGTTGTGAAGAATCACGCAAAACAAAAAAATCCACAAAACTGAGAAAGACGTATTATACATACCATACGTACTCGTACTCGTACTCGTACTCGACTCGTACTCGACTCGTACTCGACTCGTACTCGTACTCGACTAGTTATCGTACTCGACTCGTACTCGTACTCGTATTATACTCGAACTCGTATTCGTACTCGAACAAAAACGGCAAGCAACAACAGCAGTAACAGCAGTAGCACTTCGAATGACATACGAACTCGTACTCGTATCGTGATCGCGCCGCTCAAAAAACAAAAAAGTTAAAACGACTGCTGTCGCGTTCTGCCACCCTCGACGCTTCCAGCCACCCCGCAATCACCTCGCCATCGATTCGGCCCGGGTCGAGCTTTACTACCTCTCTGCCCCAGTGAGCCCCGTGGCCCGCATCGCGTGAAGCCCGGTGCTCACCGTGGCCCTCGTTCGCCCGCTCGAGCATGATGGTGTTCAAACCGCCTTGCTGTCACTTTCTGATTAAAAAAATTGGTGTGTGTTCCGAAAAATAGGCACCGCTTGAATGTTTTTTTACACAAATAAACGACCTTTATAATTATGACATACTGGATTGATACAGCAAGCAGCAACGCAGACAAAGACCCTTCATGCTTCCCTCGTGTCTCGATGGACACGCCACGCCTAGCCACGAAAAAGGCGACCGCGCTCCTTCCGCCCCCCCCTCTACTGGCCAGCGCCCTCCCATAGCGGCGATGGTGCCGGGCTCGCCCGCGCTGCCGCACTCTCTGGGCATCCGCACGAACCCAAAACTGAAAGAGGAAGAAGCCTCTCGCAACTAAAGGATATACCGGAACAAAGAGAGGAGCAAGTAATGAAAGGAGGCGGTGTTCGAAGTGGGAGCTCTGAGAGGCGAGGGATGAGGGATCCCTGCGGGAGATATTAGTAAGTATGTCTATATTGCAAGTGATGTCTAGCAACAGCAGGAGGAGCTGCCTCCCGCTCACACTATGAATACAGCACGCGACAGATGTTAATCATCTGATGAGTAAGAATTTGAGACTGAGATTTTGGGGGATAATAAGAATGCGACGTCTTTGTACATACTGAAAATAGTGTGGAACACAATCAGTCTTATATAATAATTCCAGTCTGGCCAAAAGTAAGAGATTGTCGCGTACTGCTGTACTGAACTGCTTTACGACACCACACAGACAAAGCAAGACGAAACGACAAAAACGGCATATTATGACATACCTCGTAAACAAAACAAAAAACATGGAGACGAAAATAGAAAAATGACAGAGCGACGAGCGAGATATCACCAGCCCTTCTCACGTACCAGGTACCAGGTACCAGGTATATAGCTGTCACCATCAACAGCAAGCAGCAGCAGCAGCAGCAGCAGCAGTATCTCACCTTCTGGAAGCGCTTGCTTTCATTTCACTCCGTTGCAATTCACTCCTTCCTGCAGCGCTGTGTTCTGTGCTGTGCTGTGCTGTGTTGTTCTGCCGCAACCCCGCACACGTACGGCGGAGCAGCGGCAGCAGTCAGCAGCAGCAGCAGCAGCAGCAGCAGCAGCAGCAGCAGCAGCAGCAGCAGCAGCAGCAGCAGCAGCAGCAGCAGCAGCAGCAGCGCCAAGCCCGAGAACAAACAACTTCAGGCCGTAATGGCGCGCCTGTGGTATTAGTAGCGCGCCGTCCCGTCCCGCACGGTAACGTACGATATACTGGAGACTAGACTACTAGCTGGTAGAGCTACATGTGATCCCATGCTACCGGTATACCGTACTGGCAGACTATACGTACGTAGCAGTTCTGGTAGTCTACCAGGTACAGTGGGTACCCCGCAGTAAGGCCATTGATCACAAGCAAAAGTAAAGATAATAAGGCCGGATAAATCGTCTTGTCACGATTTTCAAAATCAATATGGTGTCCACGCACTTTCTCCGGCTTTTTTCAAATATTAAGGCCGGTCTCGGCCTTGTCCAGAGCGATTTCTCCCGATTTACGGTCAGTTTCGGCCTTCTCCCCGAGTTGAGGCATATGTGGCCTTAAATCGGCATGTTTGAGGCAAAACTAGCAATAAGGCAGGTTCCACTGCCTTTTTGTCTTTTTGTCTCATGCCTGCCTTATTGCGGGGCGCCCATTACTGTATAAAGCTGAAAAGCTGCAACGGGTTTTACGTACATACATATGATATCATAGCAGTATTAATTAGTATTAAACTTACCCAAAAAATAGGATTTTTTTTTTTTTCGTCGTGCGGTATATTATATTAGACGAAAGCTCTACGAGTACGAGTACGTATGTATATATTTCATACGTTGATGGCTTGATGACTTGATGACTTGGTGACTTCACATTCTTTCTGTCTGTCGTGCTCCGATGTGAGCACCTTCTCTACTATTAATACGCACTCTGCTGCTGATGTGTTGCTCTGTTCTGTGCTGCTCTGTACTGCCCTGTGCTGATGAAATGTCGCACACCTTCGGCGGAGCAGCAGCGCCAAGCCCGCTAACCAACATGAGCAAGGCGCGGTGCCGCGCCTGTACCGTACCGTACCGTACCGTACCGTACCGTACCGTACCGTACCGTACCGTACCGTACCGTACCGTACCGTACCGTACCGTACAGTACCGTATAGTACTGGACAGGACAGGATAGGACACCCATTAATATAAGAAAACGAGCAGTAAGAACGGCAGGCTGAAGTTTACAGGAAAATAAGAAACTTCGAGAGTGGTAATACTGAAGTTAGCGTAGAACGCGCCCATTATCAACTAAGAAATCCAACCTGGACCAGCTCTCCTGTCTCTGACTATAATATATTCCGGGGAACCATACTGTAATAAATAGGACCACATATTGTTAGTCAAAATAGGTAATTTTATAGGTTTTTGGTGTGTACCGTCGGTCCTATTTACTACATTAGCCCACCCCGTAATAAGTGTCCTGTACCGTATACCACGCAAGATAATACGCTCACCCCTGTCGAGTTTCCAAGTCAGTTGCCACTCATCCCACGGTAGGGACGCAGCAGAACTTTCTGAGAGGAGCTCCTCACATGAGGAGCTCAATATCTCACCCCAAACTTGACTTCGGAAACATTCGTTCGCGCAACCCGACCGAACCTTCCAATGCGGTAGTCCAAAAACAAACGTACCAGTAAAATAATAATAGTAACCGGTGGTTACTCGCGTGAGGAGCTCAACCGGTCAGAAGATAAGGGGCCAAAAAGTTGTACCTCTACCGTGGGGTTGTTCTTGCTTGAAACAGTTGGAAACAAGAACATAAAAAAATGCTGCCTCCACCCTCCGCCTCCCCGCCTTCCCGCTCCTTCTGTCTACACGCTCGCTGCACGGCACAAACCCCACACACCTCCTTTCTTCCCCTCCCCCCCCCTCGTCTCTCCCCTAAATATCCTCGCCGTGTTACACGAAAACCTGGACATCTTGTAATACTCCTGGTACGTGTGTGTTATCCGGTTGGTAGCTTCTGCTGTTATTAATAGTAGCACAGGAGGTAGCACTGCTTGGGAAGAGTGGCAAGCTTATCCGCCGGCGGCCGAGGAGGGAGCGGCGGGGCCTTTCTCGACTGCTTCCGGTCGTTCTGCATCAGCGGCAGCAGCAGAGGGGCCGGGATATAGTCGATCGTCCAGGATCGGAGGCTCGAAGAAGGTGAGACGAGACGGTGTGCCCTCCTCGTGGTCTCACCATCGCACTCTTACTTCGCGACATACACTACCGGCTCTCTCATAAGAAAGCGCCCCACAAGAAACTCAGCCTAAACATTACGGGGGAAATAAGAAAGTCGACAGCTATTATACTGAAGTTAGTGTGGGACACACCCCTTTCTACAATAAGAAAGTCAGCCTTAGCCCGATTTCTGGTTTCTTATGAGCGGGCCGGTACTGTAGTTGAGATGCTGTTGTTGTTGTTGTTGCTGTTGATGATGACGTTAGAAAGAACGAGAGAGAGCAAGCAGACAAAGAGGGGGCAAAAAGAGGAAGAGGAAGTATGGAAGGAGAGGGAGGGGGGGAGAGAGAGAGAGAGAGAAAGGAACTTGTCGTTTCAAACATAGAAAGCAGAAAGAGAGAGACCACAAAGAGAGAGAATAAGAGAGTGTAAGAAAGGGAAAAATAGTGTGGGAGAGACGGAGAGAGAGAGATAGAGAGAGAGAGAGAGGGGAGAAGGGGGCCGAGAGAGCGAGAGAGAGAGAGAGCGCGCGCGAGATATGCAGGATTGCGCGAGAGAGGGAAATCCACCAAATACGCGTACATCGAACACCCCTCCCCCCCCCCCCCCCCCCCCCCCCCTCTCCCCACCCCTTACCCTTCTCTCCTGCAACCTAAGAGAGGGTGCCTTTTTGTCGTGCGAAGGAACTGGTCCAGTCGTAGACGCACGCTACGGCAGAGGTAATAGTGCACCGTGTTTTTGCCTCATAAGGGTGGTCACTTGAGGAGTTCTATACCTCACCCGAAGCCTGTTTTTTGGAAGGAAAACAAAAATGCTACTATACGAATACGTACCCGATTAACCCATTCAGAACTGAAAAAAAAAATGTCCCACACTAATTCTAAGTATTTTTCCCCCCACCAAATTCGTGGGACCAGTTCTTAAGGGGTTAAAAAAATCCCGTGGCCTTAATTAAGTATAAAACGAAAAATAGTGGCGCAACACAAAAATCAAAGTCCGACGAGTTTGGGTTAAGGGCCATACTATTAACGAGTATAAAATAAATTCAATTTGGAAAAATAAAAATAAAAATTCGCTTTTCATTGGTCAACACACGCACCAGCACCAATTTTTATGCCCCAAGATCCTAATATTTGGTGCTGGTGCGTGTGTTGACCAATGAAAAGCGGATTTGAATTAAAAAAAAATCCAAATTGAATTTTTTTCTTCTTCGTTAAAACGGGCCCTAAGGCCCCCCCCCCGTCATTCCGAAAATATTTCCCCCAAAATGTGCTATCTCTCTGTCGCAGCACGCGTCAGCAAGAACGAGCGCGTGCACGTGCTGAAACCAATGAGATTGAAGCAACCGTGGTCGACGTCAATGGTGAACGCGATCCACACCCCCCGGTGTGGTGTGGTGGGGGGCGGGGAAGGCGGGGGCGGGGGCTGGGTCTCTTTTCCCTTTTTTGTAGTCTCCCGGTCGAGCGTTGGTTTCGGGTGAGAGAATGGTCAGACCCGAAAGAAAAAAAAAAAACGAAAGAAAGAAAGAAAGAAAAGAAGAAACAAGCAAAGAATATGAATAAAACTGAATAACCAGGAGAAAAAGAAAGAAAAAAAAGGAGTTAATACGATGGGGGGAAGGAAAGATGGTCCAGGCATATACTCCAACGCCTGTTTTTGTACTCGAATGCATACTGGTGTTGTACCAACGTAGCGCTTGTTCCCGTCTTTCGATATATTTGTTTTTTTCTTCATTTCACCTCATGTCACTTTCTCAAGTCGCCGGGACCCCCCCCCCCCGCTTGCACCATTTTTGTTATTTTGTTCATCCCTTTTAATATCTTCGCCCTTCTTTTTTCTCTCCCTCTTTAGTCATAACTCAGATCCGGGGTCACAAAGTAGACTCCTCTCCCCCCTCCCCCACGACGGCTCGGGCCTTGCATTTTCATCGCGAGAAGACTCCATTCAGCCCTTTCTTCCCTCGTCGACTCGCGTCGAATTGTGCCTACCCACGCTACGAAAGGCGCTCTCAGCAATTGGTTCCTTTTTCATTTTTGCAAATATAGTCAAAATCTCATCACGGTGTGATTCGAACGCGGGTACCGAATGCTATTAATAGTAGCATTTTACAGCTGACCACTAGACCACAGGGGCGACCGGTTGTGTGTGGGGCGTAAACGAATCCTTGTGGAGAGATTGACCAATTTATATTCAAAAAATTAAAAAAAACAACAGCTGTGAGCTCGAGGATTTCGTCGAAGCTCATCTTTGCTAGCTGAGTGTAATACTTCGATCGCATATATAGCACACACCATTAGACGTACTGAATTGAGCGGTTTTCGACACCTTGGACTTATATCCCACGGTAGGTAGGGGTCAGGGGTTGCAGTTAGTTTTTGCCTTCCGAGGCAAAATTTTGTCACTGGGACCGGTTGAGCTCCTCAAGGTGAACAGCCACCGGTTAGTACGTATATAGCAATTTCATTTCTGTATTAACTTTTAGGAGTATATCTAGAGCGCAGGGTCAAGGTTTTTGGTTGATCGGGATCCGCGAAAAAACATTCTCCTTCGATGTCATTTTTCGGGTGAGATAGTTGAGCTCCTCGTGTGAGGAACTCAAGATAATAAGCCACCACCCATATAAGGCATTGCTCCTTGTGGGGTTTTGCCACATTAGGTTTACATTTTCTCCGCAAGGATTTTGTTTTCGCCCACATTGTGCAAGGGGGGAGGGGGGGATGAGGGTTCCCGGCCACCCGTGTTAGCGTCATGATAATGATGGCGCCGACATCAACAACAACAACAACAACAACAACAACAACAACAACAACGACAAAGCTGCTGTTGTTGTCGCTGTTGCTGCCACTGCGCCACTGCCGTAGCTGCTGCTCTTACTACGACAACGACGATAACGACGACACTGACCTGACATCAACAAAAAAATACAGTTTCTGATGCCTCCTTCCACTGCTATCATACCACTGCTGCCGCTGCCACTAACTGTTGCTGCGTCCTCTATAACGGCAAATAAACGGGAAACAAACAAAAAAAAAACAGCGGACGGTTCTGGTGATCAACACCGGAGGTACCCTCGGGATGCGAAAAGACGAGGCCGGCGGGGGGCTGGCCCCTGTGCCGGGATACTTCACGTCGCAAATGCTACTCATGGAAGACCTGGCCAGCTCCGACGAGATGCCCGACTTCGACATCGTCGAGTATGGTGCGTATGTGCGGGTGGTCGAGTGGGTGGGTGGGTGGCTCCCTCCTTCCCTCCTTCCCCCCTGCCCGCCCCTGTGTGCGGGGTGTTCCGCGCGCGATGCTTTAAACGAAACAAGACACCGAAACATGAGCTCGTACGTCAACAACTTTACGGCCACGCTGTGGTGCCGCCGCTTTGTGGCGCAGCTTCGGGAGGCCAACGAGGGGTGGGTGCGAACGACCGCGCGGCTCCTTCAAAAGGAGCACGTCGTCATGGTGAGCAGTGTGTGCGTGTGTGTGTCCTTCGCCCGTTATTTTTTCCCATCGAAACCCAGCACATCTGGTAGTGTCCGTGTCATCCAGTGTCCGTGCTGTTTTTTTTTTCGATTTCCACAAACGCACACACGCCGCCGAAAATAAAAAAAGTCGGCGTCCCCTCCTCTACTAGCCCCGGCCCCTGATCTTTGTCCGCGCTGCCTGTCTCCTTTGACGCCCGTCTCTTCCGCCTCTCCATCTGTCTTCTTGCTTATCTGCCGCGCCAACGGGTTTTCGCGTTCCCCCTCGCTCGCTGGGGGTGGGATGCGCGACGGAACAGGTGGTTTTCACGGGTAGTCAGGTATGTATGGCATTGCGATTCGTTTTTTTTTTCCGTTCCAAATTCCTCCTGTGGTTTGGTGGTGCCGTAACGTGAGGGCTTTTGGCTAGAAACCGGGCTTCCACGATTGCCGTTATTGTTGCGATGCTATTGCCGGTCGCTGTTGCTGTTTACTTGCTGCTCGTTTGCTGCTTGCTTGCTGCTTGCTTGCTGCTTGCTTTCTGCTGCTTCCTGCCATTTCTGCTGCTACGTGCTGCTTGCTGTTGATAGTGGCTTGCAACTAGCCGTCGCGCGAGCCCTTGTTGAGAATCCGGACCACGCATACATGATCGCTATTACTGCTGCTACTGCTGCTGTCGTTGCTGTTGGTGGTGGATTTGATGGTGTTTTTTTTCTGCTGCATTTTTTCTGCTGCATTTTTTTTCGGCGAGAAGAGTTCAGCACTTGCTTCTCCTCGTCGACTCGCGTCGAGTTGTGATGCATGTATGGTGATGATTATGATGATAATGATGATGATGATGATGATGATGACGATGATGATGATGATGATGATGATGATGATGATGATGATGATGATGATGGTGGTGATGATGATGATGATGACGATCAGGATTATCACAATCCTGGTCACGATCGATCATCAACATGATTAGATAACCATGATGACGCACGTATCACTACGTATAGCGCTGCCGACCTTGACGAAGTCGCTGATGCTGACGGCGTTCGTTTACCGAGGATAATGGTTGGTAATAAAACGACGAACAAAAAAAATGACGATAGGTACCACGAGCGACGATGACGACAAACACAACGACAGCGATGGCGATGCCGAGAATGCTGACACGGACGTGAATGACGCGCTGGCAAACGCAGATCCCGCTTGCGGAGGTGTACAACGACGCCCGCCGAAACGTGATCGTGGCCATCATCATTGCGGGCGGCGAGGACATCCCGGAGGTCTGCATATTCTTCGCCAACCGTCTCCTCCGGGCCAACAGAGCCGTCAAGGTGGACAGGCACGAACACCGCGCTACGATGATACGGTCACGCGATGGCTGACGATTACGCGATGGTTGATATAATAGGCCTGTGCCGTGCTTGATATTGTTGTTGTTGTTGTTGTTGTTGTTGTTGGAGTGGTTGTTGTTGCTGTTGCTGACGCGTGCTACGATAGAGAGCACCTTTTGGCTGTTTTTTTTTCTGAAGGAATGGGGCTGCTTATCATACCCTCAAAATCTTCGGAGTGCCATTCTTGTGTGGTGCCTATTTTTCATTTTTACAACTTAAGACCATGGCATTGTTCATCGGGTACGTAGCAACTTCTATTTTCTTCCTAATTCAGTTTCTGGGTACGGTATAGAGCTCCTCCACAGGGGCCACCCACAGAAATGTTAGGGTGCGCCTCTACCTTAACCCATTCAGAACTAAAAAAAAATGTCCCACACTAATTCCAAGTAGTTTGTCCCCAAATTCGTGGGACCATTTCTTAAGGGGTTAACCCATTCAGAACTAAGAAAAAATGTCCCACACTAATTCCAAGTAGTTTGTCCCCAAATTCGTGGGACCAGTTCTGAAGGGGGTAAGGTAGCATGCGCCTGACACTGTTGTTTTTTGTCTTTGTTGTTGGTGTTCTTGATGATAAAATGTTGATGATGCTGTGCCCTGGAGGAAGCTGCGCGTTCGTTCTTTCGAATCTCACTACAGCTTACATTACAGTGAGTACCCCGATTCTCAGAGCGCCCAAGGTAGGAGCACTCGGGATTTAAGAGCGGTAAAATCGGTATGTCTCGTCTATACTACAAGCTATATGTTGCCCACTACAGATAAGAGCGTTGCGTGGTTGAGAGCGCCTGTTTTGACCGGTTGTCACGAGGCGCTCTAAACTCGGGGTATCCACTGTATAATAATTGATGCACTTTCCCATCAGCGACCCACCAATCTGACCACACCCACCGACCCGACCTGATCCCACACGACCCGACCCAACCCGACACGACCAGCCTCGCGCTAACGGCGTACGACTCGCCAAACTTTCCCCGACTAGGAAACTTGGGCGTGAATATGAAGTACCAGAGGGACGTGCTGCTGCCTCCCCCGCGAAGACCGTTCCGCGTGCACACCAACATGGACTCAAGAGTGGTGAGGGAGAGGAGGAAGGGCACGAGACGCTAGGAGGACCTTACCACTGGTTGTTGTTGGTGTTGATTGTTGTTGTTGTTGGTGGTGGTGGTGGTGGTGGTGGTGATGTTTCGTGTTTGTCCTCTGCTGTTGTTCTTGCGGCTCGCACGTAGGACCTAGGATACTGCTGCTGCTGCTGCTGCTGCTACAAATTGTTATTTACTGCTACCACTATCTACTACCTGCGGACCTCAGCAGCGTTTTTTTCTACGTAGTAAATGGTTGTTAGTGGTGGTGATAAGCGCCAGCAGCACTAAAACGCGCGACGAAACTATGCATGTGTACAGATCAAATGACGATACGGTCGTGATATAATTTACCAACCTTGCAATTTGCAAATACTGTATGCAATACGATGCGATGTGCGACGCTGCGATGCAAGGCAACCATTCAAGGCAGAAATTCCAAACCACGAAGTAAACAAAAAAAGCGGGCAACTCTTCACCTCTCAGGCGACACGCATCCAAAACGACGAAAACAAAACAACGGACGCCTGCAGCTCTCTTGCAAAATAAAACAATCCAAAACGACGACAAAAAAAAAAACTCAGCTCTTTGTCATCCGAAGTGAACGTAACGTTTCAACACTCACAACAATAGAAAAAAACTACTGTGTAATGCCGCAGTCGTTTAGCACAATAGACAGTAGACTGCAATATACCACTGTGTAATACCGCAGTCCTTTAGCGCAGTAGACAGTAGACTGCGGTAGGCTACTGTGTAATACCGCGGTCGTTTAGCACTGCAATAGACAGTAGACTGCAGTAGACCGCAGTAGACTACTGTGTAACGCGCGGTCGTTTACTGCAGTAGACGGCAGAAACATACGAGTAGACTGCTGCAGTAATGGCCCTTCTCCAACCAGTGGCGGCCTGACAACAACAACAAAACACGACAGGTGGTGATCAAGTTGATCCCGGGCTTCGCAGACGACGCGCTCTTGGTCGTGGTGGAGCACTGCACCGCGCTGAGGGCGATCGTCCTGGAGCTGTACGGGACTGGCAACAGCCCGAGCCGACGGGAAGACTTCGTTCGATTCATAAAGGTACGGACGCATGCAATTATACCTTAAGGTGTGCCTGGTAGGGGCGCCATCCGCAGCTTTCTTGGTATTCTCACTGGAGGAGGAGCTGTATGTGCCACCCTTAAAGGGGTGGTGGCTTATTATCTGGGCCCCTCGCATGAGGGTAGGAGCTCAATATACGTCACCCTGAAACATGAACTTTTCGAAGAAGTTTTGTTCGCGCTTTTACCCAACCGACGTTTCTATGTGCTATATATATAGTCCACAACAGATAGGATTCACTACAGATGCTTGCTACGGTAGAGGTGCACCTGCATACAGGCCATGTTTCTGCCTTCTGAGGGTGGTCACTTGAGGAGCTCTATACTAATAGTAAGTAAACAAACTGATTTTGGAGCGGGGGGGGGGAAACAAAATGCTTCGTACCCGATGAACAATACGATGGCCTGAGTATACAACA
The DNA here is from genome assembly GCA_008828725.1 of Saccharina japonica. NCBI lineage: Eukaryota > Phaeophyceae > Laminariales > Laminariaceae > Saccharina > Saccharina japonica. Next base: position 64,987 of record MEHQ01000926.1, read on the forward strand.
GACAATATGGCAACACAGGAATGAAAAAATTCCGACGATTTTCGGTCAAGGAGCATTATTATCGTTCAGAAACCATTTCAGCCGGAAAAAAAAGAGGTATACCTCCTCTATCGTACCACGCGTCTACAGTAGTAAAAGTATCATGCCAACTGGTCGTTGCTCAATGGAGCAGGCCAACCAATCATAAACGATTGATTGCCTTAGAAGGCAAACAAAAGTGCAAACACTACCACCGTGGAATGAGTCTGGGCATCCGCTTGTTATTTCCCCGCCCAGACGCGATCCTCAACCAAAACAGCAGTGTCTCGCTGCGTCGCAACTCGGCGTGGCTTCTTTTTTTTACAAAACAAGATGGACATAAACCGCCTTCGAGAAATTATCTTTTGTTATTCCCACCCACACGATCTTCAACCAAAACGGCAGTGTCTCGCTGCTTTGCAGCTCGGAGTGGCCTCTTATTTTCCAGCCAAAAGTATGGACCGACACGCCTACTACGAGTAATTATCTTTCGTCATTCCCACCCACACGATCATCGACCAAAACACCAGTGTCTCGCTGCTTTGCCACTCGGAGTGGCTGCTGTTTTTTTTTCAAGCACAGAGTACGGACCAAAAACGCCCTAATTATCTTTTGAAAACAACAACCAAAACGCCTCATTCTCCTTTTCGCCCTCTTGAGAATTCAGAGAGGGGAAGATTGGCGATACTAAACGTGATGATTACAGGAGCAGCATGCCACGGTGTGGTTTTGGGGGGTGATAGACTTACTTACATTTGTCCTCGTTTTTTTTTTTACTTGATCATAAGCACCTGCTGCGCTCTCAGAGAGTCTACTACAAATAATTCGCGCTTCTACAATCCTTGCTTTCCCGAAGTTCTTGGCTTTCTTTGCTTTCCTTATATCCACACTAATTTCAATATAAACAATTTCCACACTAATTTCAAGATATATATATTCCAACACTAAAATCAAGATATTTTTTTTCAAAGAGTCCAAAAATAGTGAAAACATGGATATCCAGAACTTCGGGCAGAATCGAAAAATACCTAAAACTGGGCGAGTTACCCGTTCTTAGCAGACCATTTTTAAGATAAAAAGCCCCGAAAAACAAAAATCGGGAAAAAAATGTTTTTTTTTTAGTTTCGGTCCGATACAAGGGCTCCGCATAGGTGCCGGCATAGTGTTACCAGGGCTCCGCAATCGATGCCGGCGTTTGTTTTTTGTCCGCTATACCGGCCCCGCTCTGGCATAGTTCGGCGTACTGCTGTACTCCTGTAGCACATGTTGGGTGTGTGGGTGGGTGGATGGGTGTGTGGGTGTTTTTCGTTGTCGTTGCTGTTGCTGTTGCTGTAGTTAGTTGTCGATCTGTTGTTTGTCACACCATACTACTACTGTTGTTGTACTAGCGCACATAGTCACGGAAAAGGCATACATCACACCCACACAGCAGGCAGCGCAGCGCCGTGCTGTGAGCCGTGTTGCTCTGCTTTCTCTTCCTTTCGAATATAGAGTTTTGTTGTCCTGGAGCATGGAGCTCTATCTATCTACTATGCATTTGCAAGTCCCCAGTACTTTGTATTTTTTACTTTTTGTGGTGAACGACTGCTGCTGTCGCGTCGTAGGTGCTTTGCCACATGCTACATACCAGTACTCCTGCAGTACGATACAGCGGTAGGCGGGTACTCTGTAGGTTCAGTTGTACGTACGTGCAGCAGTACGTATTTCGCTGCAATGCACCATGAATCTCTTGGCATTTTCAAGTCCCGTCCTTGCACCACATCTTGGACGTTTTCTGCCCCTTTCCTTGCACGAGCGTAGCGGACGGCGTCAGCCGCCCTCGGAGTGGAGCTTTGCTTTCTTCGCGATCTTTTTTCGTGTTGGAAGATAGATATTCACTTTGTCCTGTATTTGCCGACATACAGATGGAGCTCTTGGCATTATCAAGTCGCCAGTTGCAGCTAATTTATATTCCTCTTTTACCCTTTTCACATTATTTGGTTATATTCTTCCTTCCGCGAGCGTAGCGGTAGCCGCGCGCGCAGCGGAGCCCTTGTATGTACATACAATGGTTGGTGTCTGAGTTACGGGTACAATGCAAAGATTGGTTCGCACGGCATGGGTGCAAGCAATATGATAATTTCCGTACTACTGCTGTTGGGGGCCGACCGTTCACCACGCTCTCAGCTGCCCGTGTAGACAGTTGACAGCACCTCAAGTTGTTGTGGTCGTTTGTTTTCGTCGCGTATCAAAAAGGGGTCCCAAAATTGGGTTGCGAGGTATAAATGCACACTTTGCCTCGATCAGCAATCCCACGGACTAATACGTGAGTCCGCAACAAAAAAAATAGTGTAAAAGCACACGCGCGATGTTGGGTAGTGCATGCGCACGCGACATGTGTTCGATAAGAGTTTGGGAGTTAAACAAATAAATTTCAGGCTGAGTTTTTTGTTTTTTAGTTTTCAGAATCTACAGCTAAGTATTTTTGTGCTCAGCGAGGAAGGCCACTCTGAATTCTAAAGAATAATAGCCTTTTAATATCCCCATGCTCAAACGTTTCACACCACCGCAATAAGGCGCGAGCCCTAAAAGCCAAAAATAGGAGACTCCGTAACTTGCTGCTGTCGCGCGCGTGCTAAATAAAGTTGAGAAGCCACGGTCAGTCATAACTAAGTTTTGGAGAAAAAAACAACTCATCCCGTATGATAGTTTCGCGGTAACGCGACCATCGCGAAAAACATTGTAGGTCGGGTTTCAGTAGGTTTACGATAACGGCATCAATCGCGTTTTTTGTTCGGCAGGGCGAGTTTGGGTCAAGAGCTTTGTGAAAACCTACCCTCGTGGTTATTTCGTAGGACGATTTTGGTAGTATCGCGTTAACGGCATCGTGGTTATTTGGTAGGACGGAAATAGCAGTTTCACGATATCGACGTTCTCGCGGTTATTGGGTAAAAGAGGCTTTAGTATTGATGGTTCGGTGAAAACAGCAAAAAACGTCGTTGTTCGTTCGTAGTGTAACCGCATTTTCCCGGCGAAGCAGAGTACCGCCAAAGCAGCGCCAGAGAAGCGCCTGCGGGGCACCTACAGAGCAGAGCGGTTGCAGCGCGCTTAACCTCCCCCCGCTTGTGCCGCCCACCTCTAAAAATAACGCGGAAAAAAGTCGAGGCGGGGGGATAATACCCACCCGTGCTGCGTTCCTGGGCATTGCGTCACACGTCTCCCTCGGAGGGGAGGAACACCAGTGAGCAGTGCCACCTTATAAGGGCGGTGCCTTATTTTCTGGGGCCCTCACACGAATAGCTCAATACATCACCCGAAACGTGACTTCGAAGGCGTTTGAAGGCGCTTGGTTCGCGCAACCCGGCCAACGCATTTTTATGCGCTATCATACATACATAGTCCTCAAAAAAACATACTATTACGGGCGGGCCTAGAAGTAAATAGGAACCTACGGTACACAGACAGAAACCTAAAAGTTTCCCTCTTTTTTGCTCACAATATTTTCAGACACTAGTACGGTTAACTCAAGAACCTAAACATTAATATTTCCCTGTTTTTTTACCTAACATTATTTGGTCCTGTTTACTCATGCCCCCCGCCCGTGTGACAGCGAAACAAATACCATATTAAGCCGTAGTTTTGCTCACTTGAGGAGCTCAACCGGCCACACGCTATTGCCCCAGAAGGCAAAAAAGTGATACCTCTACCGTCGGACGAGTCCAAGTACGTAAATAGTCGTGGTGCGCACACCTAACCGGGCGCGTTTGGAAAGCGGCCTCAGTGTTGTTTTTTCGTGCTTTTATTATGTTTTGGCAACCGTCTTCTCTCTCTCTCTCCCCCTCCTCTCCCGGCCCCCTAAGTCTCGCCCCCTCGATAATCGGTTGCTTCTCGCGTGTTGCTCCCAAAACAAGGGGTCGGTTTTATTGCTTTGTTTCTGAGTTTTGTCGCACATGGCTGTGACGTTTTCGAAACGAACCGTGCACGCCTCGGACAGGTGATCGATTCCCGATTCGTGATCCATAAGCAGTAGACCTTTCAAGGCAGACCTACTCCCGACCTTGTGCGATATCATTTTTTTTTAATCTCATGTTGCCGAGTGGGACCCGTCTATATCCGCATGATCTATCTGCTAGCACATGTTTCCTGGGTCGGATCTGTACTATGTAGGTTTCCTGTATATCTTCTCACAGCGGCAGGTGAGGAACTACTAGATGATCTGTACATAGACAGATCATGATCTGCCACCGAGGTGTGGAACCAACATGCCACCGACATTTTTCGTTTACGATGGCGCCTCGTCAACGTTCCCCTTTTCTTGTGCTTGATAAGGTCGCCAAGTCTAAGGGTGTTCTGGTGGTGGCTGTGACGCAGTGCCTCAAGGGAGGGGTCATCCTCGGAGCCTACGCCGTCGGCGTTGAACTCGAGAAGAACGACGTTATTTCGGGCGGGGACATGACCACAGAAGCGGTCGTCTCAAAGCTCGCCTACTTGTTTGGCCGTACGGATGACATTCAGGTTTGAATTTCCTAGGAAAAAGAGGCGGGATAGAGAGGGGGGAGGGGGAAGGGGGGTGTACTCGATATTCATGCGTGGCCGTAGTCGTACGACCATAGACCCTCGCATCCGCGCGCGCTGCGTGCCACTACTGCTGTAGTTGAACCGCGCGCCCACACCATAGAGGACAGTCGACAAGACCACACTTACGTACGAGGTGTCACTCGTGTTTTTTTGCTATATATGGGCTCCAAAGGGGTTGGTTTCTTGAATACTATCTACGAACCTATCTGTTTTTTTTTCGGCGATATCAGCACAACGGAAACGTCCGGTACGATATCTAAAACTAACGCACGCACGCAATGTACGCACTAGGTTGACACACGTATATATATATATATGCACGCATGCTCTCTCCGTGCAGGAGGTACGGGGGCTGATGACGCAGAACCTTCGAGGCGAGATGTCCCCCTCGAAAAACTTCCAGAAGAGCATCTTCGGGAGCTCCGACAAGGCAAGCAGCGTGTGATCGTTTTTCGTTTTTGCGTTTATCTTCATTTTCTTGGTGTTTGTTCGTGTGTTTGTTTCGTTCGTTTTGTTGTTGCTTGTTATTCAGCTTTCGTCGTGTTTTTGTTTTGTTGATTGCGATTCGGCTCCCTCTCCCGCATTACCCTCCCCCGACACTCTGCAACCAGATGGCCCTCCCCCCGCCCCCCTCTCTCCCGGCACCTGCAGAGCCGACTGTATGCGGAACCTCCCGTAGTTTCCGTCTCACGTGCTACTTGTTGTTGTTGTTGTTGTTGTTGTCGTTGTTGTTGTTGTTGTTGTTGTTGTTGGTCTTATCGTTGTTGTTGCTGTTGTCGTTATCGTTTTTGTTCTTGTTATTGGCGGTCTTATCGTTGATGTTGCTGTTGATATACCTGCTTCTGCTCCTACTGCTTCTGCTTCTGCTTCTTCTACTGCTGCTGCTGCTGCATTTGCTGCCTGCTTGCCAGCCAGCCTGCCAGTCGGCCTGTTGTACTCGCCCATTCGTTCACTCCGGTCCGTTTCGCGCTCGCTGGCCGACCCCCTCTGACCCCCTCTCTACTCTACTCAGGTGGAAGCCGCACACTGGCCACTCGAGCCACCCCCCGACCTCTCCTCCCCCTCCTCCTCTGGCGGGCCCTTGTCGAGACTGTGATTATAAAATCGCGTCTCTTCGGTAGAAGAGGAGGACGTCTCGGTCGGGTGGTCGTACATACATAGCTCGCGGTTCCGCCGCAACACCAGAAGGCGACAAGTGTTCACCGCGGGCGAGGGAGGGGTATGTACGTAGAACCTTATTGGCCCAGATTCGGCAGAATGGTGGAACGTGTTCTTGGTGGTAAACCCAAACCCTGTATCCCTGGCCCTAACTCCGACCGGCTGGGAAATTTCTGGGAATGACTCCGACAGGCTTGGAAATTTCTGGGAATGACTCCGACCGGCTGGGAAAAATCTCGGAATGACTCCGACCGGCTGGGAAAATTCTCGGAATGACTCCGACCGGCTGGGAAAATTATCGGAGTGACTCCGACCGGCTGGGAAATTTCTCGGAATGACCCCGACCGGCTGGAAACAATCTCGGAATGAAGATGTACTAAACGGGTTACGTGGTAGTAGTGTGTACTACCGACCATTTTGTCGAATTTGGGGCGAGTCGTAAGTACTGCTGGGACCGGGGCCGGGGGAGGGGGGGGATCCCCGAAGCTTCCGTAATAAGCCATCCTCGTGTATACGCAGACACTGCTTGCTGTGGTTTATTTTCGGCGATTTCTGGGATGCGGTTTGCCACAGTGGGAGGTCTAACGTTAACATCCCCTTCCTTCTCAAGATTGGACAAAAGGGATGTATTTTAAGTGTCGAGAGCGCGACGAGAAAGAGAGAGAGAGTGTCTTGGGGGTGCCCTGATTTCTCCTGCGTTAGTAAGGATGGAGAGAGACTCGAGGGCCAGATGGTTGTGTAAAATAAACGCGGACTTGGACGCGTGTGTTTGCCTGGAGCCTGCCCGAGATGTGCTGTTTTCGAGCGGCCGTTTTGATCATCAGGGCGAGGCAAGAGCTATTGTATAATATCTGATGATATTTTTTGCTTCCGCCACGTGCGAGTGGGTAATGAAGTATAGCAAGGGCCAATGTGCATACCAGTGGTCAGGCTCGTCCCCTACTGCTTCATCGTATTCTGGGTCGTGATCCTCGGAATCGTCGGAGCCAGAGTCTCGCTGTGGCTGGAGGGTTATTTCTCCCTCAGTTCTGGTGCCATAAGCTTTGGTATAGTATGGACAGTTGTGCGTGCATGTGTGTCTTGCCTTCTATTCGTTGGTAGTTTTGTTTCAAATTTGTTTCGTTTTGTGTGACCCTTTGCTTTTGTTTTTGTATATGTTTTCATTTTTTTTTAAGTTTTTTGTAGTCCCCCTTTGTCCGTCTGTCCCCGTCCTCTTGTGCATATATCTCCTGTGTCGTCCTTGACCCACCAGCTGGATATAGGACTGCTCGTTTTTGCTCCCAGCTCGTCCTTGACCCGCCAGCTGGATATAGGACTGCTCGTTTTTGCTCCCAGCTCTTTGTTTCTACCCTCTTTCTTGTCTTGTCTTCCGTCTGGTCTTCTTGTGGCGTCCTTATTTACGCTGGTCCATCAGCTGGACATGTCAGGGGACTGATCGTATCACCAAACAGCAACCTTGTCTCCGCGGGGCTTGGCTCGGCCTGCTCCCTGAGTGCATGTTTGTTTCGTTTTAGTTCTCGTCTTTTTCCTTTATTTCCTTTCTTTTCTTTTCCCTTTCTTTTCTTTCTGTTTTCTTTCTGTTTTTTTACCCTTCGTGTTTTTCTTGTACCTTTTCTTCTTTTTTTCGGGTCTACTTATAATACATACCATGGGTTATCTCCTGGTATTGTTTGGTTGCAAGGGATACGGGACGGTATACTACAGCTCGTTCAGCACCGTTCCCTGTACCTATTGATGCTGCCGCGCGCACTACTTCGTATTTATACTTGTTTGTGTTTTCTCCCATCGAGATGCATTTTTTGTGACGGCCTGTTTTATGACCACAGGCAGGCAGGATTATTTCAGAGAAATGAGCTAATGCGAGAACATCATGGTGATCATCATGATTGTGGTAGCCGCTTTTTCAGAGGCATTGCATACCTTCATGTAAGCAGTAATACCATGTATGTTTATGTCCGACTATATAATAAGTAGTGACTAAGTTACGTGTAAAACCGCTCCTTCTCCCCCCCCCCTTCCTTTTTTATTTTATTTTTTCCCCCCACCAATGAGTTGTTTTTTAGCGAGACACAATCTCACAGCTTTTTTTATAAATGGATATATATATCTAGATACGCTGTTTTCTGAGGGACATATATGTGTGGATCCTATCGTTATCCTTCACCGTACGATCAAACTGAAGCCACACGCTCTCACTCCTCTTCAGCTCTCTTCAACAACATGCTCTCCACGAGCTATTGTCTGCTGGGCATAATCAACTAAGGCTTGGGGTCACCTTCAACGTCTTCTTCTCTTCTTTTTGAAGCTTCTCGTACAAATTCACCTCACAGTGAGCTCGCGCTTACCTCCATTTTAGGCCGTGTCTTGTCGGGTATCGACAAGCGGGTCTACAGCGTACACATCAGCTACGCGCTGATACACACGTCAATAGCCATTCTCAATAGTACCGGGGTGGAGAAGAAAAGGGGACGCGTGCTACGAATCGTACGATAGAAGAAGAGTGAAACGTTTTCTGAATGACAGGGCTCCTTGACCCTTTCAGAACCGAAAAAAAATCCCACACTAATTTCAAGTTGTTTGTCCCCAAATACGTGGAACCAGTTCTTAAGGGGTTAACCCTTTCAGAACCGAAAAAAATCCCACACTAATTTCAAGTAGTTTGTCCCCAAATACGTGGGGGTTAACCCTTTCAGAACCGAAACAAAAACCCACACTAATTTCAAGTAGTTTGTCCCCAAATACGTGGGACCAGTTCTTAAGGGGTTAACCCTTTCAGAACCAAAAAAAAAACCACACTAATTTCAAGTAGTTTTTCCCCAAATACGTGGGACCAGTTCTTAAGGGGTTAACCCTTTCAGAACCGAAAAAAATCCCACACTAATTTCAAGTAGTTTGTCCCCAAATACGTGGGGGTTAACCCTTTCAGAACCGAAACAAAAACCCACACTAATTTCAAGTAGTTTGTCCCCAAATACGTGGGACCAGTTCTTAAGGGGTTAACCCTTTCAGAACCAAAAAAAAAACCACACTAATTTCAAGTAGTTTTTCCCCAAATACGTGGGACCAGTTCTTAAGGGGTTAACCCTTTCAGAACCGAAAAAAATCCCACACTAATTTCAAGTAGTTTGTCCCCAAATACGTGGCACCAGTTCTTAAGGGGTTAACCCTTTCAGAACCGAAAAAAAAATCGCACACTAATTTCAAGTAGTTTGTCCCCTAATACGTGGGACCAGTTCTTTTTCAGAACCGAAAAAAACCACACTAATTTCAAGTAGTTTGTCCCCAAATACGTGGGACCAGTTCTTAAGGGGTTAATAATTAACCAAAAATCGTCGGCATCATTTTTTGTGTCGCAGTATTTTTCATGTTATGTTTATTCTTAGGATTGTGCATGGGGTACATACATACGTATACATACATACGTACGTGAGTCATCCCACGGTAGGGGTGCAGCAGAATTTTGTGAGCTCCTCACATGAGGAGCTTAATATATCACCCGAAACATGACTTCGGAAACATTCGTTCGCGCAACTCGACCAAACCACCTGTCAATCAATGCGGTATACTGTAGTCCAAAAACAAACTAAACGTGCCAATCAAATATTAATAGTACCCGGTGGTTACTCGCTCACGTGAGGAGCTCAACCGGTCGGAAAATATGGAGCCAAAAAGTGGTACCCCTACTACTACCTACCGTGGGATGGCTCACGTAGCACTTCTATTTCCTTCCAAACTCAGTTTTTTAGTTGGGTGAGGCATGTATATAATAGAGCTTTTCGAGTGACCAAGCACCCTCAGAAAAAACACGGTGCACCTTTACCCTTAAGATAGCATGCGTCGCGGTATGGCACCTATTATTAGCACCTGTGACCACGACTTGCTTGTTGTCCAGAATGCCACTTTTACTTGAGAGTATAACCTCCCACGAGTTGTTGAGCTGGCAGGTATATACAAACGATGACTTTTTTCACAAAAAAAACACGGCGGCGGTGTGACTGTGATCATAGGGGAGATTGATATCTCGGGTGGCTGTCTGTGCGGTTGCTCTGAGCTATGCTAGAGCTCGTACCAGAGGCAAGCACTCAGCAGACGGTGAGGTCTGCTGTTGTTGCAAATGTTGCAATCGAGCTGAAAAAGCTCCGAAGAGCTTATCAAAAGGAGAAGCCCCAAGGGCAGTTGTTGTTGTTGATTAACAGCGGTCTCGAAGAAGACAACTGAAGCATGAATGACTTGAACATGATTTGCCACGATGCCTCGTGCGCGTATAAAAGCGAGTGCCTCGTTTTTCCCAGGCGGCAAACACCAGCCGGAGCAAGCAGCAATAATTCCTAAGTAACAACAGCAAGCAAGCGCAATACGTACGTACCGGAGATAGACGTACGTACTGTACGTAGTACGTGCGAGGTTATTCTTTGTGTTTTTACAACAAGTATAATCGTATGTTTCGTATAAAACGGCGGAGAGTGACTGTCGTGTTGTTGTTCAACACGTTTAGTTTCGTGCCGTTTTAGAGGTCGTGTTGTTGGTCACAGGTACGAGTGCAGCAGTTTGTTTGGGTCGATGTTTCCTGAGAGTTTACGGTTCGGTTTTCTTTTCCGTCGGTACTACGTATATAAAAACGAACCGCTCGAGAAAATTGAAACAGCTTCCTGTGTTATACGTACGTAACTCAATACAGTTCGTAGGACGTATGGTACGACGCACCATCTCACGAAAAAACACGTTGTTGGCAAGAGTTTTCCTGGGATACAACCCACCATAATACGTTTGAAACACTTTTTTTTTTCTCAATCCACACCGAGCAGCAGCACGACTCGAAACAAATGCTAGAATCGGCGGCACGTTAGTTTCGACGGTGCGGCCACACAGGCAAGGTAGCTGAGACATCTATGGCAAAAGTCGTCTGCGCCGGCTCGCACCTTCTCCCCTTTTTTGTGCGTGTGTTGAAAGCCAATAATTCTCATTCGCTTTAAAAAATGGTGTTTTTTGGTTCACAAAAGAATGCCCCGCCTGATACGTGAGTGAGTATGCTCCGCCCGGTGCGCGAGTGTATATCGTGCCGATGATCTCGTGTGGCTGTTTCGTGCTGTCTCGTGCTTCGCATCGTCTAGAAAATGGATCGACACAAAACGTTCGACTCCTGTGTCTCGCGTGGCTGTCTCATGCTGTTCTAAATCTCGTCTACTGTAGACAACGGATCGACAAACAACGTTCGAGGCCACATACGATTATATCCATTCACACTTTTTGTTTGTTTGTCCATCCCATTGATTACCTTCGCCTTCGCCCTTATTTTTCTCTCCCTCTTTCGTAGTCAGTCGTAACTCAGATCCAGGGTCACTAAGTAGGCTCTTCTCCCCCCCTCCCCACTACTACGTACGGTGCGTGCCTTGCATTTTTATCGCGAGAAGATTTCAGCACTTTCTTTTCTCGTCGACTTGCGTCGGATTCCGCCTACCCACGCCACGAAGGCGGTCTTTGTCTCAGCAACTATTATTGGTTCCTTTTTATTTTTTCAAATAAAGTCAAAATCTCATCACAGGGTGGGATTTAAACTCGGGTACATTCTTTTTGTTTTCCTCTTTCTTCTCTTTTTCTTCTTTTTTTACAGTTTTTTTACAGTTTTTTTTCCCTCTTTCATGCACCTGGATTGCTAGCAGGGTAGGTCTTGCCTGTCGTATACCTGGTATGTATGTCATTGCATTGTCTACTCTGCTTACTGCACTGCAGCGTAGTATCTCTGTGTCGTAGTTTTGTGACCACAGAACTGGTACCTCTCTAGGATGAAGAATCGGCACGGACACTGGGTGTGCTGGATGTCGACGGGTAGAAAGGGAGGTTTAATGTGAAGAACACACACACACCAGCAAATATGTCGGGAGACATGTCAAGCAAGGCAAAACATGCGCTGTCAAGGGTACAGGGCCGAAGTGTTTCACACTAAAACCTAGTAGTTTGGTGTCAGTCACGGCATGTCAAGGCAAAAAGCTGCTGTCTGCCAAGGGTTGAAAGTCCTGTCTCCCGACATCTTTGATTAATATTATAGTAGCCTTTGAAGCTGACCACTAACTATAGTCTACCGGGGCGACCGGCGTACACTAGGCTTGCCCTACTCTACAAGTATATACCACTCTGTCCCGAAATATAAGCACCTTTTATACATTAATATTCAATTAAAACGGTGCTTATATTTCGGGACAGAGTGGTAGGCGACAAGTAACAACTAATCTGTCCAAGCAGCAACAAACCACAATCGTACGACCTCCCTGTGGGTAGTATTTTGTCGTGCTCGTCGTGCATCGAAGGAGGGGCGCTGAGCTTGTCCCTCTCCTATGCTGCCCCGCGTGCAATAAGCTTCGGTGTCGTATAATATTATACGCACGTATGTGTATGCGTACGAGGAGCGCTTTTTGCTGCTGAATACCAGTTCTTCAGTATACATCCCGTCGAACTCCCACGGTTGTTGCAAATTTTATCCCACCGACTTTCCCCACGACATCACCCGGTACCCCACGGCATCCCTCAGTATCCCACCGACTTCCCACGGCACCCCACCGACTCCCCAGGCTACCCCACAGGATCGTGGGCACATAACATATTTACAGATAGATGCTGGCAGATCACGGATCTTGCACACCGCTCTGCTCATCATCAAGCGAAAGATTCGGGAGCATTTTTCTCAAGACTCTCAAGATCCAAACGTACGTATGATATGCATATCATATCATCGTCACATCCATATCGACAACCAATTTCAGTGGGCCTTGAAAGCGCACCTACCGCGAAAGGCCCAGGTCGGGGGCAGGAAGTGCTGCGATGCCTTTATGGATTATGGTGCCTGGCTTTTCACCTGTTGACAGTTGACAGATCGTTGTGGGTTGCCCGCGCGCCGCCGCTCCGCTCCCACGCGCGTTTTTCGGTTTCGAAGTAACAGTCAATCCCTCTTGAAGAATGCCTCCAGACAAAACTGAAAACCTTTTTTCTTTTTTTGCGCTCATGCCTCTCGCAACTCAACAAGCCTCAACTACAGAGCAGGGCCGAGATATCCTCGACGACGCATTACACAGCACGCACGCAAGCACACTCGCAAGCACACACGCGTACACGGGAGTTAAGCCAGTTGTTTCAGGCCAGCACTGCGGAATCCTCTTCTCTGTTTCTTGTTCTCGAGGTCGTCGAAATCAGAAATCATGGGCAGCAAAGCTTGCAGTACGGAAGCTGCTGACGATGACGACGGCCGCAGCAGCGCACAGGTCCTGTTTCGCTGGGAGCATCCTGGAAGCCGAAGCGTTGCCGTGTCGGGGGCCTGGTGTGCATGGGTGAGAGGGCCGGGAGTTGTGGCAGGCAGCGTTTTTGGTCTGTGTGCGGCGATCGGCCGGTAGGCTGGTTGAGAGTTGGGAGCCCGGGTTGGTGCTCTCTCTCTCTTGCTCGTTCTCTCTCTTGTCCTCTTGGTTTGTTCAGCACTGCTGGTGCTGCTGCTGCTACCTTCTGGTGCTGGTGCTGGTGCCGGTGCTGGTGCCGGTGCTGCTGGTGCTGCTGCTGGTGCTGCTGCTGGTGCTACTGTTGGCGCTGTTTGCTGTGTGTACGTACGATATACACATGCGTTGATCGTGTAATTTCACGAAATTATAAAAATGCAATATGACGAAATGGACCAGACCCACGCGGAAAAGCAGAGTATGAATACGTGCGGTACTGCTGTACGTCAAGAGCCAGCTTTACACGATATATGCACCGAGCCACCGAAGTTGTGCGCGCGGTCAACATAGGGCACCTCAGACCGCAACCGCAGACAACCGAGAGAGAGAGGCAACATCAGGTTCATCGCACCGCAACATCAACAGCGAAGCACGATACTTCAGTAGAATTGTACTCGAGGCTGGCCGGTCAGGTAGTCTTTACGTACGACGTACGTAGTCAAATCTTGTACGCAGATCCTATTAAATACCATATCGTGACGAGAGGCGAGTGCGGAATGACTTACTTTATTCACTGCCTGCTGCCTGCCTGACTTTCTCGTACACACGCCGATGATGCGGGTTGTGCGTTGTACGAGATGTTGAGGTGTAGTGGTGCAAGTTGCCTCTCTCGCTGTTTGTTCTTACTCGCCTGTCTGTATTCTTTGTTCTTGTACGTATCAAACGATTTTATGTCATGTATAAGCCTACTCACGTACGAGTACGTGCATGTACTATTAATATGTACTCTTACGACTCTGCAAGGTTCCCCTTCGGGCTTGTGGTTGGCTTGACTTGAATTCCCGGGCGGTGTCGCAAGCTGAAAAGGAAGGACACAGCAGCAGGCGTTCGTTCCACGTGCCAGCTACGTAGTCGTACCTAGCCACCGAGCAAGAACGAAGAACATCAAACCCCCCTTGAAAGCTGAAGAAAAAATATGTACGTACGAGCCATCGGGCAACACCGACCAGTCTAAACGAGTTTATAGTTTCTATTGTAGTATTAATAGGACACCCAATAAGAAACAGGAAATCTGATCCAGGCTGGATTTCTTATTTGAGAATGAGTGCGCCCTACACTAAATTCAGTACGACGACTCCCGAATTTCTCATTTTCTTTCTCAAATATCAACCTGCCTTTCTCATTGCTCGTTTTCTCTTTATTAATAGGTGTCTTTTACTACTCTGTATGATATACTGGTACGACGTCATACGAGTACGTACTTGTTCTTTGGTTTCCTGTTTTTGTGTTGGAGAGAGTGCAGCGGACCACGATTTAATACTACGTACGTACTCGTACATACATCTACGAGTATGTACACGTCATGGTTGATATTGAAAAAAAAACAACAACAGCTGTGAGCTCGAGGATTTCGTCGAAGTTCATCTTTGGTACGAAGCTGAGTGTACTACTTCGATCGCGCGTACTTACGGATTATATATGTCCTCATATATAGCGTCTACGTCTACACGGCTGCACCCTTCAGCTGCTGCTGTGCTCTTGCGCATCCGTCTTTGTCGCGTATTTCCCGCGAGCAAAGCGTTCGTTTGGTACGCGGGGGGCGGGGGAGGGTCCTCATCCGATTCATCGTTGCGGCTGTTGCGTCGGGCTTTATTTCGTCGAGAGTTGCCCAAAGCGAGCACAGCAGTAGCAGCAGCAGCAGCTGTGATCCCAAGAAGGAACAAAAAAAGGCAATCGATAGCACGCGCTGCTGCCACTGAACGTACCGGTACACGCCGCTGGCGGGCGGAGACAAGGATGTGTTGCATCGGCTCGCTGTAAGCAGCAGCATCAGTAGCAGCAGTAGTAGTAGCAGTCAAATCAACATAGGAGCTGTTGTTCGTAGACTACCGTTGTTGTGGTATTTATACGACCCGTGTGTTTATGAGGTGTTGAGAGATGCCGTAGGTCTAAGAAAGTAAAATCGATCAAGCAATCCGATCCGCGCATCCCGTCGAAAAAAAACGACTTTTTCGACGTGCAGAGCTTCTATATATTACTGACTGTGTCGTAGAACCTAGAATCCGCGAGGAGGAAACGACGCAGTTTTTAACTGGCTTTCTCCTGCTCTCTACTCCCTCGCATCAAACGCCAAACGTCAAACGACCCCAGAAAAAGCACCAAAATCTACAAACTCCATCCGGCTGACATAACTGAAAAAAAATCCCACACTAATTCCGAGTAGTTTGTCCCCAAGAACGGGGGACCGGTTCTTAAGGGGTTGAGGACGGTATACAGACACATCCCGTCGAAGAAATGGATGAAAACGTACGAGGTATATATTTTACGTACGTAGTGGTTTGGAAATCGACCTTTTCGATTCTCTTAATTCGACTGCATAATAATTGGCCTAATATAGGGGGCCCGTTTTAACGAGGAATTCATAAAATCGTATTTCGGTATTGTGTGTGTGTTTTTGGAATTTAAATTGCGTCTTATGAGTGCTGTAAAAGTGGATCTACCAAGTAGGTAAAGTATTTTCCTATTGGGACGAGGGAAGTTTGATACATAAAATTCGCAAAAGACTTCGTAAAAATACTTAATTTGAGCTATTTATTATTCAGTTTTGGGAGTTTGTCCACCTTGAGGTGGCATGTTCCATGCAATGCCCGGGAGAAGCCCCAAGTCAAACCTGTGCAATGTCGTCGGCGGATTCAGAGGCGAGATAAGCCACCATCGTGAGAGGAAGGGCCACCGGAGCAGCCGCAGAGCGCACCTCCGAATGCCGATACGTAGCACTGCCTTTATGCCGACTGCCAGTATGGGATACGTATATAGCAAGATCAATATAGCAAGATCGATATAGCAAGATCAATATAGAAATATCAAGATATCAAGATCAAGACAGCAAAATCAAGATAGCAATATCAAGATAGAAGTATCAAGATAGCAAGATCGAGATAGCGAAGGTTAAGGTTGCACACATCGGACGGATCATGATCTACAGTATATACAAACATCTATTTCCTCGACCTGCCGTTGTGAGAGGTTAATTGTGCAGGATCTACACAGTACAGGTCCAACCCAGGAAACATGTGCTATCACGGAGGACCGTAGTAAATAGGACCAAATATTGTTAGTAAAAATAGGTAAACATATAGTTTTTTATGTCTACTGTAGGTCCTATTTACTATGGTCCCCCGTAATAGTAGATCATGCAGATTGTACAGCTCCCACCCGGCAACCTGAGCTGTTTAGTGCACGTAGGCCATACAGATCAGGGATCTATCTGCCTTTAAAATATCTGCAATAGATCAATCATCAAATGGGAATCGATTATCTGTCCGAGGTATGGAAGATTTAAGATTTTGCACCCACTGAACACGCACGATCTCCATTCCGTGATGTATCATTATTTCGGAGCAGATACCACTGCTGCAGACCCTTGGTATGTATTTAGATATTCATATATTGATCTAAGAACGGTGATGCTGAAGGCGTGCTCTCAGCTGTCCACATTTCGTTTCCCCCCCCCGCCCCACCAGGTTTCGAGTTGTTTGCGAGTTTCCCCGCGATGAGGTGGTCCACCTCTCGGTGCCAGTGTCTCCTCGTCGTCGTGCCTGACCGTGCCCGCTTCTCCCGTGCTCGCGTCGCGTCGTGGCGGGTGTGTGTGTGTGCTGGAATCCTTTTGTGTGGCAACATTTTTGTTCCGACATCTCAAGCAGCCAAACTAGAACAATAAAAATAGCAGGGCTGTTCACGAGTCAGGAGAGCTTAGTCAGGAGGTCTTCAAAATCGAGGGGTGGACACACATTGATAGTGAATATTTACGGAGGTTTTATGCTTGGCGCCTGAAGCCGACCCTCCGACCCGAACCCTAACCCGAACCCGAACCCTATGCCAGTGGTCAGTGCTGGGATGCTGTGCTTGATAAGACTCTAGGTTGACTCGGCCGGCTTGGATGCTGCGCTTGGAAAGACTCGAGGTTGACTCGGGATGCTGTGGCTGGAAAATACTCCAAGTTGATCGAGCCGCGTATAATATACCCTCAGCCGATCAGAGTGCCTGAATAGCTACCTTAGGAAGATTCACTATCAAGCTTCGTCCACTACTGTCAAAATCTCGCGAGTCGGGTCGGGTCGGGTCGGGTCGGATCGGGTCAGGAGTTCGTATTATACATATATACGAGTACCGTCTGTATTGTATGTACTTCGCACAATTCGACGCGAATTGGCGATTGAAGAAAATGCTGGAATTATCACGACAAAAAAGGACGTGCGCGCCTGAAGTAAGCGGGGGGGGGGGGGGGGTGCCTGCTATATCATGTAATATGTGACCCTAGATCTAAGTTTCGAATGGGAGAGAGCTGAAGAAATAGAGCGAAGACAAGTAGATGGGATGAAAAACAAAAGCTAAAACAAAAAGCAACAAACAGTAGTACCTACGTACTAAGCCCCTCCTCCCCCCTCGCGCCCCCCTCGTTTTCTCTCGCTGTACTCGTGCGATACTGCCTTTTTTTCATTTTTTCATTTTCGTTTTTTGTGTCGTTTATACGAGTAAGTATACATTGTTTGCTCGTTTCCGTCGTCGTTGTCGTTGTCGTTTTATTTCATTTTTATTTTCACTTTTTAATTCGTTTGTTTTACTCGTTTTCGTTTTCTTGTTTACTCGTTTTCGTTGTCGGTGTCGTTGTCATTTCTTTTTCATCTTTGATTATTCATTTACTTTCGACTCCGTTTTCGCTTTCGTTTTCGCTTTCGTTTCCTCTTTTGTTTTCGCCTTCGTTTTCGTTTCCTCTTTCGCTTTCGCTTTCGCTTTCGCTTTCGCTCTCGCTTTCGTTTTCGCTTTCGTTTTCGTTTCCTCTTTCGTTTTCGCCTTCGTTTTCGTTTTCGTTTTTGTTTTCGTTTTTTTTGTTTTTTTTCATGTCGACAAAAGTCCGAGACGGCGACGCCTCTTTTGGCGGAGCGGGGCGTGGTCGGGCGGGACAGCTTGTTCAAGGGAGAGCTTCGCCTTCCGCACGGGAAGCACCTGTTCCGCTTTTTCGTCGACGGAATGTGGCGTCACGACCCGCAGGTAACGGACGGACGAGTGTATACACAATTTGCCGTTGTTGTTGGTGGTGGTGGTGGTGGTGGTGGTGGTGGTGTCGGTGGTGGTGGTGGTGGTGGTGGTGTCGGTGTTGGTGGTGGTGGTGTTGTTGTTGTTGTTGTTGTTGTTGTTGTTGTTGTTGTAGTTGGTGGTGGTGGTGGTGGTGTTGTTGGTGTTTTTGTTGTTGTGTTGGTGGTGGTGTTTTTGTTTTCGTTGTTTTTGTTGTTGTTTCGTATTCGTTGTTTTTGTTGTTGTGCTCACATGAATTCATCGCGAAAAAATTACAAGCCTGTCGTCACACGACAGGCCCCAAAAAACTCTGGAGGGAGGCATGGAAGAATACCCCAGGGGAAAAAATAATACACAAAATACAAAAATACGACACAGAACGATATACTTGGGCACATCATAACTAAGTGCTGTGTTGCACATTCGTACACCTCAACCAAGAGAAAGTGAAACCAATCCAAAGGAAAAAGGAAAAAAGGAAAGAAAAAAAAAGGAGAAAGCGGAAAAAAGGAAAAAAAGAAGCAAATCTATATGATACTGGTACGAAGTATAGTAGTGTATTGCTAAGACGGTATTCACAACAGATCGAAAATGTGAAAATATCGAGATCGCCTGTATTGCTGCTGTACAAGACCATCGCAGGTCAATTCTTCCATAAAGCTTACCTGGCTCGTACATACAATAAATACTACCGCCCGATCGAAGGATCACACGCAGTTTCGGTGAGCTCGATCTCATATACTTCGTATATATATACTTCGTATACGTATAACATATAATTGTTTTTTTGTGTATTTTATATATGCAAGGATTTTGCGGCTGACGCCACCCACTCTTTGGCGCGAGCCCAAGGCTTCGGGTTAGGGTTCCGTGCGTGCATGGACATATTTATATAACAAGCGAGCGATATTGCGAAACACCGCCGGGTATTGCGGTACATATGTATGTATGTGTATGCACGCACGCGGAAAACAATGGTGATGAGGCTAAAGCCACCAATCGAAGCTTTGCACGGCATGTGAATACTGCTGTGTGCGCTTTTGGTATGTTATTCAAAGACGGCAATGCGTACTCACAGCACAAGCGCACCGATGGCTCTGCATTGTCTGCTTTCGGAACGGTTCCCGATCTCCAATACTCTCCTCCATTATATCTTCTTGACAGAGTAATTATCAACAGAGTAATTATCAAAAGAGCAAGAACCGTTAACAGCTTTCCGTGCCAACCGACCCTTGTTGACTGGTCGTACATGTGCCCATGCTTACATGTGTTCCTCTTTTGTCCCTCTTTTTTTCCTTACGTATCCTTTTTGTCTTTTGGGTCCTTTTTGTTCCTTCGTTTCGTATTTTCCGTGTGTGTCGTTTTCGTTTCTTCTCGTTTCGTTCTGTCCTATTGCTCTTTGTTTTGTTCTTTTTGTTTCTTATTTTCGTTTTTTTTCTCGTGTGTTCCGTTTCGTTCCGTTTCGGCTCGCTCTGTCCTGTCCTGTTGCTTTTTGTTTTGTTTTGTTCTGTTCTGTTCTGCGTCGTTTTCTTCTTCTACTACTACTGCTTTGCTCTGTTCTGTTTGTTTTGGTTCGGTTGGGTTTGGTTTGGTTTGTTCCGTTCCGTTCCGTTCCATTCCGTTCCGTTCCGTTCCGTTCCGTTCCGTTCCGTTCTGTTCTGTTCTGTTCTGTTCTGTTCTGTTTTTTTTGTTTTTGTTTTTCTGTTCGACGACGGCGACGATGGCGGTGGCGATGGCGATGGCGTTTCTTTATTGTCGGCGGGGGGGGGGGGGGGGCGTGTTTTTGGTTACAGCTGCTGAGCGAGAGGGACGAGGAGACGGGCGAGCTGTGCAACATTATAAACGTCTCTCAGGAGAGCGAGCTTCGCCTTCAGTTGCCGGAAAAGGTGAAAAACAGAAGCATACAAAATCGTATCATATACCAGGTATAAAAAAGGATGTACTATACATCCTGCATGAGGACATATTAAATCCGTAAGTACGCGCGATCGAAGTATCACACTCAGCTTGCAAATATGAGCTTCGGCTAAGTCCTCGATCACACAGCTGTTGTCTTTTTAGTTTTCACCAATATATGATACCGAAGGCCTAATGCCCAATACAGCATACAGTACCGGCCCGCTCATAAGAAAGGAGCCCGCAAGAAAGTCAGCCTGAAAAAATGGGGGGGGGGAAAAAATGAAGAAAGGTCTCAGCCTAGTCAGTGCATAAGCTCTAAGAAAGTGACTCCTGTTCCTGTGGCTGGCCTGAGCCCCAAGACACCATTTATTGTGCCCTTCTAAGGGCCCGTTTTAACGAAGAAAAAAAAATCAATTTGGAAAAAAAATAAAAATCAAATCCACTTTTCATTGGTCAGAACCCGCACCACCACCCAAGATTAGACCCCAAGATCCTAATCTTTGGTGCTGGTGCGTGTGTTGACCAATGGAAAAGCGAATTTGATTTTTTTTTTTCAAATTGAATTTATTTCATATTCGTTGATATGGGCCCTAAGGAAAACGTCCTCTTGGGGACCAAACTAAGAAAGAGCAGCATAAGAAAGTGTGCTTTCGCGCGCGCCCAGAATAGGAAAGTCAGCCTGAGCCGGATTTCAGGTTTCTTGCGAGAGGGCCGGTACTGTAGTATGGGCTCCGCCAACAAGGAAAAAAAAAAACGCCTCAGTATAAGCTTGAAACCTTCTCGTGACACCGACCTTGTGCGACCTCTGAGCATGTGACAGGCTATCACAACACGATCATAGGGTTTGGTGTGCAGTGTTTCGCCACCGAGCACGATTCCTTGCTCTCAATTTTGTTTTTTTAACGTGCATACGCCCAAAAAATGAGCCTAGCGTATCATTCTGATGTGGGCACTTTTTTTTGTTCACGGGCCTATACTGCTGTGTACCAAATTCTTCCTAAAACACTATGAATAGTGTAATGATGTGTGCTGCGATAAAAAGCTCGTAGCATTATTGTCGGCAAAACAAAAATCTGGCTGACCCCCCCCCTCCCCCCCCCCCCTCCGCTACGCCTGACCAAAATCAAACATGCGCCTATCATGCGTTTTGGCAGCTCCTACCCGATGATAGCGCTGAGGCTGCCGACTACATGAACTCTCTCAGGGAGTACGGCTTGCGCACGCCCAAGTCCGCCTCGTCAAGCGGGCCGTCGTTCCCTTGCTCCCAGCCCGCGCCCCCGCTCCCCCTCTCCTCGTCCTCTTCCTCCTCCCCCCCCCCTGGCAACGCTACCTCTACTGCTACCGCCACCGCCGCTGTTACCGCGCCTGGTGTGTCTGTCGAGGCTGGCGTGAGTTCGTCCTCGGAGCTACCGCTGGCGCCGCCGGTGCCGACCCCCACGACATCCGGAGCGCAGTCGGACACGGTCGCGGGTGGTGGTGGTGCGGGCGATGTTGTGGGTGGGGTCACCGGTGTCGCTGGTGCCCGTGCTGGTGCTCGCGGCGGCGGCGGCGGCAGTGTTGTTGCTGCCGCGATAGCAGCCGGCCCGGGAAAGGAAGGACGAGGAGGAGGAGGAGGAGAAGGAGGAGGCGCGGAGGAGGAAGAGGAGGAGGAGGAGGAGCAGCAGCAGCCGTGCAACGGTTGCGGTGGTAACGGTAATGGTAGCGGTAGAGGTAGTGCTGCTGATGCTGGTGGTAAGGATAGTAGCGGGAGCGCTAATGCTAACGCAGCAGCAGCAGCAGCAGCAGCAACAGCGGCAGTAGCAGCAGCAGCAACAACAGCGGAAGCGGCAGCAGCGGCGGCGGCGGCAGGGACATCGGCAGCGACAGCGGGGCTGAGGACGGAGTGCGCGAGCGTGACGTACCGGCGCAGGCAGCAGGAATCCTTCTCGGCCGTCGGGTCATGTATGGTTACGTCGTCTGTGCGCAAGGATGGCAAGGTGGGTGGAGTGTTTGTTGGCGGCGTGTCCGTCACTATATTATACGTACGAGCTGGTTCAGGCATATCACCCGAAATTTCGTCAGTCACGAATGCCGCATGCAATAGCAACTCCAATGTCACATATTTGGTATCATACTGACCGCCATGAACAGTGGAAGAGGGTGGCATCGCCAGTTTTTTGTTCAAGGACCTAGAACTGGCGCTACCGCCAAAAATGTGGCCCGACCAAGCACAGACCTTCAAAGTGGTCAACAATAGGCAGGCGTTTCCGTAGGAAAAGTTTTTTCCTCCCCAATTTGATTTTTGAACGAGCCGCTTCCAGGTGGTCCAAGGCATGCGTGTACAAAGTTTCACGCAAATATTCGAAGATCTGACTGCGTATGATCATAATAAGTCATATTTATCGCCCAAAATCGATTCCATACTGATACTGAGTAATTACGAGGCAACGCCTATTTTTGCACTTTTACCGCACAAAAGTCCAGATGTCCACGCCGTTTTTTGGAGATGAGACCCTGAAATTTGGTACACGTGTTTTATGCGCCCTACCCGAGCCTTCTACGACTGTGTTTTTTTTTTTCACCGGCAATCTTGGATCTCTTGAGACCCAAATTTCCCAAAACAATTACTAAACAAATAATATCTGACGAAAAACAAAAAACAAAAAAAAACATTTGGTAAAGTCTCGGGTAGGGCGCATAAAACACGTGTGCCAAATTTCAGGGTCTCATCTCCAAAAAACGGCGTGGACATTGGCCACTGAATACATTTTCGGCGGTATGCTTGAACCAGCCTGTACCTGGTAACTCTTTCTTTCTTTTTTTTTCTCCAAGTGATTATGAATGGAATTATAGAACAAGCGCGCCCGGTGTACGTTGTACGCAAGCTTGCAAGCTTGCAAAGTTGAATGCACACCACTCGATCGGTCGAACTCATAGTTTGACGTATTTGTAACGTTTTTGTTTTTGAAGTGTGGGGAGGGATCGTGAGGTACTGCATATACTTCGTAGTATACGTATAGGGACAGTTTTTTTCCGCCTCCTCTTCTTGGGGGGTTAGTTTTTCATTTCCGCTTACCCAAAATCGTCTGAATCTCATTCTTGTGTTGCAAAAAAAATCGTTTTACGCTGAATTAAGGGCCCGTTTTAACGAAGAAGAAAAAAAATCAATTTGGAAAAAAAAAAATCCGCTTTTCATTGGTCAGAACCCGCACCACCACCCAAGATTATACCCCAAGATCCTAATCTTTGGTGCTGGTGCGTGTGTTGACCAATGAAAAGCGTATTTGAATTTTATTTTGTCCAAATTGAATTTATTTTGTACTCGTTAATATGGGCCCTTAAAGGCCACGGGATTGGTAGTCGGGTACGTACATAGCACTTTTGTTTTCCCTCCTATGTACGTACAAAACAACAGGTTTCGGGTGAGGTGTAGAGCTCCTCCAAGTGACCACCACCCTCAGAAAAAAAATGCACCACCACCCTCTACATACCGTAGCATGCGTCTTCTCGCGCGCACCATCCCACCCCGCGCACTATCCCACCCAACCCAACCCAACCCAACCCAACCCAACCCAACCCAACCCAACCCAACCCAACCCCGACCCAACCCAACCCCGACCCAACCCAACACACCAACCAGAAGCCAATCTAACTCACCCAACCCAACCCAACCCAACCCAACTCCAACTCAACCCAACCCAACTCCAACTCCAACTCCAATCCCCACCCCCACCCTGACCATCCCACCTCCCACCCCTGCTGTGCTCCGTCAGCTGTTAGTGGCGATGGTGGGGCTGCCCGCACGAGGCAAGTCTTTCGTGGCCAGGTCCATCGCTCGCCACCTAGACTGGGTCGGGCTTAAAAGCCGGACGTTTAGCCTCGGGATGCACCGCCGCAAGGAGGTCGGAGTGTTCCAGCCGGCGGAGTACTTCGAACCAGGTGGGGGGTTGGGGCTGGTGGTTGGGGTTGGAGGTTGGGAGGGTGTACTCGATATTCATGCATGGCCGTAGTCGTATGACCATAGACCCTCGCATCCCTGTATTGCCGGGACGGAGCGTGTCGGTTTTTCACCGGCCAGGCAGACATTGCTACGAGCACCAAGCGCGTAACACCGTGAGGTGTTGGGGGGGGGTACTCATGTCGTGCAAACGGCCGTAGTCGTATGACCATTAGACCCTCGCATCCCTTTGTACGTACAATGCCGGGGACGGAGCACGTTGGATTTTCACCAACCAGGCATAAACATTGCTTACACCAAGCGCGGGGTTGGGGGGCGTGTACTCATGTGTTGCTTGCCGTAGTCGTCTGTGGCCGCTGATCACGCACCATCCCCTCACTCGACACGGAGAGAGCGGGTGTGGGGTTTTGGTGATAATGACATTCCGACGACGGATGATTCGCGGGAGGAGCTGTGTGGATCGAGGGATGTATGTATAGTTATGTTTGTGAAATGTCGGTACTTTTTCGCGACTTTTCTCTTTCGCACGAGCACGTTTCGGCAAAACGCTAAACTACGCCCGACACAAAAATCCCGTCCGGACACGCTGGTCGAGGTTTGAGCTCGATCCGAGGACTGTAGCTCGCGTGGCGGGCGCTCAAAGTTTTTTTTGTTTTTAATGGTTTGTCTTGTCTTGTCTTGGACTCAGCTCTTGTGTGGTTTTGATTTTAACCGAGCGGGTGCGTGTGTGTGGAGAGAGCTGCTTAGCTCTACGCCTGACGGCCTGATCTGCTCTACTGTAGTATGCATGGGTGTCTCTGTGTGTGCGTGTGTTTTTTTTTTAATCGAATTGCACCTGTCTGGCTTGGCACACCGCCACCGACTTAAGACACGCGCACAGCAGTGACATGGCCCTGCGAGGGGGTGGGGGGTTTGGGGTTGGAGAGGGTG
>MEHQ01000926.1:94128-112735 GCA_008828725.1 Saccharina japonica
GCACGTATGTTGTGCCTGTCGTATCCAGTGTGTCTGTGTCTTCTTCACATTAAACCTTCCTTTCTACCCAGTACGACGGCATGGCCAGTAGAGCTTACCACGTACTGGATGCAGTGGTTGAGGTACACTACGGGCGAAACAGAGGGAATAACGCTAGCCAATGGTTGGGTTGGTCTATCTGATTGGCTTACGGTTAGCCTTAGGGTTAGGCTTAGGCGTAGGGTTAGGCTTAGACTTGAGTTAGGCTTAGGGTTAGGCTTAGACTCAGGCTTAAGCTTAGGCCTAAGGTGGGTTTGGGTTAGGCTTAAGGTTAGGCTTAATGTTAGGCTTAAGGTTAGGCTTAAGGTTAGGCTTAAGGTTAGGCTTAAGGTTAGGCTTAAGGTTAGGCTTTGGCTTTGACTTAGGCTTAGGCTTAGGCTTGGGCTTGGGCTTAGGCTTAGGCTTGGGTTTAAGGTTAGACTTAGGGTTAGGGTTAGGCTTAGGCTTAGGACTAACTTTAGGCTTAGGCTTAGGGTTAGGGCTTCTGTTCGTCTTGGTGCTCCGTAGTGACCCTCAAACCATTTTCTCGAATTGGTGATATATAAGCACCCCTCGGCATGGCACTCCTGCATTGTTCCCTCTTTTTTACTGCATTACAATGTATTACGGAGGACCTATACGTAGTAAATAGGGGCCCAACATTGTTAGTAAAAATACGTGTATATACGTAAAGGTTTATGTGTTTACCGTAGGTCCCCTACAGGACCAAATAGTGATAGTAAAAATAGGTGAAACAAAAATAGGTGAAACAAT
The DNA here is from genome assembly GCA_008828725.1 of Saccharina japonica. Lineage (NCBI taxonomy): Eukaryota > Phaeophyceae > Laminariales > Laminariaceae > Saccharina > Saccharina japonica. The sequence goes on from MEHQ01000926.1 coordinate 94,921, forward strand.
ATATGGTAGGCTTTTTGTGTGTGCCGTAGGTCCTGTTTTACTATGGTGGCCCCCCGTACTACGAGTGATGTCTTTTGTGTGTCGTACTTTTTGTGGCCACAAAAACTTTTATTTCGTCTATTATTAGGGCGAAGAAATCGGCACGGACACGCATGTGGACGGGTATAATAGAAGGAACGGTTTCATGTGAAAAACACACGATGGCCCCAAAATCAGGCATCCCCCCTAATATTTAAGGTAGTAGTAGTCCCTCTATAGCGCCGGTTTCCCGCTATAGCGCCGGTGAAATCGCTTGGCACAGTTTTCCGTTTCCATAGTAAAACCTATATATTCCCCAATCCGGAGTAGCGCCGGTCGCCGCTACGTATAGCGCCGGTTTTTCACGCTGGCACAATACCGGCACTATAGAGGGGCCACTGCTGTACCGTTGAGAGTACGAGATGTACGCGATGGTTATTCGTAACTGTCTGGAATACGTGGAGACAACAGGCATGTTTATATCCCGGGGGACACTTCATATGGACCACGGGGCGTGGTCGATAATCATATATAGCCCAAGATGGACAAAATAAAAAGTATACATCCCCCCTAATGTATTTACGCACCATGTTTTGGCTCTGATTACTATGTATATTGCGCCCTAATGGTACAAGGGCGTTTCCGTCGGAACTTCCTTTTTGATCGTGCCCTCTGAACGGCGACCTTTTGTACCCCACGGGGAACACCCCACTCCTCGAAGGGGAGCCTTGTATATATATATATACAATAAATCGAGATGCCTCTGACAGCGGACGTACTTCAGATCGACTTCGCTTCAGACCGGATTCCAATCGGAATCCCTCCGGCGCCCTTGCGATCGTTTTCTCGCCCGCTCTTCTCGAGGGGCGCGTCCCTGAGCCTCTGCCCCTCATATTCCCCCCGCGCGCACTCTCGGGTCGCGCGCCGCCGCCGCCGCCGAGCGCGTCGACCTCGAACTGGGCGGACCTTGCGGAGATGCCTCGGTTCTACTCGCCGCTCAACATTTATTTTGACTTATGTTTCGTCTTTATTTGATCGATCTTTTTTTTGTTCCTCTCTTTTCTCTTTTCCTCGTCGTCCGTTTTTCCTCGTCTCGATCTTTTTCGTTGTGATCCCCTCTCTTACCTGCTCGCAACGCAAGGCTACTTGACGGGAAAGGACCCGGAGGAGTGCCCCACCCTCGACATGCCGCTGCACACCGCCATCAAGCTCACACCGATGGTGAGTACGCCTGAGGAGAGGAGGAAACTTGGCGCACGCGTATTTTAGAGGACGAAGAGCAACAGCAGCGGTTTTTGAGCCACAACGATTAGACTTTGTATTATATCTCTCGCTCCCTCTCCTCTCTCTCTCTCTCTCTCTCTCTCTCTCTCTCTCTCTCTCTCTCTCTCTCTCTCTCTCGCTCTCCCTCTCTCTTGCTCTCTTTCAGGCACCTGTTTATATCACGGACGTTTTGTTTCGTCGCTCTATGCAAGTGTTGTAAGTATAATTTCGTTCCTGGCATGGGAATGTGCGTGGGGAAGCACGTACTGCCTGTACCAGCTACATGGTATGCCTCGTACGAGCAAATACGCTAATAAGAGGAAACCGCGGTTTTCACCCTCTTGACTGACGGCTCTGGTACACTAAAACTAGTATATTGAAGTCAAACTAGGCCTTGACGGGCCCAAAATGACCGGTCTCCTTCGAACCTCTTGACTGACCGCCCCCTATACTAAAACTAGTACATTAAGGCCGAAACAGGCCTTGACGGGCCCTCAAATACCGGTCTCCTTTGACTGCTTGACTGACGGCCCCCTATACTAAAAATAGTATGTCGAGGTCAAAAATAGACCTTGACGGGCTCAAAAAGACGGGTCTCCTTTGACCGCTTGACTGACCGCCCCCTATACTAAAACTAATATTATAGTATATTAAGGTAAACAAAGAGGCCTTGACGCGTCCCCAAAACGGCCGGTTTCCTTCAAGTATTGTATTCCACAAGTGTAACTTGTGGTCTCTGGAACGGATTAAAAAAAGCTGGCTGTCTGTCTGTCTGTCCGATGAGAATCAGTCTGGGGTACCCCACGGCCAAATTTCTTTCAAAACTGCTACACCCGTACCGCACGCAACAGGTCGGTAGCCCTCGAGGAGGCGATCGTCATGGTCCAAACCATACCTAATGGGGTGCTATGTGTATGGAGTAGTCAGGGTTGACTGCCAGCATCCGCGAGCCGAGCAGCAGCAGTCGCAGATTGGCGGGTCTAGCAGCAGCCCGAGGCCGGTGTCTAATTTCAAGTGAAATCGGATTAATGAAATTCATGTTTCGGCAGCGTCACGCATTTATCTGTGCTGGGAGTGATCAGGTGGCGAAAGCTTTTCCCTCAGTCCCAGTCTCGCTTTCTCGCTCCCTCCCTCCCTCCCTCCTTCCCACCCTCCCTTGCTCGCCCTGCCCCTCTCCCGCCTTCCGTCCCTCCCTCTCTCCATCCCTCCCTCTTCTCCTCCCCTCAGCTCCCTCCTCTCTCCCCCTCAGCTCCATTCCGTCCTCGAAAAAAAGATGTCACGACACAGCACCTTGAACCTTTGACAGATAGCACCTGGACTGACACCATTCTACTAGGTTTTAGTGCTAAACACTCGGCCCTGTACCCTTGACCGCGTAAGTTTGCCTTGCTTGACCTGACACCATTGTGACACCCTTATTTTACACCTACCGACCACGGCAGACCACGGTGAAAACCGGATTTTCCAAAAATATGCACTCGGGAACATTACTCTGCGTGAGTTCGTACGTGCCAGTAAATAATAAGGTCCTGTTGTTTGCCCTGCTTTCACGAGCTGATCATGAGCACACACAGGAGAGCGCAAACATATCGGTAACCACAGATAGAAACAGAAGATGCAGAGAGCACAACGGTACTACTCTGCATAAGCACCAGCAGGTACCACCGTGCGTGGGTGAACCACCTATCTGCGCTGTACTGCTGTGGCTAGCTGTGTTTATCGGAGCACGCGGTCCGTAATCCACCATCTAACTTTCTGTTGTGCTGATGTGTGTGACTGACCCACGCTCACTCCGGCCTGAAAAGTAATGGTCGCTTTGATCAAATAGGAGTACCTCAGCTGTCCTTATATTTTTAATTTTTTGTGTTTCTTTCCTAGAGCTCACTCCAGAAATCTACAAGACACCAGACAACATGCAGCGAACACGAACGAGGTCACAGCCCCGCCTGGAAGCACAAGCAGCAAAAATTCCTGTGGCAGGTCCGCCGTGTACTGCTGTGGCTATTAGTGGTTGCTTCATCGGAGGTTTGCATCCGTCATCAGCAATCACCACCACACCTCTCTCTCTCTCTTCTGCGCTGCTGCCTGCTGCTGTGCTCGCATGGTGTATGTGCGACCTGTCGTGCGTCTGGCGGTCGTTATGTTGTACGTACCAGTAAATAATCATGTCCTGTTGTTTGCCCTACGCTTTCACGAGCACTCTCTTCTGCGCTGCTGCCTGCTGCTGTGCTTGTATGATGTATGTGCGGCCTGTCGTGCGTCTGGCGAGCGCCGCGACAAATCATAGTGTACCGGTTTTTGGGAAAATTTTTTTTGGTAGTATAGTCCAATGGTCACCATGGCCGATTGCGGATGTGAAGGCTTGAATTCGATTCTGACAGCGATGCTTTTTTCATTTCATTTTTAAACTTTTCTTTGTATTACAAGTACGTTATCAGCCCCTTCTTCGGTGCATCCTCTTCTACTTATTCTGCGAATATTATTCCACCACTACTGCACGGGCACTGTGTCCCCATGTGTCACGTGCGTGCATGTGCGGTGTGTGCCGTGTGTCACGCGTGTGTATGCAGCGTGTCACGCTCGGAGTATTTTCGAATTTTTTTTTGTTGCGAGTCCTCGGATTTGTGCGGGAAAGACCTTCCTCACCTTAAGCGCAACAACAATTAAATATTGACAAAACATGATACCATGTTTGGCGGGATCTCTATCGAGTCAAAAGTAACGGTTCCACCATATTTCCGAGTATGTTTTATCCTTAAAAATGCAGGTGCAGTTATGAAAAGGTCTACAATTATGTCCCCCGTCCCTCGTCCCCCCATCCCCACCCTCGTCTAACAACACATTATTTGATATAGATGAGTATACGATTACTTTGCCAAATGTCATACTTGTCTCCTCTATTCGGGTGATATAGCATCAGTGCGCAGAATAATCATGGGATATCCGGCGCAATTCACCAACACGTACATTTTGTAGTATCACAGAACAGTACAGAAAAGAAAAAGTATTATTACAGCAGTGTACGAGTAGTGGAGACGCTACTTTGAGCTGGTGCCTGTGCGAGTAAAAACCCTCGTAGCACTGCTGCTGGATGTCCTGAGAGCAAGCAGTGGCCTGCGGTGCCGTCTATCTCAAGCCTTAAATTACTGGATGTTGCGGAGTGCCCCTCGTACATCGTTCGAGCAGCATGCTCGTTCAGCGTACTCTGGTTTGTGCTCCCCTCTTGCCAGACACGACGGCGGGACCACTTGGCAAACAAAATACAACGTATCTTGCCGGCTGGCTGAAATACTGCTGTAAGTCGACGGACCACCTGGATCCCCATCACGGATACGATAAAAAGTATCCGAAAAAATCAATTACTTGATTTAATTGTGCTTTTCCTCGATCCCTAGAACTAGCTTTCTTTGTTGTGACAACCCTCCCCCCCCCTCTTATATCACAGATTAGCCTGTCCAGGTCGAAGGTCTATCGTCGCACGAGCTGATTTTCATCAGGGTGTTTGACGATTTACAACGAGAAAAAGCAAATTGCGCCGCCTGCAGCCGTTTGAAAAAAAAAAAAAATCATACGACTCGTACATTTTTTTCCCTTTTTCCCCACAGCGGCAGTACGAGCGGATCTTCAGCCTGAAAATTCCAGGAAAATGTTTCAAACATCGCTTTCAAACATCGCTTTCCCATTGGCATACGTAGGTCTAAGTTTTTTCACCAGCTCGATTGCTCGGTCCGCAGTACACACACTTGTGGAATTAAGCACGCCAGCCCGTTCCTTGGCCGTGCAATAACAATATGTATATGTAGGCATGTTTTTAATGGTTAGTGGGGTGATAGTAGGCTAACTGTACACAGCGTCGTATCATATGTATGTGAACCATTTTCTCGCGTATTCAGTGGGTATATACGTAAGCTCGCTCTCTCTACAAATGCTGGATTTGCCGACCGCCTGTCTCTTGACTTGTTTTTTTATTGTTGTGTTTTTTAAGCCAATCAACAACTATTCGACCAATGTTTCGCGTCAATAGTATTAAGAGTAGTCCGCATGTCTCGTACAAAGTGTATGCATGTGCCAAACCATTTTCTCGAAGAAATAAATGGTGCGTGCATACAGCTCTGGCTCGCCTGGACTTGACTTGACGACCGTCTTATCTCCTGACTTTTTTGTTTTGTTTTGTTTTGTTTTTCGTTGTTTTTTGTGTTCGTTTTTGTTTGTCCTAATAAGCCAATCAGAACCAAATCAACCGGAACGCTTGATTGCTAAATAAACCAAATCAAGCCCCCTTGCCTCGTACACAGCGCACATCAGTGTACCTGGTATCTAAAACCATTTTATAAAAAAAAAGTGGGTAAAAGCTCGCTCTACTGTTAATAGGCTCTGACGACCGTCCCCTGTTTTTTTATTTCTTTCTTTCTTTCTGTTCGTTTGTTGTTGTCGTTCGTTTTTTTTGTTTTTTATTTTTGTTTTTCATATCGCAGGCGTACACGTGCGAGGAGGAGTGGCACCGCCCGCTGGAAGAGTGTGACGAGCCCGTCATCGACGTCAAGCACCCGATTAGCGACGCTCAAAGCGCGTGACCCCGGGAGAGGGGAAAGGTTACGGATGACCCCCACCCAATAAACAACGTCCAATGCACCCTCGGCGGGGGTGGAGGGGGGGGAGGGGGGGGGCGAGGGCGGGGGGAAGGGGGGGGGGGGGGGGGGTTACTCATTTGTTGCTTGCCTTCGTCATTTGACAATTGACCATGAATCCCTTTCGGAGGACGGAGCGCGCGGGGGGAGGGGTGTACTCACGTCAGTGATGGGCCATAGTCGTATGACCATAGGCACGGGAGGGCAGAAGGTTTTGGGAGGAGAGGGAGTTTAGGGCGGGGGGCGGGGGGGGGTGGGGGAGGGGGGGGTGAGATGGGGAGGGGGGTCAAGCCCCTTGTTAGTGACGCCTAAATGCGGAGGGCGGGGGCAGAAGAGGGATAGGGGGGGGGTGTACTCCTGTCGTGCATGGCCGTAGTCGTATGACCATAGACCCTCGTATCCCTGCAATGCCGGGACGGAGCATGTCAAGGTTTTCACCGACCAGGCAGACATTGCTAGCTAGCACCAAGGGCGAAGCTCCGTAAGGTGTTGGGCGAGTCGTATGAGGGGTGAGCTGTATCCTACTGAGAACCGCTTGTGAGGCGGACTTGCATATGGACGACAGCCTCCAATGAATTGGTTTTGTTTCTGGTCTGGCCACTTCCAGAGGTAGCAATGGGTATACTATTGTCTGCCTCGTGGATGCCTTACCATATGGTGGGGGGGGGGGTGTACTTCATATTAATGCATGGCCGTAGTCGTATGACCATAGACCCTCGCATCCCTACAATGCCGGGACGGAGCATGTCGAGTCGATATGGTTGGGGGGGGGGGGGGGGGGGGGTTGTGCTCTTTGTGTCATGCATGGCCGTAGCCGAGTCGTACGACGACCATAGACCCTCGCATCCCTGCAAGTGCCGGGATGGAGCAGATCGGCGGTTTACCGACCAGGCAGACATTTGCTTTGCACCAAGGGCGAAGAGCCGTGAAGTGTTGGGCGAGTCGCATGAAGCGCGAGCTGCATCCTCTATTCTGAGAACCGTTTGTTGAGGCGGACTTTTCTGGCATATACAGGGATGACAGCGTCGAATTATTTGTTTTTGTTTTTGTTTCCGTTGTGACCACTCCCTAGAGACAGGCGTGGGGTACAGGGAGAGTCAAGCATCCGATTAGCGATGCTTAAAGCGGGTGACACCCGGAGAGGTAGGAGGGGTTGGAATTTTGGGAGTTTTTTTTTTTTTTTTTTTGTTGGGGGGGGGGGGGGGGGGGGGGGGGGGGGGGGGGGGAGGGGTTGTCCATGGTAGCCAAGCGGAACGCTAGAGCACAGACTAGAGTAACAAGTATAAAATAGAGTGTATTTATTTTGCAGCTGTAAAGTTTCCGGCCAAATCGAGAGGGATGTTGATCGTTTCGGCAGATGCGATAAGCTTTGCTAATTTCGATAACTTCGATATCGAAGATGTTACCGATCGTTGACGTTATTTAATATGTCATCGGTGATTTCCAGGTTGGTACGAGCGTAGGCCGAGCGTGGTTGGCTGAACGTATTTTGGCTGAACGTAGTCGGTTGAGCGTGATAGGCTAGAGCTTGATTGGCTGAGTGGATTGGCTGGGCTAGGTGGGCTGAGCGTGGTTGGCTGCGCGTATTGGCTGAGAGTGGTTGGCTGAGCGTGATTGGCTGAGCGCGAGTGGCTGCGCGTGAGTGGCTGCGCGTGATTGGCTAAGTGTGATTGGCTGAGCGTGATTAGCTGATGACGCAATTGGTCGAGCGTGACTGGCTGACGACGGTATCGGCTGAGCTTGATTGGCTGCACGTGATTTCGCCGAGCGTGATTGACTGAGCGTCATTGGCTGAACATGGTTTTGCCTTAGTTTGATTTGGCTGAGCGGGAGTGGTTGGGGTTGTCTGGCTGAGCGTGATTGGTTGCACGCTGATTGGCTGAGGGAAATTGACTAGGTTGTGGTATGGCTGAGTATGTTGTGACTGAATTTGATTTGGCTGAGAGCGTGATTTGACTGAGCGTTGTTTGGCTTAGCGGGGTCGGCTGAGCGTGGTATGGTGGACCGAGCGTGGTAATTGGCTGAGCATGACCGGCTGAGCTTGAACTAGCTGACGGCATGATTAGCTGAGCGTGATTGGCTGGCAGCATAATTGGCTGAGGGTGATTGGCTGACGGCATAATTAGCTAAGCGTGATTGGCTGGCAGCATAGTTGGCTGAGCGTGAATAGCTGACGGCGTGGTTAGCTGACCGTGATTGGCTGACGGCTTAATTAGCTGAGCGTGATTGGCTGGCGGCATTATTAGCTGAGCGTGATTGACTGACGGCATAATTAGCTGAGCGTGATTGGCTGACGGCATAATCAGCCGAGCGTGATTGGCTGGCGGCATAATTAGCTGAGCATGAATAGCTGACGACGTGGTTAGCCGAGCGTGATTGGCTGACGGCGCTATTGGCTGAGCGTGATTTGCTAACGGCGCGATATTCGGCATCGTGATCGTTGCTGCCGTGGAGGTGATCATGACGGTGGTGGCGACGGTGTTGGCGACGACCTCAAGCATGTTGCGCTTCGCGTTTTACGTCGGTTTCGTCGTATTCAGGCGTTTTTGGGGGTGGGGGTGGAGTTGGAGGTGAGAGGGTCTGTGACAGCCCAGGCGTGTTTCCTGACGCAGCTTCGCCTGGGGCCAGGCGTTGTTTCTGGCGGGTTTTTCTGTAGCCGGGCATTAAGGGCTGCTGTGTTCTGGCGTTATTTTGAGGGGTGTTTTGGCCAGGCGTTATTTTGACGGACCTTGATCAGGCGTTATTTTGAGGGGTGCGTATTTTGTCGGGGGCTATTGTGTCCAGGCGTTATTAATTTTGGCCGGTCTTTGGTCAGGCGTTGAGGTATTTTGGCGGACGTTTCGCCGCACTGCCGGGTTTGTTTGGAGGTCCTCCGCACGGTACCACGCGTGAAGAACAGGGGGGGGGGGGCGGCACTCTTCCACCCCCGAGTTTTCGTTTCAGTTGGTGGGTTGATCTTGGTTGGTTGATTGTTTGTTTGTTTGTTTGATTCATTCATTCATTCATTCATTCATTCATTCATTCATTCATTCATTCATTCATTCATTCATTCATTCATTCATTGACTGATGATTGATTTATCGATTGATTGATTGATTGATTGATTGATTGATTGATTGATTGATTGATTGACTGGCTGATTGATTGGTTTGTTTTTCTCGAGCGAGTTTTTGTATTCCTGTTTCGACGAGAGACGCTGCATTTGACTTGTCTATCTCTCTATCCGTCTATCTGCTTCGAAGCATCTATCTACCTGTACGTACTTTTATAGGTACGATTAGTAAGTTAAGTGCTGTTCGTGCTCTCTCAGTCCTCTCTGGGCGAAGAATGACGACTACAGCAATAAGTACGATACACGGGGGTCCGTATATATTTATAATGTAAAGTACCAGTTGTTAATACTGCTGGTTCGATTGATTGTTTATTGTTGTTGACTCGTACAGCGGCTTACTACATACTATATACCTGGTATGCCGGCACAAAATGTGCCTTTGCTTGTGCGTATAAAATACTGCTGGTTTTTTTTTTTTTGTAGTTTATTGGCTCGCATACCGGCTTATACCAGGTATTTATATTATGCATGTGTGCATTTGTTTGTACATTATCTATCTGCCAATCGATGCGCGTATTGATACCATTGGGTCGTTTTTTTTCGTCGTTTCTTGGCACGTTGGAATGGAGCTGGGGTTGTGTGGAGGAGAGAGGGTGGGAGGAGGAGGGCACAAAGGACGAAGAGAGAAAGAGAGAGCGAGGAGCCCATATCGCCTATTCGTAGTTTTTTATGGGTGCGGTCACCGACGATACTTGAAAAAAAGTACGGAGTTGCTTCGCGTCGAACCGTCGCCGTTCGCGACGGTGAGGGTTTTACTTTTTCTTTAGTTTTTCCGCGGACAGATTTGGCAGCGATCCGTTCTTCAGTCGCAGTCACATCAGTATGTAGCACGCACTCCGGAGATTGTAGAGTGTATGGTTATACGTTTATACGTACTTATTAATACCGTATGCACGTCGGCATAGAAGCAGCACTGCCGAATCTACACACTGGTCGGTGTGCTGTTTTTATACCATGCGGGTACGCAGCAGTAAAATGTTTTCTTGCGTGGACCACCTGTTTGTAGCGTGTAGCCTTAAAACAGAATATTAGTAAGCAAACAGCCATCTATTATGAACTCGTTGCGGTATCTTTTTCATGGGGGGTGGGGGGTGGGGTGGAGGATGGGGAGGTGTGGGTGTGCGGGGCGCGAGGGGGGTGGGGTGCTTCCTCGCGTTCGTGCATGGCCGTACGTAGTCGTATGGCCATAGACCCCCCTCGCATCCCTACATTGGGGATATATTAATGCTACGGCAGACCTTGAACAATGATGGGCGAGTGTCCCCCGTTGACGCTCGTCATCGCGACGGCGGCGGCGGCGGCGGCAGTAGCACAGCAGTGCTACATAAAAGTAGGTAGCCCTCTTTAAGGGACCCCGGCGATGAGGGAAAACGGTTATACAAGGCACCTCAATCTTCTGTGGCCACCACTTTTGCTCACTGGTGACTGTATTAAGGGGCTGGTACCAACTCTGATGAGGGACGTTGGTTGTATAAGATACCTTCAATCCCGAACGCACTAGTAATAAGGTCTCTTGAAAAGGGGCTACCTACTACTGTATTCATAATGAGTCAAAGGCCGAGGGAGCGGAGTGATCAAGACCGTTTTTTTGCGTACAGGCTAAACCGCTGGGCCAGTTACAAAAAAAACAGTAGCCCTGTCTGTTCGTGTGTTCTACCAGTCTGCCAGCACTGACTGTTCCGTGCTGTGCTCGTACCCACTTGGTGTTTCAACTCACGCGATCAGCCAAACAGTGTAGTGCCTCGTTGCTGTTATTGTAGCCAAGAACATTTACCAACCGCCTATTAATAGTCATCTCTTGAACAACAAACAGCAGATTATTCTCGGAACGGTTCCCGATCTCTAATAAACTTCTCCTTCACACTCGTAGGTACGTAGTAATCTAGATTGCTACATACATACGATGGCAGATGGGTTACGAGTACGATGATAACTCTGCTCTACCGTAACGACTATCATGCATCGCCAAACCAATCGGTGCTTTTTTTTCCCCCCGTTCCCGTCACAACTTGTGACACGTCGTTCAGGATTCTTGTTGCTAAAATTGGAAATCTCCTTCTGTGTGTTGTGTTTTTTTTGTTTCTTCGTCTTTGCATCCTTTTTAATATGTTACCTGGTAGTTTTTTTTTTTCTCTCACCCTTCTATGATAGTCATAACTCAGATCCGGAGTCACATACCTACGTATATAGCAGCATGGCTCTTATCCCCCCTCATCACTGCGTTTCGTGCCTTGCAATGTTATCGCGAGAAAACTTCAGCCCTACTTCCTTCCCTCGTCGACTCGTGTGGAATTACGCCCACGAACCGTACGACCGTCCAACCTAGAAAAGTAAGCAGTACATCCATCCATTGGTGCTGCATTTTCCAGACTAGATTACTACTACGGGGAGGCCATAGTAAATAGGGACTTACGGTACACACAAAAACCTATATATTTTCCAATTTTTACTAGCAATATGTGGTCCTATTTAGGGCCGGAATTAACGAGTATAAAATAAATTCAATTTGGAACAAATAAAATTCAAATTCGCTTTTCATTGGTCAACACACGCACCAGCACCAAATATTATGCCCCAAGATCCTAATATTTGGTGCTGGTGCGTGTGTTGACCGATGAAACGCGGATTTGAATATTTTTTTTTCCAAATTGATTTTTTTTCTTCTTCGTTAAAACGGGCCCTTACTGTGGTCCCCTGTAATTCAATACAAAAACCTGTGATTTTTCTTGTCACTACTAGCAATATGTGGTCCTATTTACTACTGTACGTTCCCCCGTAGTTCGATGAGTCAACCCCTTCGGGACTCCGAGATAAGCGACCAAATATATGCTATCAATAAGAGACTGCTTGAACGATTATGCAATTTAAGCTACTATTACTAGTGATGTACATCGACGAACCACAGGCGCCATTAATCGGAATTAAGACTACATGTCACATGAGCTACTTTCAAGGTACAGCAGTATGTCGATGTGCATCACATAATTCGTTTTTTTATATATATCATGAGACTCCAGTCTTAAAAAGCCTGGAGAATAATTTTGGCGGTATCGATCGTCTACGAGCAGCGAGGGCGCCCAGCTGTAGGATCGTCTAGCGCCCGTGCCTTATGTACGATGACCCCTCCGTGCATTGAAACCCGGGACATCAATTTTGTATAACATCCTTGGCCTGAATTGCACGCCGACTTGTTTAGTCACCACGCTTCTTTGTCCTTTCTTTCTTTTATTCACTTAGCCGAGTAGCCTTATCGACAGAAAAAAAGGACACCCCCCCCCCACCTACCGCAGCAGCGTCGTCCTGCTGACGACGCCAAGTGTGATGAATACCAGGGTAAGGACACAGAGTATCCCTTGCCAGGTTTGCCTACGATTATTGAACTGGTACTCGTTGGTACTCACGTGTGCTGTTAGCTTAGAGTTAGAAGAAGAGCAGCTCTATTCCTTTTTTCACGGTGAAAGACTGAAAACGAAGGCAGGAGGCTTGATTTGCTTTGCCTTAGAAACCCCTGGTTTCCATCTAAAATACGCCTCCTAAGTACTACCAATGCGATCCCAATTCCTGTTACCAGGTAATTACCGGCATTTTTTTCCACGTAATTCAAGCAGTACCATAACAAACTCCTCTGATGAACAGCGGTGCCCATGCCGCCATGATCACCTCCATGCCCCACCCCCCCCGGGGGCATACAATAGGGAACATAATATCAGCCTGGTGGATTTCACGTTTTTTTTTTCCTTTGGATTGATTTCGCTTTCTCCTGCTTGAGGTTGTGCAGGCACTGCCAACAATCAGCACCAATAACAACAACGACCACAACAACGACCACGACATCAACGACCACAACAGCAACGACCACTGTGGCCAGGGAAGCCAAGCCAAGCACATCTCGGCCAGATCATGGTCTAGATAATCTAGATCCGAACCTGCCGTTATAAGATATTGTGTAACGGTCTGCATATCTACAACAGATCCAACCCAGGAAACATGTCAAAAAGGAAGGCCATCATGCAGGTTACACGACTCCCACCCGGTACCATGAGCTAGATCATACATATCATACAGATCGTCTGCCCTGAACGATCTAGATCGTGACGCGGGAATCGACTATTTGTCAGAGGAGGGGAACCAAGCAAGCAAGCCTATTTTTCAACAGTGACCACAATAGTCCTAGCCTCCACTACTACTACTACCACTACCACTACCACCACTACAGTAGGCTTATCAACAGCAGCAAGAGCGCAGCGAACAGTGTCGTGCCACCCTCCCGCTTCTTCGTGTACTGCACCTACCTACCTCGCGCAGCTACATAGCTGTGCACGCGAGGCTGGGAGCAAACGAAAGGTGAGCACTGCTAGCCGTACTTCTCCTCTTTCCTCTTTGCTTCTGCTGCTCTTATCTCAGAACTACAGAGCTAATTTCGCCGGTCCCAAAAATGAAGAGTATTCTTGCGAACTGGTTATCTTACTCTTATACTAAGTATACATAATACAAGTTGACGTAATACCTGGTACATTATATCTACGTCGCCCCTTTCGTTTACGTACGTGCTACTGTACGCCCGGCCTAATTTCGTACCACGCCCCACGTACAAACCAACGCACTACAAACAGGCCCATAATCTTGCCGGACTCTCGGCCCGATGCTACGAGTGAGTAGAGTAATACCAGGTATATGGCTCTGCCCCCTCCCCCCCCCCCCCCATATTTTTATATGTTGGGTTGGCGTCGGTTGGCAACGACGCTGTAAAACACGCCACTCGCTGCGTGAGCTAGACAACCAGGGTGCCGTTTTTGTTTTTTTTGGCGGTCACCAAAGCTGGCGGTCGAGTAGATCATTTGTGCGGGGTGGAGAACCTTTGCTCCGCACAAGGGGAATGGTCGTATCACGTAGTGTTAATATGGTAAGGCATCCGAAAGGCAGTTACATAGTAAAACCCATTGCTGTCTCCGGAAGTGGCCACACCAGAAATTAATTTAACTCATTGAAGCTGTCGTCCATATGCAAGTCCGCCTCAGAGGCGGTTCTTAACAGGATGCAGCTCACCCTCCATGCGACTCGCCCAATACCTCACGGCGTTTCGCGCTTGGTGCAAGCAATGTCTGCCTGGTTGGTGAAAACCCAACGTGCTCCGTCCCGGCATTGTAGGGATGCGAGGGTCTATGGTCATATGACTACGGCCGTGCACGACATGAGTACCCCCCCCCCCCCCATCTCGAAAGGGATGCGTGGTCAACGGTCAAATGACTAAGGTGAGCAACAAATGAGTACGCCCTCCACCCCATCCATGGTTCTACGACTACGCTACGGCCACGTATGCCATGTGCACACCCCAACCCCCAACCCCGCCCGCCCTACCCCACCGCCTGAACCACCAAAACTCCCCAGTTATATTTATACTTGATACATATGACGGACTTACTAAAGAGTGTTTCCGGGTAGACATCCATCTGATGGTTCATCACTGCTGCTATGGCATTCTATCCACAATTTCGCGACAAGACACAACAACAACAAAAAAACAGGAAAAAAACGAGCGGCTCGGAACGTCGACTACAAAATGAAGCTCCAGAGGGGACTATGACAAGACTTGTACTACTAGACGTACTATTCGGTTCTCACTCAACAGCCGCGCGAGGAGTAACGCTGGGCGGCGGCTATGACGGCGGGCTCGTACAAGTCCATCGAATGGTCGTCCACCATACGGTTGCTCAGCCGGATGCCGCCCTTGGACAGCTCCTCCGAAGTCGTCCGCTTCACGCTAAACAAACAGCCGTCGAGTTCGCTACTGCTGCTGCTGCTGCTGTTTCCACCACCCTCCTCTCCCCCCTCCCCCTCCTCCTTTCCCTCCCCTCCCACCCCCTCCTCCTCCTGAGATTCACCTCCACCACCACCACCACCACCACCACCCCCAGACCCATTAGCCTTGATTCGTGGAGCATCGCTACGACCACCACTACTACTACTTCGCGCCGCCGTGCTGCGTCTCTTCAAGAGGTACACATTCCCCGGGACGACCAAGTCCCCCACCGTTGCCTCCGAGTAGCGGGACCCCCGCCCGGCCTCCGGTCCCTCCAGCCCCTGCGGGCCCTCCCGCTCTTCCGAGTGGCGATAGCGGTCGTGGCTTCTCCCTTCCTCCTCGCACCGACGAACCATGGACAGCATCTCGTCAGGGGACGCGCTCCCCCTGCCCCCGCCCCCGCCCTCGCCTCCCTCACCCCAGCCTCCACCGCCGCCGCCATTGCTACCGCTGCCGTCGGAATAATCCGAGATGCGCTTGACGAGGAGCGCGACGAGGGCGACCTCCTCCGAGGTCATCCCGGCCACGCCGTCGGTGACCCGTCCGAGGCTGTCGCAGATGGTTTCCGCCGTGTCGCCGGCCTTGTCCACCGCGTCGAGCAGCCCCTCGGCCGCCTCCCCCACGTCCTTCGCGAACCGGGACAGGTCTCCCTCGAGGTTGAGGAGGATGGTGTTGAGCGTTTCTTTTCTGGTTCCGGTGAGGCCCAACCACGCCCTTTTTTTCTCCTCTTGTTCTTGTTTTTGTTCTTGTTCTTCCTGTTCTTCCTGTTCTTGTTCTTCCTCTTCTTCTTTGTTTTTCCTGTTGCTGCCGCCGCTGTTGCTGCTGCTGCTGCTGCTGCTGCTGCTGCTGCCGCTGCTATCTTCGCCGCAGGAAAACGAAGAGTTCGCCTGCTCGGTTAGCTCGAGGATGTCGCTCGCGATCGTGCCTGTGTCGCAAAAATAAAAGGGCCGGTGTGGGGGGCAAAGTGGGCCAGCAAAATATAATATACATACTTACCGTACGTAGTTGATAGGGCTGGGGCTGGGCACTGGCAAGGAGCCTCAATCAGTAGACAATATACTGGGTCCGTCAGCAATCAGTATACTGGTTTGCATCGATATACTGGTGGTCGCGCGGGTGCATCATAAAACTCTCTGGTGTATTATAATGCTACTCAGTCGCTCCTAACCTTGGGGCACAGTAAGTAGGTCATCAGCAGAAACAAAGCACGAGACTCCCCTCCCCTCCTCTCTCTCTCTCTCTATCTCTCTCTCTCTCTCACGTCTCTTTCGGCTGCCCATCTCCGCGTCAAGCCCCAGTCCGCCCCTCCTGACCCGCACTCGAGAGTCCAGGATGAACTCCGCCCTCTTGTAGACGTCGAGGGGCAGCCTGTCGACGTTCCGGATCGTCCGGAACAGGCTGTACAGCGATCCCAGCGACATCATCGGGACGCAGTCAGACCTACAGTAGTTTATGGCGGGCGGGGGGGGAAGGAGGAGGGGGAGGAGGAGGCGCGAGGAACATCTTTGTGTGTGCCACGGGAAGGTGATGATGACGCGGGTTACGTTTGGGGGCACGGTAGTGGTCCCTCCATAGTGTCTGTTGCCTTGTATAGTGCCGGTTGCCTTGTATAGTGCCGGTTGCCCTCCATAGTGCCTGTTGCCTTGTATAGTGCCGTTTGCCTTGTATAGTGTCGGTTGCCCTCAATAGTGCCGGTTGCCCTGTATACTACCGGTTGCCCTCGATAGTGCCGGTTTCCCTCAATAGTGCCGGTTGCCCTCTATACTGCCGGTTGCCCTCAATAGTGCCGGTTGCCCTCTATACTGCCGGTTTCCCCTCAATAGTGCCGGCTGCCCGCTGTATACAGCAGTGCCTGTGAAAACCGCTTCGCACAGATGGGACTTACATATAAATCAGTGTGGCCGTGTGCGGAGGGAGTAGTGCGCTGTGCGGCTACCCGCTGTAGTGCCGTATACAACCAGTGGGCACCCCGATTCAAGAGCGCCCCCGTGATAAAAGTCCAAACAGGCTCTTTTTAACTATTAATACACACCGACGAGAATCGACGAGGGAAGCAAGTGCTGAAATCTTCTCGCGATAAAAAATGCAAGGCAAGAGGAGAAGAGCCTACTTAACCCTTTTAGAACTGCAGTCCCGTTTAGGGGACAAACCAGTCTAATTCTAAGTGATTTGTCCCCAAAACGGGACTCCAGTCCTATAAGGGTTAAGTGACTCCGGATCTGAGTTACGACTAAAAGAGGGAGAGAGAAAAGAAGGGCGAAGAGTGTAAGGGCCCATCTTAACGAAGACAGCAAAAATTCAATTTGGAAAAAATAAAATTCAAATACGCTTTTCATTGGTCAACACACGCACCAGCATCAAAGATTAGGATCTTGGGGTCTAATCAATTTGAATTGGACGAAAAAACCAAGAAGGTCCCAGGACCTTCTTTTCCAAAGAATTCAAATCAAATTGAGGAGTTGGCCCGACTTGGACCGGCATGTCCACGGTGGGCAAACGCCCCCGGTACAATCTGGTCATTTCTTGGTGGCATCGATGACCACGACCGAGGCGACAACACGTGAACCACAACCCGAGGCCACCGGGACAACAGCCGCGCCCACGCCTATAGACCATAGCACAGCGTACCCCGGCGGTGGCGCCTCAAAACCAATCATGGCGGTCGCAATCCCAACTTTTCAACCAGCTCGATGCTCCAACCCGATAAAAAACCGAGCGATCGACCCAAAAACAGCATGATACGCTCAAGACTTCGATAACACCATCGCCGCCCCTGTCTCGCCCGTGGCGTTCCAGGGATCCCTACGCCCACCCAGGAGACCCTGAGAGCGATAGCTTCCTAGCCTGGGCGGTCAAAAGCAAAAGTATGCTGGCGGCGGCGCGCACGCGTCGACGCATGCTTTCCCTCTCGTCTCCTCTCGTCGATTTTTTTCACCTGGGCGCTGTGACGCATGCTGCGTTTTTTCGATTTCATAAATATTTGAACGAGCAATT
>MEHQ01000926.1:112791-125343 GCA_008828725.1 Saccharina japonica
AAAAAAAAAAAAAAAAAAAAATGCTCTTATCTGTAGTGGGAAATATACAGCCTTTAGTATAGGCGGGACATACATGCCGATTTGGCCGCTTTTAAAATCCCAAAATGCTCTTATCTCGAGCCCTCTTAAATCGGTGTACCCGCTGTACTTGCTGGCTGGCGCGAACATACCGGCACTATCGAGGGACCACTTACTGTATACCAGGTACGCACGTAGCATTTTTTGGTGCCAAAAGTTTATGACTTGGCTGGGCTCCTCCATCCAAAACCGTTGGAATAGGAACGATTTATATGGGGAGGAAGCGAGGACGTTCTTGTGTATCACGGGAACGTGATGATGACGATTAGGACGGTGATCTTGAGATGATGATGGTACGTGCTCTACTACGGGTGGACGATTTTTTCACGTCATTGAAAATCCAAAAAATTGCTGAAAAAGTGCAATCATCGCCCACCGAGTCGCTCGGCCGCACTGGACCCACTTGTTCATTGATTTCCCCCCCCCTCTGAGACACAGCTAGCTGACTGCGACGGGGGGACGCTTGACACAGCCAGAGCCACCATTCCAAAATATGAAACTTGAAACACGCCGTGACTATTGATAGTACATATTCCTTAATTATTCATCGTCATGATGCGTGCCGTCGTGGTAGCTAGCGTAGGGCCGCCCGGTTCGAGACGGAACGGGACGTCTCGTGTGTACCGAGCTTTCTCCTTCTCACCCGTGGACGAACGAAAAAACGCCTGCCATGGAGGCTGCGCCACGTCCAGAGAACACAGGCGGCGGCGCGAACGCGAAGCACTCCACACGCACAGGCCGACCGGCGTCGAGGCTACCAACGCCCGCAGAAGCAGCAGCACCACCACCACCACCACCACCAACACCACCACCACCAGCACCTCCCTTTTCCCCTCGGAGCCCGCGAACCACCTCCCAAAAGGAAGATCCGTCGTGCTCCAAGAGAACCTTCAGCAAGATGGCCGTCCCTGCTCCGAGGCTGTGGCCTGGGGGGGGGAGGCGGCGTAGGGGTGGGCGTGGGCGTGGGCGTGGAGATGTGAGGTGGGATTAGGGTTCGGGATAGAGTTGGGGTTGAGGTTAGGGTGGGGTTGGGGTTGGGGTTGGGGTTCGGGTGGGGTTAGGGTTGGGGGTGGATATGGGTTTGGGTTTGGAGTTGGGGTTGGGGCTGAGGGTGGGGTTAGGGTTAGGGTTGAGGTTGGGATGGGGTTGGGGGTGGATATGGGGTTGGGGTTGGGGGTGAATATGGGATTGGGATTGGGGTTGGGGTTGGGGTTGGGGTTAGGGTTGGGGCTGAGGGTGGGGTTAGGGTTGAGGTTGGGATGGGGTTGGGGGTGGATATGGGATTGGGGTTTGGGGTTGAGGTTGGGGTTGGGAATGAGGTTTGGGGGTGGATATTGGGTTGGGATTGGGGTTGGGGTTGGGGCTGAGGGTGGGGTTAGGGTTGAGGTTGGGATGGGGTTGGGATTGGACATTGGGTTGGGATTGGGGTTAGGGTTAGGGTTGGGGTTGGGGTTCGGGTTGGGGTTGGCGATGGCGTTGGGGTTGAGAATGGGCGTGAGGGTTGGGGGTGAGATGGCGTTTAGGGTTGATAATGGTGGCGAAGAGTTGGGGGTGGGGTTGGGAATGGGAGTGGGAGTGGGGATGTTCGTGCGAGCGAGTGGGAGGGGGGAGGGGGGGGGGGTGGCTGGGGGCGGGGGAAGAGAGAGCCAAAAGCATAAAACATGAAGACGGCACGTACGTAGGCATGTCACACTTCGTCGCAGACAGGCAGGCAGGCAGGCAGGCAAGCCGGCCGGCAGGTATGGGTGGATCATCCTGTATAGCGTAGGTGGTGATTCAGCAGGGTGGGAGGAGGTTTGGGTTCTACAGCAGTACACTTTTCCGCTTGTACGGTAGGTTGCCCGTGTCTGACACCTACCGCTGTGGAATACCACGACACTTCAACGTAAGGAACTCGTTTTTGTTTTAGTCGGCAAGCTGAAATTCTTACATATGCGCGGCGGGGTGTGCGCTACACTGATTTCAGTACAGCACGAAAAAAAATGGTGCTACAGCAGTATGTGTCGTGCAAAACCTATCGCACAGATCACCCGTCCCCATAAAAAACCATTTTTAGGCTATTTCAAGGAAGATCCATATATAGATTCCTGATCCGTACGTATGATCTACCAGGCATATAGCCCGTGTTGCCGGGTTTGTGGAATCCGTACAAAATCTGCGTGATCTACTGTTTGTACAGCCCCCATGATGCTTGGGTTGGAGCTGTACTATACGTACACATATTCTGCACAACATCTATAGCATAACGGCGAGGGTAGAATCCAAATGATTATATGAATAGATCACGATCTAAAGCATGATCTGTCTGGTTTGTGAAAGATCGTTGACTTCCGACGTCTCAGGTGCTGGCGCTCAGAACGATAAGTCGCTAACCCTACAAGGCGGCATTTTGCTCGAACAGTGCGAACTTCCGATGTCTAAAAGTGCTGTCGCGCGCTGTACACGTATCTGGTACTCGTATACTATGCTTGTCTAAACGCGCACACGCGACGCGCCGACGACGTCATCTCCACATATGAATAACAGGTTGATGCGAGGTGGTCCGACGTCGGACTGTCGGATTGTGAGCGGCTTGGTGGATCATCATCGAAACATTATTATCGTGACCATCATCATCATCATCATCATCATCATCATCGTCATCATCGTCAGCATCAGCATCAGCATCAGCATCAGCACCACAATCACCACAAGCACCACCACAAGCACCACCACAAGCACCACCATCACCATCACCACCACCACCACCACCACCACCACCACCACCACCAACACCAACACCAACACCACCAACACCACCAACACCACCATAACCACGTACGGAACGAACATAATAAGCCAACACATTTCACCTGTGAGCACCAGCTGGTAGTCGGCGTGCTCCCTGAGCAGGCCCTCCGTCAAATCCTTTACCGCCGCCCAGACCCTAACCGCGCTCTGCGAGATGCCTTGGTGAGCTTTCCCTCCCGCAAAATCTGCCGAGAAAGTTGAAGCACGTGGACAGGAAAACAAAAATCAGAAAAAGCAGGCAGAGAGCGGCAGACAGCTATATATAAAGACCCAGGAAAAATAAAATGCCACCCCCCTCCCCCTCCCCCTCCCCGCCCCTGCGCCCTCCTCCCCCCACTCCCCCCGCTCCCATGCACGGTCGGGAAAGGGGGGATAGGGGATGGGGGGGATGGAGAGGGGGGAGAGGAGGCAGGGGGAGGGGGGGCGAGGGGGTGTTGTTGTTGTTGTTGTTGTTGTTGTTGTTGTTGTTGTTGTTGCTGTTGTTGCTGTTGTTGTTATTTTTGTTGTTGTTTGGTTGCTATTATTGTTGCTGTTGTTGTCGTTGTTGTTGTTCTGGTAGCCACGTAGCCACTCCCTACAACGGCACCAGCACGGTTTGCACGCCGGCCTCTCTGCCCCCTCCCTCCCCCCACCCCCGAAAAAACAAAAACCCAAACCTCCACACGAGCAGTCCCGTCTCTTCTCGCACCTGTTCATGAGCAGATCGGCGGGCGGCAGGTCCGCTTCCTTCGCCACGACCGCCCTCAAGTGATCCGCGACCACCCCGTACGACGCCGCGGCAAACCTAGAGAAGTGAGCGGCCCTGCGCACGGCCTCCCTGTCCGAGGGGGCGAGGAGGTCAGCGCCACCGCCAGCAGCATCCTCATTTACAAGAGTATAACCTTTCTGCATGCCTTTTCTCGCCACCGCCGTCTCCGCCCCCGCAAGCTCCGTTACCGCTGCTACCCCCCCGCCCGCCGCCCCCTCCCTCCCAGCTGCTACCGCCCCCCTCCCCGTTCCCATCCTGCCCCCATCCCGCTCCCGCCGCCGCCCCCCGCTCAGCTCCCACCTCCCCGCCCCGCCGCCCCCACCCCCGTCTCGGCCCCCAACACTCTCCCCGCTCCCCCCGCCCCCCTCGTTGCTGCCGCCGCTGCTGCTGCTGCCGCCGCTGCTGCTGTCGCTCCCGCTTTCGCTTCTGCTGCCGCCAATCGGTCGCGGTCGTGCATGGCCTTGACCATGAGAGCGTTGAACGGCAGGCGTTTTCCTTCCTCCGGGGACATTTGTGTGTCCTGCGTTATTAATTTAAAAGGTTGATGCGCGCAGCGGAGGGGGGGGGGGGGGTGCGGGAGAGGAAGGTGGATCGGGACGAGGGGCAGCAGGACCGGGATCGGGATCGGGGCCAGGACCGCGATCGGAGCCCGGACCGAGACCAGGACCGGAACTGGAACCGGGGCCAGGATCGACACCCGGACCAGAACCGGAACCGGCACCAGGATCGGTACCAGGACCGGGATCGGAACAAGGACCGGGACCAGGATCGGAACTAGGACAGGGACCGAGGGCGGGGGCCGGGACGGGAGAGGTGAAAGCGGGAGTTGGAGACGCGAGCGAGCTAGAAGAATGGTGCTCAAGAGTCATATATAGTCTACTAACCCAGGCCGGATTGTTTTTGAAGGGAAAAAGAGGTAGTGTGTTACATTAACTACAAAATATCACGGCTCCCAAAGTTATTATATTACTGTAAATCTCAGCCTGGCTTTTTTAGTGCTCGTTTTCTTAGTATTATGCTTATATTGTACTTAGTAGGTGCCCTGTACTGCTGTATCACTTCTGGACGAAAATTAAAGGAACGTCTAGGCATTACTACCACACGTTCCTTACATTTCTGTCGAGAGTGGCCGAGCAGCAGCGCCTCCTTTTTACTTTTTGCTTACCTCTGCGATGGCGTCGCGTAAATCCTTCAGCATGGCTCCCAGGCTGTCCGGCTTGTCGGCGGGCAGGAGCCAAGCTGGCGCAAAAGGGGGTGGGAGGGAAAAATGAGAATGAAAAATGAGGAAGGAATACGTACTCGTTTCTTAAGGAAAAGGAAAGAAAACGAAAAGAAAACGGAAATAAAACGGAAATAAAACTGTTGGTTATATAGCATAGACCACTGGCCTATTCAGTCACGTGACTGAGTAGGCCAGTGGTCTATGCTATACCAGGTATAACCAACAAAAACATTGTGGCATGTCGTAGCTACGCGTATGTATGTGGCATGCATTCGGAAATGATTGAAAACCCATCAAGTATACGTACGTACGTATAAAAAATAACACACGAAGGCAAGCAAGGCGGCAAGCGAGGCAAGCGCGAGGCAAGCGCGAGGCAAGCGCGAGGCAAGAGCGAGGCAAGAGCGAGGCAAGAGCGAGGCAAGCGCGAGGCAAGCGCGAGGCAAGCGCGAGGCAAGCGCGAGGCAAGAGCGAGGAAGGAGCGAGGAAGGAGCGAGGCACGCCCGAGAGCCCGAGGCGAGCCCGAGGCAAGCCCGAGGCAAGCCCGAGGCAAGCCCGAGGCAAGCCCGAGGCAAGCCCGAGGCAAGCCCGAGGCAAGCCCGAGGCAAGCCCGAGGCAAGCCCGAGGCAAGCCCGAGGCAAGCCCGAGGCAAGCCCGAGGCAAGCCCGAGGCAAGCCCGAGGCAAGCCCGAGGCAAGCCCGAGGCAAGCCCGAGGCAAGCCCGAGGCAAGCCCGAGGCAAGCCCGAGGCAAGCCCGAGGCAAGCCCGAGGCAAGCCCGAGGCAAGCCCGAGGCAAGCCCGAGGCAAGCCCGAGGCAAGCCCGAGGCAAGCCCGAGGCAAGCCCGAGGCAAGCCCGAGGCAAGCCCGAGGCAAGCCCGAGGCAAGCCCGAGGCAAGCCCGAGGCAAGCCCGAGGCAAGCCCGAGGCAAGCCCGAGGCAAGCCCGAGGCAAGCCCGAGGCAAGCCCGAGGCAAGCCCGAGGCAAGCCCGAGGCAAGCCCGAGGCAAGCCCGAGGCAAGCCCGAGGCAAGCCCGAGGCAAGCCCGAGGCAAGCCCGAGGCAAGCCCGAGGCAAGCCCGAGGCAAGCCCGAGGCAAGCCCGAGGCAAGCCCGAGGCAAGCCCGAGGCAAGCCCGAGGCAAGCCCGAGGCAAGCCCGAGGCAAGCCCGAGGCAAGCCCGAGGCAAGCCCGAGGCAAGCCCGAGGCAAGCCCGAGGCAAGCCCGAGGCAAGCCCGAGGCAAGCCCGAGGCAAGCCCGAGGCAAGCCCGAGGCAAGCCCGAGGCAAGCCCGAGGCAAGCCCGAGGCAAGCCCGAGGCAAGCCCGAGGCAAGCCCGAGGCAAGCCCGAGGCAAGCCCGAGGCAAGCCCGAGGCAAGCCCGAGGCAAGCCCGAGGCAAGCCCGAGGCAAGCCCGAGGCAAGCCCGAGGCAAGCCCGAGGCAAGCCCGAGGCAAGCCCGAGGCAAGCCCGAGGCAAGCCCGAGGCAAGCCCGAGGCAAGCCCGAGGCAAGCCCGAGGCAAGCCCGAGGCAAGCCCGAGGCAAGCCCGAGGCAAGCCCGAGGCAAGCCCGAGGCAAGCCCGAGGCAAGCCCGAGGCAAGCCCGAGGCAAGCCCGAGGCAAGCCCGAGGCAAGCCCGAGGCAAGCCCGAGGCAAGCCCGAGGCAAGCCCGAGGCAAGCCCGAGGCAAGCCCGAGGCAAGCCCGAGGCAAGCCCGAGGCAAGCCCGAGGCAAGCCCGAGGCAAGCCCGAGGCAAGCCCGAGGCAAGCCCGAGGCAAGCCCGAGGCAAGCCCGAGGCAAGCCCGAGGCAAGCCCGAGGCAAGCCCGAGGCAAGCCCGAGGCAAGCCCGAGGCAAGCCCGAGGCAAGCCCGAGGCAAGCCCGAGGCAAGCCCGAGGCAAGCCAGAGGCAAGCCAGAGGCAAGCCAGAGGCAGGCCCAAGGCAAGCCCGGCCAAGCCCGGCCAAGCAAGGCAAGCAAGGCAAGCAAGGCAAGCGAGGCGAGCAAGGCCAGCAAGGCAATCAAGGCAAGCAAGGCAAGCAAGGCAAGCCAGGCAAGCCAGGCAAGCCGCAAGCCAGGTATGCAAGCCAGGTGAAGCAAGGCAAGCCACGGAACGAAGCAAGCCAGGCAAGCCAGGCAACCCAGGCAACCCAGGCAAGCGAGTCAAACGAGGCGAGCGAAGCAAACAAAGCAAACAAGCGAGCAAGTGCTGCCAAGCTCACATTCCAGTTGGGAGGCAAGCTTGGTGCACAGGGATTCTGCTTGCTGTGCACACGTAAGACTGACAGCGCCGTCCCGTGCATCTCCATCGCAGCTCGCTGCCGAAACCTGGCGTCGTGATGCCACCACGTACGCGTGGAGTCCGCTTCCAGGCAGGATGGCTCGGATGAGGGTACGTTGCCTCATCAGGTTGTGCCGGTGTTGCTGGACTACAGCTGTGTCGTGTTGTGCTGCTGCTGCTGCTGCTGCTGCTGCTGCTGCTGCTGCTGCTGCTGCTGCTGCTGCTGCTTCCGCCGCTTTTGGCCGCTTTTGGCGCTTTTGACGTACCCAATGTACTGCTGCCTTCTTTCTCTTCTGGAAACCCCATTATTCAAAATGTATGGAGCGATTTGATTGGGCGAGCAATAAATTCAACTAAAGATCCAAAGATTCCGCCAACCGTTGCCATGAACGACCATGACACCTCTCCCGCCTGCTCTCTGCAGCCAGCCAGCCAGTCCTGTATTAGAGACGATAAGCCGCATCGAAACAACCACATATCGCCGTAGGACACCCTCTGGGACGAATTTCTGAGGTTCTTCGAAGCAAAAAGTGGGCGAAAACGGTGGCGGTGGCTTTGTTGTGGAAAGATCTCGATCGACGAGATTTTATACAGGTATCTGATAGACAGACAACAGCCAACCGCACCGCTCGGCGTTTGTTTGCACCACCTATGATACCTTCCCCTTTGTCGAGAAAAACAGCTGAAAACTTCGTCATGCTCGTGTTGTACACGGCGGCGGTGTATCTACGTCACTGGCGGCGCACATCTACACTAACTACCAATCAATGAGCCTGCCGGCTGCTATATGAATGAATGTGGACGGCACAACAGTAATTAATTATTATGGACAACACGAAATAACTGCAACAACAACGCAAGGAGCTGCCAGGGTAGGAGGGGTGTGTCCGAACTGCAAACGCAAGAAGCTGTGGTTGTTGTACCACAAGCAAGCGCGCAGCATGGTGATCCTTCCTACTACTGTGTGTATGATAATCGTTTCGCTCTCGTTATTTTTGGTCTCTGATAATCGCGGGCCCTGCAAGTAGTAACTTCGTCATCCGTTTCACGCGCGTATTGTAACGATTCGGTCGAGATAATAGATAGATAGATGGGCACAGCGAGGAACAATCAGTACAACAACAAGCTGAACGTGAGTCGCAGACACAGAGGGTGTTCGGGCGGGTATCATACATAGTAGATCACCGAGCCAGCATGTAGTAGAAGTGTGATCTCACCGGACAGACGGACAAAAAACTTCACTCCACAATTAGAGGTGCACCTACCTGTAACAGTACTACTACTACAGACAGTACCAGTACTTTAAAATAAAAGTAGCGTACAGTACTCGTAGACATATATAGTAGTAGTAGTAGTAGTAGTAGTAGTAGTAGTAGTAGTAGTAGTAGTAGTAGTAGTAGTAGTAGTAGTAGTAGTAGTAGTAGTAGTAGTAGTAGTAGTAGTAGTAGTAGTAGTAGTAGTAGTAGTAGTAGTAGTAGTAGTAGTAGTAGTAGATCATCGAGAGCATGTCGATGAAGTAGTAGTGTGATCTCACCGAAAATAAAAGGCGAACACACAAAACCTAACTCCAAAATTAGAGGCGTATTACCTGGTACCTACCTCTAGCAGTACTCAGTATACTACGTACCGCAAAATAAAAGTAACGCGAAGCATACACGAGACACACTTAGTCTAGCGAACCTGAGGGAGGATCTCACAAGTCAGACTCGGGTCAAGACATTATTCACACTGATTTTATTAGTGTTTCCCGTATTTTTCGGGGGGAGGGAGGTTTGCATTTTTAACCCTATCTCTAACCTCACAACACAACCGCATTCGTACGTAGCGCTTGGGGATTCATCGGAATGAAGATATAGTCACAGCAGTAGGAGTTAATGTTACAGTAGTAGTGTGGACTATTAATCATGACGCGTGCTAAGTCAGAGGTATACAGCACTTTTTGCTTGAAACATTTTATTAATAAATCGAAAGCTCCTTATTCGAGCCCGTTTTAACGAGTACAAAATAAATTCAATTTGGAAAAAATAAAATTCAAAATTGGCTTTTCATTGGTCAACACACGCACCAGCACCAAATATTATGCCCCAAGATCCTAATCTTTGGTGCTGGTGCGTGTGTTGACCAATGAAAGGCGGATTTTAATATATATTTTTTCAAATTGTTTTTTTTCCTTCTTCGTTAAAACGGGCCCTTAAAACGGGCCCTAAAAATGGGCAAATGTGTGTAGTGTAGGTCCTATTTACTAGTGTTTACTATGGTCCCCCGTAACAGTAAAATACTAAATATACTCGTATGCTGGTAGGTTTTTTGTGCATATCGTAGGTCCCTATTTACTATGCCCCCCCCCCCTTAATGATAGTATACTTCGTATTTGTTTTACGTGTAGGACACTATATAGCGGATATAAATCTAGGTCGGGTCGCGCTCGAAAAAACGCCTTTTACGTCATGTTTCGGGTGGGATGAGGAGCTCAGAAAATAAGCCACCGTCCGTGCTTTGGCATTGCTCTTCTTGGTGTGTGTATTTTCGGCGCCTTTCGCTTTTGCGAGTCGAATCGATCGACTCGTTGGGTGCGCGCGATCACGGCATCGTCTTTTTTTTGCCTGCCGGCATCGTTTTTTTTTGCGCGATCACGGCATCGGTTTTTTTTTTGCCTGGTCGTCGTCGCCTCCCCCCCACCCCCCCTTCGTTAAAACGGGCCCTAAGGGCCCGAATTAACGAGTATAAAATAATTTCAATTTGGGGAAAAAAAAAAAAAAAAAAATCGCTTTTCATTGGTCAACACACGCACCAGCACCAAATATTATGCCCCAAGATCCTAATCTTTGGTGCTGGTGCGTGTGTTGACCAATGAAAGGCGGATTTTAATTTGTTTTTTTCCAAATTGATTTTTTTTCTTCTTCGTTAAAACGGGCCCTTAACCCAAAATCTTCGTACTTCATTCTCGTGTTGAAATGTTTTTCGTGGTATACTTATTAGGCCATGAGATTCGTCCATCGGGTACATAGCACTTTTTTAGTTTACTCCATAAAATCATTTTTGGGTGGCTTACTACTTACTATTAGTGTAGAACTCCTAAAATGAGGAGCGCCTCCAGAAAAAAGCATGGTGCACCTCTATCGTAGCATGCGTCTCCTATTAATCACGTGCAGCGCCAACGCTATAGACAGTTGTTAAAAGGTTGTATGTTGTGGAGGCGCATGATTTTTTCTGAGATTTTTCTGGGATTTTTCAGACACTCGAAAAAATTAACAAAATAGATAATCGGCCAAAACAGGCTTGCACTACGTACACCTGTGGTCATTTGGAAGCCAAAACTCGTGTGCATACATAATATATTGGGTACGAGTGCAAAACACGCAGCAACAGCTCCAGCGACGAAAGAACACCAAACTTGGGGTAACACGTTTGGTTCGGACTTGCATACGGACGACAGCCTCCAACGAATTGATTTGAATTATGGTGTGGCCAGGGGGCGGGGGTGTACTCGATATTTATGCATAGCCGTAGGCGTATGACCATAGACCCTCGCATGCCCACAATGCCGGGACGGAGCATGTCGGGTTTTCACCGACCAGACAGGCATTACTAGCACCAAGGTGGGGGGGGGTATGGGACACGCAAAGAAGCGGTCACCCACACCTCCAAGCCTTACCCCTGAACTCGGTAGGGCTCCGGGGCCAGCATCGCTGCGCACCCGGCTAGATATATAGGTGGAGTCGTAGAATTACACGCAGGTAGAAAATTACAGAGTGATATTATGTTCCCAGAAGGTATCCATGTCGCATGCATGCCTACGTATCAGTAGGAAACCGCTAGGATATCCTGGGATGGCTCAGACGCCACAGGGCTCGATCTCGCGAAATCGACCATATAACAGTTACGAGGTTTATCTCTAGACCACTGGGGACGCCTTTGACCCGTGCAATACTTGGACAAAAAAAACACACACACACACGTTTTTTTACACTTTTACTTATAGCTACAGCTGTAGTGAACACTTTTTCTATTGCCGACACCAAACGTACACGTGCTCCATACGATACCTACTACTCGTATAAACTGTTTTGCCGATTGAAAAGGGGAGGTACACTAAAAAAACAAGGAACCCAATCGCTTACGGTCTTACGACAGAAACAAGGAAATGCGACTATTAATAAATACGCAAAGGAAAACGACAAAAACAATGAAAAACGGGTATATATCAACACAATAAAGCTAAAAACGGCGGACACGAGGGAAGACAAAAAAAACTGTCAATAGCAGCAACAAAAACAAACCAAACCAAACCAAACCACATGTACGAAGTCAGCTCTACATGGTCGGCCGAAAAAACGACGTCATCCTCTGCTGCTTCCCGTCCGTACCGGCGGCGGCGGCGGTGGGGCTGCCCTTCTTCCTAGCGCTAGCGCCCCCCCCGCCCTTCGTCGCAGTACTGGTGCCGGCGCCGGCGCAGCCCTTTTTACGGGGACTCGACGCGTTCACCGCCCTCCTCTTTGATCCCGTGGCGGTCGCTCCTGCCTTCGGGCTTCCTCCAAACCCACCACCGCCACTACTACCACCACCACCGCCACCACCACCACCACCATCACCGCCGCCACCACTGCTGCCACCACCGCCCCCGCCGCCGCCGCCGCCGCGGCCACCATCGCCACCACCACCATCACCACCATCGCCACCACCTCCACCACTGCCACTGCCGACACTTCCCGCCCTTGCCGCCGTCCGCTTGACCCCCGGTCTAGACGGCGAAGCTGGAGCGAACAGCGACTTCGCCGCCGCCACCGCTCTTGATTCCTTGCGACCGACGGAGACGTCGACCGACGAGGCGACGGTTACCGACGAAGGGACAGCGGAAGTTTCGAGTTTACCCCTCCCCTTCCCATGAACGCCTCCGGTGGCGCCTGTGGTTGCGCCGGCACCACCGGTGGCGACCTCACACGGCAGCAGCGGCGGCGGCGACGGGTCCTCCTTCTTCTTAAAAAAGCTGGTTATCGCTGGGAGGGGCTTGGCGGGCTTGAGTTCTATCGCGGCGCTGCAGTCCTCGCCGTCGTACCTTACGCGCGTGGGTTATAATGGAACGGCATGGGACGGGATGGGATGAAACCGGGATGGGCATATGGAACGGGATTGGACGTGACGGGACGGGATGGGATAAGATGGGATGGGATGGCATGGGATGGATGGGATGGGATGGGATGGGATGGGATGGGATATGATGGGATGGGATGGGACGGGGCGGGTTGGGGTCGGCCGGTATGGGACTGATGGGACGGGTTTGGACTGATGAGATGTCACGGGGTGATGTGGAATGGGATGGGATGGGATAGGGACATGATGGGGTCAGAGGAGGGCTAATGGGACGTATTGGGGCTGATGGGACGGGATGGGAACACGCTGAGACGGAAGGGAGGGGGTGAGCGAATCGTGGGGAGGCGGCGACCGGGGAGCG
>MEHQ01000949.1:0-11587 GCA_008828725.1 Saccharina japonica
TCGGAGTTCCCAGCCACGAAATTAATGGCGCCGCCTACTCCCGTCGTACCGGTGCCTACGGTCAGACTTAGCATGCCACCGGCTCCACCCGCGGCTGTACCGCTGCCGATCATGACGGCGCCAGTGTTGCCGGCCGCCGTGGAACCGGAGCTGAAGGCCATGACGCCGCTATTGCCTGTGGTTCCTACTGCGGCGGACATGATGGTGACAACCCCACTGTTGCCATTGGCGACGACGGCCCCGCTCGTAACGGCCACAAGACCACCACCCGAGCTGCCACTGCCTGCGGAAAGGCTCAGGGATCCTCCATCTGCTGAGGTACTCGCGCCGGCCGAGACACTGAAGTCTCCTCCGTCGCCTGTGTCACCAAGTCCGGCAGCGATGCTGAGTGCTCCTCCAGATTGACCCCCTTCACCTGCCACAATGATCATGCCCCCTCCTGTGTTAAGCACGCCCTTTCCAGATCCAATCTTCATTGTTCCGCCTACAGTATTGCCTTGGCCCGCTGTGACGGTGACCGCCCCGCCTGTATCTGTCGTCCCTTGTCCAGCAACGACGGATAAGGAACCACCGGTGTACCCTAGGCCGGCCATGATGCTCACGGCACCACCGCTTTCTGTGGTGCCGGTTCCTGCCGCTAATGACACCGATCCACCTGTCACACCCGTGCCTGCGACCAACGTCAGCGCCCCTCCCTCGTCCGATGAGCCTGTGCCTACCGTCAAGCTTACTGCCCCCCCGGCTCCCGATGTGGCTGCACCACTGCCGATCAACACACTTCCGCTGTCACCAGAGCCGCTGGTTCCCGAGCTGAAAACGAGATTTCCACTCACGCCTCCTGCGGCGGCGTTTGGTGACTGTATCGTCATAGATCCACTCGATGTGCCTGACCCGCTTGTGATAGACACAGCTCCGCCCACGTTATCACCGGAGTCTCCGGCGTCGATACTAACGGTACCGCCGACGCCTGTCGTGCCCGTGCCCACAGTCAGACTCAGCATGCCACCGGCCCCATTCGTGGCTACACCGCTGCCGATCATGACGGCGCCGGTGTTGCCCAACGTGGTGGTGCCGGAGCTGAAGGCCATCTCCCCGCTGTTGCCGGACGTTATTACTGAGCCGGACTCGATCGTGACTTTCCCGCTGTTTCCCGTGGTGCCGGTGCCGCTTGTGACAGCTACTAGGCCGCCTCCGGTGACACCGCTGCCACTCACCATAGTCAGCGAGCCTCCGTCGGCTGCAGTACTGAGACCGGCCGATACACTCATAGCTCCTCCTGCACCTGTGCCACCGGGCCCGGCAGCGATGCTGAGAGCCCCGCCGGTCACGGTGCCTTGCCCCGACGTGACGGTGATCGCTCCACCGGTATGGGTGGTGCCCCGCCCAGCAACAACGGACAAGGCGCCACCAGTGTGGCCGAGGCCCGCTTGGATGCTCACGGCACCACCGGTTTCCAATGTTCCGGTGCCCGCTGCTATTGATACCAATCCGCCTGTCTCACTCGTACCAGCTGCCAACGTCAGCGCCCCTCCGTCGGCAGATGTGCCTGTGCCTACCGTCAAGCTTACGGCCCCGCCTGCTCCCGACGTGGCAGCACCGCTGCCGATGTGCACCGTGCCGCTGTCGCCGGAGGTTGTGGTGCCCGTACTGAACACGAGATCGCCGCTTGCCCCCGATGTGCCAGCATCCGGCGATATGATCGTCACCGAGCCACCCGATGTGCCCGACCCGCTTGTGATCGATAGATCGCCCCCAACGTCATTGCCAGAGTCTCCAGCCTTCAAACTCGCAGACCCACCAACTCCCGATGTGCCAGTGCCTACCGTCAGACTCAGCATGCCACCGGCTCCATTCGTGGCTACACCGCTGCCGATCATGACGGCGCCGGTGTTGCCCGACGTGGTGGTGCCCGAGCTGAAGGCCATCTCCCCGCTATTGCCGGACGTTATTACTGAGCCGGACTCGATCGTGACTTTCCCGCTGTTTCCCGTGGTGCCGGTTCCGCTCGTGACAGCTACTAGGCCGCCTCCGGTGACACCGCTGCCACTCACCATAGTCAGCGAGCCTCCGTCGGCTGCAGTACTGAGACCGGCCGATACACTCATAGCTCCTCCTGCACCTGTGCCACCGGGCCCGGCAGCGATGCTGAGAGCCCCGCCGGTCACGGTGCCTTGCCCCGACGTGACGGTGATCGCTCCACCGGTATGGGTGGTGCCCCGCCCAGCAACAACGGACAAGGCGCCACCAGTGTGGCCGAGGCCCGCTTGGATGCTCACGGCACCACCGGTTTCCAATGTTCCGGTGCCCGCTGCTATTGATACCAATCCGCCTGTTTCACCCGTTCCGGCTGCCAACGTCAGCGCCCCTCCGTCGGCAGATGTGCTTGTGCCTACCGTCAAGCTTACGGCCCCGCCTGCTCCCGACGTGGCAGCACCGCTGCCGATGTGCACCGTGCCGCTGTCGCCGGAGGTTGTGGTGCCCGAACTGAACACCAGGCCCCCGCTTGTGCCTTCGGTGCCGGCATCCGGCGATAGGATGGTCACTGATCCACTCGACGTCGTTGTGCCTGATCCGCTGGAGATTGATACCGCGCCTCCAATGTTATTATCGGAATTTCCGGCCGCTAGGCTCAGAGCCCCTCCAACTCCCGTCGTGCCTGTGCCTACGGTCAGACTCAGCATGCCACCGGCCCCACCCGCGGCTGTACCGCTGCCGATCATGACTGCACCGGTGTTGCCCGACGTGGTAGAACCCGAGCTAAAGGTCATTGCACCGCTGTTTCCGGTTGTGCCCGCTGCGGCGGACATGATGGCGACTTCCCCACTGTCACCGGCAGTACCCGTGGTGACAGCTCCACTCGTGACGGCTACAGAACCACCAACCGTGCCTCCCTTCCCCGCCAACATATCTAGGTCACCACCCATATCGGCGCCTACACCGCCGGAAACAGTTACGTCGCCACCACCATTTGCGGAGCCTTGGCCAGCCGTGACCATCACTGCACCACCCGTAGTGCCGAGCCCCGCCTCGACTGTTGCACTACCACCTGTCGACGAGAGACCTGTTCCCGCTTCTACCACAACAGCTCCACCAGTCACGGCCGTACCAGCTGCTAACGTCAACGCCCCTCCGTTGGCAGATGTGCCTGCGCCCACCGTCAAGCTTACGGCCCCTCCTGCTCCCGACGTGGTCGCACCACTGCCGATCAACACACTGCCGCTGTCACCAGAGCCGCTGGTTCCCGAGCTGAAAACGAGATTTCCACTCACGCCTCCTGCGGCGGCGTTTGGTGACTGTAACGTCATAGATCCACTCGATGTGCCTGACCCGCTTGTGATAGACACAGCGCCGCCCACGTTATCACCGGAGTCTCCGGCGTCGATACTAACGGTACCGCCGACGCCTGTCGTGCCCGTACCCACAGTCAGACTCAGCATGCCACCGGCCCCATTCGTGGCTACACCGCTGCCGATCATGACGGCGCCGGTGTTGCCCAACGTGGTGGTGCCCGAGCTGAAGGCCATCTCCCCGCTGTTGCCGGACGTTATTACTGAGCCGGACTCGATCGTGACTTTCCCGCTGTTTCCCGTGGTGCCGGTGCCGCTTGTGACAGCTACTAGGCCGCCACCGGTGACACCGCTGCCACTCACCATAGTCAGCGAGCCTCCGTCGGCTGCAGTACTGAAACCGGCCGATACACTCATAGCTCCTCCTGCACCTGTGTCACCGGGCCCGGCAGCGATGCTGAGAGCCCCGCCGGTCACGGTGCCTTGCCCCGATGTGACGGTGATCGCTCCACCGGTATGGGTGGTGCCCCGCCCAGCAACAACGGACAAGGCGCCACCAGTGTGGCCGAGGCCCGCTTGGATGCTCACGGCTCCACCGGTTTCCAATGTTCCGGTGCCCGCTGCTATTGATACCAATCCGCCTGTCTCACTCGTACCAGCTGCCAACGTCAGCGCCCCTCCGTCGGCAGATGTGCCTGTGCCTACCGTCAAGCTTACGGCCCCGCCTGCTCCCGACGTGGCAGCACCGCTGCCGATGTGCACCGTGCCGCTATCGCCGGAGGTTGTGGTGCCCGAACTGAACACCAGGTCACCGCTTGCACCTGTGGTGCCAGCATCCGGTGATCGGATTTTCACCGATCCACTTGTGGAGGTGGTGCTGGAACCACTGGTAATGGACACAGCGCCACCCATGTTATCTCCGGAATACCCGGCTGCCAGGCTCAGAGCCCCACCGACTCCTGACGTGCCTGTACCAACGGTCAGACTTAGCATGCCACCGGCCCCACCCGCAGCTGCACCGCTGCCGATCATGACTTCACCGGTGTTGCCTGACGTGGTGGTGCCCGAGCTGAAGGTCATTGCACCACTATTACCCGAAGTCCCAGCTGCAGCAGATAGGATGGTAACAGCTCCGCTGTTTCCTATGGTGACAGCGCCGCTCTCGATTGTGACAGTACCACCATCAGTACCCCCTCTTCCTGCAGCCATGGTTAAGGCACCGCCAGCCGTTGCTCCCAAGCCAGCAGTAATGTCCACGTTGCCACCACTAGTAGCCGTACCTTCTCCAGCCGTCGCCGTCAATATTCCACCTGTGCTGCCTGGCCCCGCTTTTACACTCGTACTTCCCCCTACGGCAGATGTGCCTGTTCCAGCCTCCATTAAGACGTCGCCGCCTGTGACACCCGTACCAGCTGCCAATGATATGGCTCCCCCCTCATCAGATATGCTCGTTCCTACCGTCAAGCTCACCGCCCCGCCTGCTCCCGATGTGGCGGCACCACTCCCAATTAGAATACTTCCGGTATTGCCGGAGCTACTTGTGCCCGAGCTGAACACCAGGTCACCACTTACTCCTGAGGTGCCAGCGTTCGGCGATCGAATTGACACCGACCCACTCGACGATCCTGTGCCCAACCCACTCTCGATCGATACTACTCCACCGACGTCAGTACCGGAGTCACCAGCCGTTAGCCTCACATCTCCACCGACTCCGGTCGTTCCGTCACCCACTGTCAGACTCAACATGCCACCAGCCCCATTCGTGGCTGCACCACTGCCGATCATGACGGCGCCGGTGTTGCCCGACGTGGTGGTGCCCGAGCTAAAGGCCACCACCCCGCTGTTGCCTGTGGTTCCTGCTGCGGCGGATACGACTGTGACAGCTCCACTGTCTCCGTCAGTGACGGTCCCACTTGTGATGTCCACAAGACCACCACCGGTGCTTCCGCTGCCACCAACCATAGTCAGCGAGCCTCCGTTAGCCGAAGTGCTGAGACCGGCCGATACACTCACAGCTCCTCCTGCACCTGTGCCACCGGGCCCGGCAGCGATGCTGAGAGCTCCGCCGGTCACGTGGCCTTGCCCCGACGTGACGGTGATCGCCCCACCCGTATCGGTGGTGCCCCGTCCAGCAACAATGGACACGGCGCCACCAGTGTGCCCGAGGCCCGCCTCGATGCTCACAGCTCCACCAGTTTGCAATGTGCCGGTACCCGCCGCCATCGATACCAACCCGCCTGTCTCACCCGTTCCGGCTGCCAGCGTCAGCGCCCCTCCGTCGGCAGATGTGCTTGTGCCTACTGTCAAGCTTACGGCCCCGCCTGCTCCCGACGTGGCAGCACCGCTGCCGATGTGCACCGTGCCGCTGTTACCGGAGGTTGTGGTGCCCGAGCTGAACACGAGATCACCGCTGGCTCCCAGAGTGCCAGCATCGGGCGATTGGATCGTCACTGATCCACTCGATGTCCCCGTACTTGACCCGCTCGTGATCGACACGGCTCCGCCCATATCGTCGCCAGAGTCTCCAGCCTTCAAAATCGCAGATCCACCGACGCCACTCGTACCAGTGCCAACGGTCAAACTAAGCATGCCACCAGCCCCACTCGTGGCTGCACCGCTGCCGATCATGACGGCGCCGGTGTTGCCCGACGTGGTGGTGCCCGAGCTGAAGGTCACCACCCCGCTGTTGCCTGTGGTTCCTGCTGCGGCGGACAAGATCGTGACAGCTCCACTGTCACCGTCAGTGACGGTTCCGCTCGTGATGTCCACAAGACCACCACCGGTGCTTCCGCTGCCACCAACCATGGTCAGCGATCCACCGTTGGCCGAAGTGCTGAGACCGGCCGATACACTCACAGCTCCTCCTGCACCTGTGCCACCGGGCCCGGCAGCGATGTTGAGAGCCCCGCCGACCGCGGCGCCTTGCCCTGCCTTGACGGCGACCGCCCCACCCGTATCGGTAGTGCCCTGTCCAGCAATGACTGATAAAGCACCACCGGTGGGCCCGGGGCCTGCCTCGATGCTCACGGCCCCACCAGTATTCGACGTGGCGGTTCCCGCTATTATCGATAATAACCCTCCAGTGGTTCCTGTACCAGACGCCATTGCCAGGGTTCCTCCCTCGGCGGATGTGCCCGTGCCCACCGTCAAGCTTACGGCCCCACCTGCTCCCGACGTGGCAGCACCGCTGCCGATGTGCACCGTGCCGCTGTCACCGGAGCTACTAGTTCCCGAGCTGAGCACCAAGTCACCACTCACACCCGTAGTGCCGGCGTCCGACGATTTTACCGTCACGGATCCGCTGGACGATGTTGCGCCAAACCCGCTGGTGATCGACACCGCGCCTCCCAAGCCACTTGCAGAATCTCCAGCTGCTAAGCTCGCGGCGCCACCGACTCCCGTTGTACCACCCCCTACTAATAGACTCAGTGCGCCCCCGGCTCCGCTCGTAGCCGCCCCACTGCCGACCATGACGGTTCCAGTGTTGCCAGAAGCAGTGGAGCCCGAGCTGAATGCCATGGTACCGCTGTTGCCTGTTGTTCCCCCTGCCGCGGACACGATGGAAACACTTCCACTGTCACCCGTGGTAACGGCCCCGCTGGTGACAGCCACAGCACCGCCACCAGTACCCCCTGTTCCTGC
Organism: Saccharina japonica; assembly: GCA_008828725.1. Classification (NCBI taxonomy): domain Eukaryota; class Phaeophyceae; order Laminariales; family Laminariaceae; genus Saccharina; species Saccharina japonica. The sequence continues at coordinate 6,930 of MEHQ01000949.1, forward strand.
TGTCAAAGTTAGGGCGCCACCGTAGGTGAAACCTTCCCCTCCTGTAACAACAACATCACCACCTTCGCTGGATTCCCCTTCTCCAGCGACCATCGTTATTGCTCCACCAGTTGAGGCAAGACCCGCCGCGATGCTCACAGCACCACCGGTTGCCGTCGTGCCGGTGCCCGCCGCTATTGACACTGCACCGCCTGTCACACCTGTGCCTGCAGATAGCATAAGCACCCCTCCCTCAGCAGATGCACCCGTGCCCACCGTCAAGCTGACTGCCCCGCCAGCTCCCGACGTAGCGGCGCCACTGCCTATCTGCACCGTCCCACTGTTGCCAGAGCTGCTGCTACCTGAGCTGAACACCAGGTCGCCGCTTCCGCCTGCTGCGCCGGCGTTCGGTGACCGAATCGTCAACGACCCGCTCGTTGATGTGGAGGATCCAGAGCCGCTTGCAATCGACACCGCTCCACCCACATTGTCACCGGAGTCCCCGGCAACCAGGCTTACCGCGCCGCCGACCCCCGTCGTGCCACTGCCCACCATTAGACTCAGCTCACCTCCGGCACCGCTAATAGCTGCACCGCTGCCGATCATGACGGCACCGCTGTTGCCCGATGTGGTAGAACCCGAGCTGAAGGTCATGATACCACTGTTACCGGTGGTACCTGCCGCAGCGGACGTGATAGAAACAGCACCGCTATCTCCATCGGTAACGTCCCCGCTGGTTACGGTCACGAGACCACCACCGGTGTCGCCGTTGCCACCAACCATGGTCAGCGAACCCCCGACGGCTGAGGTGCTGAAGCCGGCGGAGACGCTCATATCGCCTCCTACACCTGTGCCGCCGAGTCCAGCAGCGATGCTGAGGGACCCACCTATTGTACCTCCTGCTCCCGCCGTTACGACAATAGCCCCACCTATATCCGTAGTACCCTGCCCAGCAACAACCGATAAGGCCCCGCCAGTGTGTCCGGGGCCCGCCCCAATGCTCACAGCACCACCGGTTGCCGTCATGCCGGTGCCCGCCGCGATTGACACTGCACCACCTGTCACACCTGTGCCTGCAGATAACATAAGCACCCCTCCCTCAGCAGATGCACCCGTGCCCACCGTCAAGCTGACTGTCCCGCCAGCTCCCGACGTAGCGGCGCCACTGCCTATCTGCACCGTCCCACTGTTGCCAGAGCTGCTGCTACCTGAGCTGAACACCAGGTCGCCGCTTCCGCCTGCTGCGCCGGCGTTCGGTGACCGAATCGTCAACGACCCGCTCGTTGATGTGGAGGATCCAGAGCCGCTTGCGATCGACACCGCTCCACCCACATTGTCACCGGAGTCCCCGGCAACCAGGCTTACCGCGCCGCCGACCCCCGTCGTGCCACTGCCCACCATTAGACTCAGCTCACCTCCGGCACCGCTAATAGCTGCACCGCTGCCGATCATGACGGCACCGCTGTTGCCCGACGTGGTAGAACCCGAGCTGAAGGTCATGATACCACTGTTACCGGTGGTACCTGCCGAAGCGGACGTGATAGAAACAGCACCGCTATCTCCATCGGTAACGCCCCCGCTGGTTACGGTCACGAGACCACCACCAGTGTCGCCATTGCCACCAACCATGGTCAGTGCCCCACCGCCTGCACCAGTGCTTGTGCCTGCAAATATAACTGCGTCCCCTCCTGCACCGGTGCCACCAAGCCCAGCAGCAATACTAAGTGCTCCGCCTGTCACACCACCCTCACCGGCTACCAATGTTAGCCCACCGCCAAGGTTAGACGTCCCTTCGCCTGCTTTGAGACTAAGCGCCCCACCAGTTGTTGTTCCTTGCCCCGCCGTGACCGTCATTGGCCCACCAGTGTCCGTTGTTCCTTGGCCGGCTACCACGGAAAATTCTCCACCAGTATGCCCACTACCTGCTGCCATGCTCACGGCACCACCGGTTGCCGTCGTGCCGGTGCCAGCCAACATAGACACTGACCCTCCGGTAATACCCGTACCAGCTGCCATCGAAAGTAGTCCCCCCTCATCAGATGTGCTCGTTCCTACCGTCAAGCGCACTGCCCCACCTGCTCCCGATGTGGCGGCCCCGCTACCAATTAAAATACTGCCTGAATTGCCAGCGCTGCTGGTACCCGAACTGAACGTCAAGTCGCCGCTCACACCACCTGTACCAGTACCAGCATCCGGTGATCGGATCGTCACCGATCCACTTGATGTTGCCGTACCCGACCCACTTGTGATCGACACAGCTCCGCCCAAATCGTTACCAGAGTCTCCAGCCTTTAAAATCGCAGATCCACCAACGCCACTCGTACCAGTGCCAACGGTCAAACTCAACATGCCACCGGCTCCATTCGTGGCTGCACTGCTGCCGATCATGACGGCGCCGGTGTTGCCCGACGTGGTGGTGCCCGAGCTAAAGGTCATCACTCCGCTGTTGCCTGTGGTTCCTGCTGCGGCGGACAAAATCGTGACAGCTCCACTGTCACCGTCAGTGACGGTTCCGCTCGTGATGTCCACAAGACCACCACCGGTGCTTCCGCTTCCGCCAACCATGGTCAGCGAGCCTCCGTTAGCCGAAGTGCTGAGACCGGCCGATACACTCACAGCTCCTCCTGCACCTGTGCCACCGGGCCCGGCAGCGATGCTGAGAGCCCCGCCGATCACGTGGCCTTGCCCCGACGTGACGGTGATCGCCCCACCCGTATCGGTGGTGCCCTGTCCAGCAACAACGGACACGGCGCCACCGGTGTGCCCGAGGCCCGCCTCGATACTCACGGCTCCACCAGTTTCCAATGTGCCGGTACCCGCCGCCATCGATACCAACCCGCCTCTCTCACCTACACCAGCTTCCAACGTCAGCGCTCCTCCGTCGGCAGATGTGCCTGTGCCTACTGTCAAGCTTACGGCCCCGCCTGCTCCCGACGTGGCAGCACCGCTGCCGATGTGCACCATGCCGCTGTCGCCGGAGGTTGTGGTGCCCGAACTGAACACTAGGTCACCGCTGACCCCTGGGTTTACAGCATCGGGCGATAGGATCGTCACCGACCCACTCGATGTGCCCGATCCGCTCGTGATCGACAGGTCGCCCCCCACGTCGTTGCCAGAGTCTCCAGCCTTTAAAATCGCAGACCCACCAACGCCACTCGTACCGGTACCAACGGTCAAACTAAGAATGCCACCGGCTCCATTCGTGGCTGCACCGCTGCCAATCATGATGGCGCCGGTGTTGCCCGACGTGGTGGTGCCCGAGCTAAAGGTCATCACCCCGCTGTTGCCTGTGGTTCCTGCTGCGGCGGACAAGATCGTGACAGCTCCACTGTCACCGTCAGTGACGGTTCCGCTCGTGATGTCCACAAGACCACCACCGGTGCTTCCGCTTCCGCCAACCATGGTCAGTGAGCCACCGTTGGCCGAAGTGCTGAGACCGGCCGATACACTCATAGCTCCTCCTGCACCTGTGCCACCGGGCCCGGCAGCGATGCTGAGAGCCCCGCCGACCGCGGCGCCTTGCCCCGACGTGACGGTGATCGCCCCACCCGTATCGGTGGTGCCCTGTCCAGCAACAACCGACAAGGCGCCACCAGTGGGCCCGAGGCCAGCCTCGATACTCACGGCTCCACCAGTTTCCACTGTTCCAGTACCAGCTTCCATCGACACCAATCCGCCTGTCTCACCTACACCAGCTGCCAACGTTAGCGCCCCTCCGTCCGCAGATGTGCCTGTACCTACCGTCAAGCTTACGCCCCCGCCAGCTCCTGACGTGGCAGCACCGCTGCCGATGTGCACCGTGCCGCTGTCACCAGAGGAACTGGTGCCCGAGCTGAACACTAGGTCACCGCTTGCACCTGCGGTGCCAGCGTTTGGCGATCGGATGGTCACTGATCCACTGGTCGAGGTGGTGCCTGACCCGCTTGTGATCGACAACGCGCCCCCCAAGCCACTTCCAGAATCACCAGCAGATACGCTCAGAGTGCCACCGTCGCCCGTGGTGCCACCGCCTACCGTCAGACTTATAGCACCTCCGGCTCCATTGGTGGCTATACCGCTGCCGATCATGATTGCGCCGGTATTTCCTGAGGTCGTGGATCCCGAGCTAAAGGCCAAAGCACCACTGTTTCCTGTGGCTCCTGCCGCGGCGGAAACAATGGTGACGGATCCGCTTTCTCCATTCGTGCCAGTCCCACTCGAAACGGCTACTGCACCCCCATCGGTGAGCCCATCACCTGCGGCCATGGAAATCGATCCGCCCATGGCAGATGTGCTGTGACCCGCGGAAACAGTAACACTCCCTCCTGTGCCCGTGCCACCGAGCCCACCAGCAATGGTAAGTGCACCCCCCGACAGGCCACCAACACCCGCTTGAATATCCGTATCACCACCAACGCCCGACGTTCCGTAGCCTGCTTCAAAGCGAAGGGCTCCGCCGTTTGTCGCTCCTTGCCCCGCCGTAACGGTGACTTCTCCGCCAGTGTCAGCCGTACCCTGTCCAGCTACCACGACAAATGCGCCGCCAGTATTTCCGAGACCCGCTTCAATGCTGACGGCGCCGCCAGTTCCCAATGTGCCGATACCCGCCGTCATCGTAACAGTACCACCTGTCACACCGGTTCCCGCCGCCACCGTGAGCATCCCTCCTGTGGAGTCTGCACTCGTACCCACTGTTAAAC
>MEHQ01000505.1:0-35679 GCA_008828725.1 Saccharina japonica
GTTCATTCACCCCGAACGTGGCACCTGCTACCTCTAGGTCTGCACTCGGGTGGCACGACGCTGGAAGGCGTCATGTGTCTCGGGTGTGGCGTGCTTCTCGGGAATCGGAATCGCGTGCCTTGTCGGGTGCTAGGCGGGGTTTCGCGATCTCGCGCGAGATGAGCGTACGTGCCGACGATGGAGGACGGGGCGGCACTCGCCGGGAGAAGTCTGCCATCGCGGCGACGGAAGCCAAGATCGAGGCTGTCGGGGAGGAGATCCGGGCCGTGGGCCAAAAGATCGAGGATGTCGAGGAGGAGATGCGGGCTTTGAAGGCTGCTCTTTCTGGGGGACCTCCTTATCTTGGCATATCTGACCGCGACCTCCTCTTCGAGGAAAAGAAGAGCGTCCGGGACGACTTGAAGCAGCTCCGGAAGAAGGAGGAGCAGCTCCGGGAGGAAAAGCAGCAGCTCCGGAAGAAGGAGGAGCAGCTCCCCCAACTACCAGCCCAGGCGTCGTTGTTAACATCAGGTACGCAGGCATATGCTGTGAGACAAACCGTGAAGAGAATTCCCTCGGGCAACGGGTGCTGTGTCAGAAAAATAAAGATGGCTTGTTTTTTTTTGTGCGTGTTTTGGAGCTATGGTGTTCGGTTCCTGCCTCGGAAGCTGTGGTGCTGTCTTTGATAGTTATAGAGCGCAGAGAGTTTGCTCTGCACGCGGGTCCCAGTGACACTTTGCCACCATTGATATCATCGTAAACGTTTGATGCGGTCCTACAGCAGTACGAGTACGTACTATCAATGCTAATGTGCAGTTCGAGTACCCTGAATAAAATATATCACCTGTACGTCGTAGTACGTATCGGTACTTTCCACGATCAACCGCCACAGCGTGAACGGTCTGAAGCCCCGACCTACTCCCCGCCGCCCCGCCTGTCTGTGAAGTTTTGTGATAATAGCACTCGTACGACATTCAATCCGAATCAATAATCAATCAATCGTAGTATTAACTACTGCTGCTGCTGCTGGATGATACTGCTACGACGTACCAGAAACTGCACTACTACTACCGTGTGTCGTCTGTGTGTCAATGGGTCTACCCCCTTCATCTTGCTGCAATGATTTGTACTCGAAAAACAAGAACTATCTGCTGCTGCTTACTTACTACGTATATAGAATACGCCTGACGCACTCCTCTACTTACTCTATCGCATCGATATATTCCATAGTAGACATCGAGAGAGAGGGAATCCTTGACTCGTACACGGGGTTTGTCGGCTGGGCGTAGCTTATTGAAACAATAGCTGTCTGCAGGCAGCTAGCTGCACAGCTTCCCGAAACAATAGCTGTCTGCAGGCAGCTAACTGCACAGCTTCCCGAAACAATAGCTGTCTGCAGGCAGCTAGCTGCACAGCTTCCCGAAATAGTAGCTGTCTGCAGGCAGCTAGCTGCACAACTTCCCGAAACAGTAGCTGTCTGCAGGCAGCTAGCTGCACAGCTTCTCGGAACAGTAGCTGTCTGCCAGACAGCTGACCGCTATCGTAGCTGTACAGGGTGTGAAAACTTTCCTCAGGTATGGGCGCTGTGCCCTGTCTATGACCGTGCAAATTTATGCGACGGCGTATGTATGGAACCTTGATGCGTCAGAACTTAGTTTTGACGTGGCCGGGCGGGGTGAACCTAGTGTGCAAAGGAGCACAGGCTCTTCCGTGAGCCTGTCCCACCGGGTGTGGTATGAGAGTCGCACCGCACCCGGTTTACCCTCTTCGATCTTGATGTTTGCTCGTACATCGTGTCGTGTGTGAATCTTACAATCTTAAATCTTCCGGGGCCAAAGGAGGCCAGGTACTACGTTTACCCGTTACATAAACGCCATGAAGAGCTGAAGATATCTGGGGGAGTTCGTTTTGATCGCGAGGGTTGTATTGCGGGTTGCCTCTTGATATTGGAATGGCGCTCTTGGTGCTCGCTTCAGGTGCTTATCTGCTGTAAAAGTTGACAACACCCGTCGATATTCTAGAGCTAATTTACGTACGGGAGAACGCCCTCTTCTTCCTCAGCGCGAAGGAATCATCCTGCCGAAAAACGCGGCGTGATTCTGCCGCTGTCTGGCCAGAAAAAAAATCCAAGGGTACGCGCGGTAAAAGTCGGGACGGGAAAATGTGGTCGGGACGGGAACGGTACGGTACGGGAATGGGAAACCGTCAGATTTTTCGTTCCCGACCGCGATTTCCCGACCGGTACCATCGTCAGTTTCTGTTCCCGAGCTCTACCGTCCCGCGGTAATGGCCGTGTTCCCGTTCCCGACTGTTTCCCATCCCACTGTTTGCCCATTCCCGACTATTCCCGTCCCGCTGTCCGCCCACTCCCGACTATTCCCATCCCACTGTCATATAAGTGATTCCCGTCCCATCCCGACCTTCGGGCACAGCTCCTCCCATCCCGCATCTCACTATTGGGGCAGATATTCCCATTTTATTCACCGCCGTTTTTTTCGTTTTCCCATCGCACCTAGTCGTAACTCAGATCCGGGGTCACAAAGTAGACTCCTCTCCCTCCCCCCCCACTACGGTTCTTACCTTGGGTTCAGCCTTCCCAACGCTCGTCGATTTTCATCGATTTTTGCTAACTCACGCTCGCGCGCTTTCCGCTACGTAGTCATTATTTTTTTTGTGAGAAAAAGTCTTCACGAGCATGCACTCGAGGGGGCTCGAACTCGCGATCTCGACTTCCACAGGCTTCGTGGTTACCTGCTAGCTTTTACCGGGGCGACCGGATAAAAAAATAAAAAAAATGACCCCCGTCCCACGTTATCGCTAATATGCCTCCACAGTTTAATATCATTTTAGACTAGAAGTGGGTTAAACAAAAACAACAGTTGTTTCGTTTTGTTGTGACCGGGTCCGGAATAGGATCGGGGTTTATTCATATGCCATAAAATCGCTGAGGAAGCTAGCTTTCCATATCTGCAATTTTTTTCGGCGGGCTCGCCATAGTTGTTGAGATATGGTGATGTTTGTATGGTGAGGTGCCCTATAGAGAGATGGTCAACACTCGATTGTGAGCTTCACAGAGCGACCCCGCTTGTTTCCATAGGCTCATCCGAAAGCCCCTGCGCAGAGCTTTCCGAGGTATATTTTAGATTTTCTCAATTTTTTCCGGACCCGTTATTTTTTTGTCAAAGTCCCCCAAAATCGGGTCACAAGTTCCCGCACCATAGCATGCAAAGGGGCTGCTCTGCATGCGGTCCCAGTGATAATTCTTCGAGATTGGCAGACCCACTCCGCCTCCTGGCGATACCATTCAAGCAAAAATCCACGGAATGAGGCCATCCTTTTGGTTCGTGCACGGCGTATGTCGGCTGGGCGGGGCGCGGGTCGGGGCGTAGCCCCGCCTGTCTGGTGAAGTTTGGTGATACAGCTCTACGTACGACGTACTCATAGTGTCAGATTCAAGCAAATATGATATCGAGCGGCGTAACTTGTTGTGTCGTTTCATTTGGCGTTACATTTCGGATGACCTGGATCATGAAATCGTGATTATGGACTCGGACTCAGCCATGGCATGGGCCATGGACCATCGAGACAAGACAAACACGATTGATTGTGCGTCGCATTACACACACGAACGACCGTCTGACCCACTCCGCTTCCTGGCGATGCCATTCAAACCATATTCCACGGACACGCACACACGGGGTTGCCAGCTGGGCGGGGCACGGGTCGGGGCTGCGCCCCGATCCGCTCCCCGCCGCCTTGCTGGTAGAAGTGTTGTAGCTTGGACGAGCTATGCCTGGTATTCATTATGGCCAGCTTTTGTACGTAATTTATAGTACGTACGTACGTACGTACGTACGGGGTTTATACGTACCGGTCGGGTAGTAGTTGCTGTACGTAGGCTGTACAAGGACTCTGCTCCGCGGGCGGCTGACACCGCCCGCTACGCTCGCGCAAGGAAAGGGGCAGAAGAGGCCCATGATGTAGTGCAAGCAAGCAAGCACCGACTTGAAAATGCCAAGAGGTTCATGGTGTACAGCGAAGAAACGGCGGTCCTGACATGCATGCAAAACATGCTCGGGATGCACATTAGCTCCATGCTTCAAACACAACAAAGCTGTATATTCGAAAGAGAAAGCACAGCAACACGGCTCACAGCACGACGCTGCGCTGCCTGCTGTGGTGTGTGTGATTTGTGCCTTCTTCGTGAGTATGTGTGGTAGGACAACAACAACGGTGGTGGTAGTACTTCCTACTTTGTATGTATGAAAGAGAAAGCACAGCACAGTCGTCGAGTTGTGAAGTGCGAAAAACAGAAAATCAGCAAATGTAAGAAATACTTACACATTTTTACGTACGTACGTACGTACATAGGAGTACATACGTACATAGGAGTACTCGTACTCGTATATATGTACTCGTACTCGAACTAAACGGCAGGAGCGAAAAATAAAATCAATTGGTCGTACTCACAGCTGACGTCTTTTTAAAATTTTATTAAAAAATAATATGAAAATTTAGAGCAGCGGCCAAAAAAAGGTATATTTTATACCTGGTCCGTTTGCGGCCAAAAACAGGTACATACTTGAAATCAAGAAAAAAACGCACTCCACGTGCCCTGCCATTAGTCCAAAGCTCGTTGTACCGGTTTTTGCCTCTTCAAAACCCAGGTATACCTGATTTTGTCTACTCTGCTTGACTTTCACCTTGTTTTTGTCGTTTTTAAGCCTATCAGAGGCCCTTCATAGTTCCACCCTATGCCCCCTATACAAATGCCGACGTACGCGGAGACCCCCTTCTCCCTTCGCATCTCGCACTACACGCCACTCGAGCGACACACACATATCTGCCTGCACACCTCCGCTGAAATAATACGAGATAGAAGGCTCCCCTTCGGGATTGTGGTTGACTTGGAATACCAGGGGTGTCGCAAGCTGAGAAGGGAGAATACAGCGGCAGGCGTTCGTTCCTCGTACTATTAATAGCAGCTACTCCTATATACGTAGCCACCGGGCGAGCACGAAGAACATGAAAAAGCTCTACTTTGCGTTGCAAGGAACGGCAGGTACGTGGGGTGCGTTTTAAATTGATTTTAGTATTACCTGTTTTTGGCCCCGAACAGACCAGGTGTACCTGTTTTTGGACGCTGCCCAAAATTTATTTTTGAAAAATATATATATATCAGGCCGATTGCGCCGCGTGAAACAAAAAAAAAGTCGAGACGTCGTTGGCGTGTTGTCAGCCTTCACGCTCCCCGCCCGCGATCACCTCTGCATCGATTCGGTCCGGGTCGAGCTCTACTGCCTCTCTGCCCCAGTGAGCCCCGTGGCCCGCCTCGCGTGAAGCCCGGTGCTCACCGTGGCCCTCGTTCGCCCGCCCCATCATGATGGTGTTCAAACCGCCGGGCTTTCTCTTTAAATCATATTTGTTCCGATAAATAAGCACCGCTCGAAGTTATTTTACAGTAATAAACGACCTTTATATTTTCGGACATGCTGCAGCAGCAACGCAGACAAAGCACCTTCATGCTTCCCTCGTGTCTCGATGGACACGCCACGCCTAGCCACGAAAAAGGCGACCGCGCTCCTTCCGTCCCCCCCTTTACTGGCCAGCGCCCTTCCATACCCGCGATGGCGCCGGGCTCGCCCGCGCTGCCGTGCTCTCTGGGCGCACGCACGAACCCAAAACTGAAAGAGGAAGACGCCTCTCGCCTACTAAAAAAGTATATAGGGAACAAAGAGAGAAAGCAACGCTGAGCAAGTAATGAAAGGAGGCGGTGTCGAAGTGGGAGCTCTGAGAGTGCAGGGATGGGCAATCCCTAAGCGAGATATTAGTAAGTAAGTCTTGTAGGTCCTCGGCCCTGTGGTCGCGAACGAAACAACTTGAAATTGACGCAACAAGAGCTGAGCCCAATAAAACAACTCAGATGAAATATTGAACTCGTGCGTAATTAAGCGACAGATTACACGAGTGCCGGTTGAAACGTTAGAGCCAAATTCTATTTATCAGATCAACTATCGAATTGATGGTTGATTGGCGACAGATAAATTCATTGGTTGAACTTGGATTAGGTAGAAAGTTTTGGGGAGGGGATTGCTGAAAATCGATGGAATTAGACGTCAAAACATTGCTGAAAAACAGGGGACTTGGAGATTTAAATTAATTGACACGACAGCACCCAGTGAATAAATCACTGGGAAAATCGTTGGAAAGCAGGGGATTTGGGGATTAAAATAATTTGACAGTACAGCACCCGGTGAACAAATGACTGGAAAAAAGAAAGTGTTGGCATGTTTTTTTCTTGTGCGTGTTTCAGAGCAAAGGTGTTTGGTTCCTGCCTCGGGAGCTGTGGTGCTGTCTTTGACCTGCAAATTTGTGCAACGGCGTATGCATGGAACCGTCATGCGTGCGTCAGAGCTTGAAAGTTGTTGGGCTTGGCCGCGGACCGGTTGAACCTTGTGTGCAAAGGAACTCTACAACAGGCTCCTCCGTGAGTCCTGTCTCACTGGGTGTACCTTCTTCGATGTTAGAGTTTTTATCCACGTATTACAGAGTGTAAATCTTGATGTTCCGGGGCAAAAAAAGGGGACCAGTTACGACGTTACCCGTTGCATGAAGCCATGAACAGTTGGAATATCTGGGGAGGGTCACTTGGATCTCGAGGGTGGTGTTGCTTTTGCCTCCTGATGTTTGGAGTTGCACTCTTGGTGCTCGCTTCAGAGGCCGAAATTTTCTGTTGTAACATCGCGTCGTAGGTTAATTCGTATATAGTTTGGGATCAATGAGGCCTCTCTGCTGCGACCAGCCTGAGACTCTCACCCGGGGTTACTACTCCCGCGTTGATTCTCCGGCAATCAACGCGGCACCTGGTCGCAGAAAGTAGGTACCTCGGTAAAATAATCACTAAAAAAAACAAAACAAAACAAAATCAGTCGTTATCGACGGTACCCTTTGTTACAACGATGTGCGGGCGGGATGGTCTGTTTTTTTTTTCCAAAGCCTCTTTTCTACTTTGTCGTGCTGTTGTCGAGGTGCGCTGTCGCCCGCGGAGTGGACTTTAACCACTCTCTTTCAGCACAACAATGAGGCTTTCCCGAGCAGGGGTCCACCATGCTGGTGTCCCCTCTTTTTCTGGATTCTAGATTACTGTTGTAACATCGCCTCGTATAATAGGTCAATTCGTATATAATTTGGGATCAATGAGGCCTCTCTGCTGCGGCATGAGATCACACCCATACTTGTTGGCCCTTCACTTATCTCAATGTCGTCGCTCTTTGTCATCTTCTCTTTTACGCGGATCCCTTCTCTTCCTTATTATTCCCAAACTTCTAGGCTAGCCCCTTTGGGTTCTACTCTCGTGGGGTTTCTCCGTGGGAATGCTGCGTACGATTTTTTTAAACCCGCCGTCAGTGTTAAGGCGTCTGCTTGTATGAATGCAGTGTCGCACGAACGCTTCGTTTCGTTCGATGCCGACGCGGATGCCGTTACTCCTACGTATCTAGTAGCTACGGCCGAGGACCTCCATCCCGCGTATTTCATGAGAACGTCCATGGCCGTCCCGTCCATATGGTGGCCCGCCGCCCCCCCCCGCCGGGACGAATGATGTAGCGTGTACCACTTGTCCCCCATACCCGCTGCTCGCAGATGGGTCTGGAGATTCAAAGTAATCTGCGCCGGCGTCAACGCCAAATTCCCTCTGTCTCCGCTTTCTAGGACCCTCGGAAACAGGAAACCTAAACCTGCCACGAGCTCCTTCTGCATGGATGCCGCCGCCTGTCGATACTCGATCATGGGTGCCACTGCGCAGATATCCCGGTAGTCCTCGTTCCCTTTCACCACTTCCGCTTGGGATGATTCCCGCAACGTCTTCCCGAACAAGAACTTGAAAATGAACCCCTCGCCTCCCGACATCTGCAACACCTGTGCCGCCGCTGCTACCGACAGTTCGAATCCGCGCTCCATTGTATGAAAAGCGACACAAAATATCGCTACATCCCGTACCATCCCGAAGCGTTCTGTCGCTGTTGGTAGGGTAGCCGCGCCCGGCTGACCCGTGGGAACCAGTAGGCGCGCACGTCTGGGAGCACGATCACGGCGGGCTAACATTCGGCCATGTGGTGTATCACGTGTCCCACCATGACCGAGGGTGTGAAGCAGTAGCCGGACGCCCTTGTGTCCCCCCCCGGCGGAGCTGCTATGTTGTGGGAGACGTCTACCCTCGCAATGGTATCGCGAGAACAATGGCAGCCTTCGCTGCCCGTCCGTTCTCGTGGTGGGCCCTCCTGGGCGTTTTCTGACGATATCATGATGTTGACGGTGGATTCTCCGAAAAACGACTGCAATCTTTCGAACATCGCCGGCCGAAGTCGGATGATCTCGGCCAGACCTGGCCTAGTAATAGCGTCGGCCGAATGCGTGTCCGCCGTCGGTACCCATCGCAGGGACGGCCAGAAGCCCTGGTCCACCTGTAGCCCGAACAGGCCGACCAACGGCCCGTGCGTGACTGGATTTCTTGACCACCCTTTGTTGAATGCGTCCACCACGGATCGATTGTCTACGTCCATCACTGGCTGCGCTCGCCGTAGCTGTCCCGGGTGCGCTCAGCAGCACTCTGTTATCACTTCGAGCAGCGCGAACATTTTCTTCCCATTGATGTGGCGTGGTAGCCACTCGCGAGGAACCCCCCGCCCGCGGAGAACTCGTCCCCCGGCAACGATACCGTGCCTCCCCACTGGTTCGAAGACGCGTTAATTGCCGCGACGGTGACCTGTGACGCGAAGTGGCGTGGTTTGTACCACGGTCCCTCCTGGGTTGTTGCCGACAACCCGAGCCATATGTGTAGCTCCGCCCGCAGGTCGGGTTTCTGGCCCAACTGGATCTTCTGTCCCTTCGCTTTCGCGATTGCTGCGAACATGTAGTGTCCACAAGGACGCCGGGCGGATCGCGACGGACATATACTGACGCAGTTTGCCGCGATTTTCTCCAACAGTTTCCCGGTAAGCGAGCCGTGCTCCAGTCCAGCACGGCGCAAATCAACGCGTGGAGTTTCTGGAGCTTGTCTTCCGGGACCCGGAACGAGGTGGTGGTCGAATCGCACAGGATACCGAGGTAACGCCGTATCCTCGATGGCTTCAAGTGGCACTTGGTATCCGACAGACATACCCGCACAAGCACAAGACCAACATCCCCACGTGAATGGCCTCCGAGGCGGACAGCCATTGGACCGTATCGGAGCACCCAAACTTGGACGAGACGTTTCCGTACCAGGCATCTTCGATATAGGCTAGGACGGGGATGCCGCGAGAGCGCAGGTACTCCGCTTTTTCCTCGCTAAGAGAGTGGTAACACACCGGGCTCTCGTTCCAGCCGAACGGGATGCTAGTACACACGTAGTCCGTGCCAGCGTACTCCACCCCGAAGAGCGGCCAGCTCTCTGGCTGCTGGCCCAGATTGTGGAAACCGGAGAGGTCGTCCAGGCTTCCCATGAAGATCCCCTCTTCCGCGACGCCCGCTACCCTCGCCTTCGTGCCCATTTTGAACGGAACGTGACGCCAGCACTCGTTGAGCGCCCGTGCGTCAATGACTAGCCGCGGTTTCGAAGGCTCGACGGACAGAGGGAGCACTAGCCGAGGGCGCGCTGGGCCGGTCGGATTTCGAACGCCACCACACTTCACCAGACATCCCCGTTTCGCTAAGGCTACGACTTCCGTACGAACTCTGCGTGGTTCTGCGGTATCGTTTGGGAAGCGACTCCCTTGGGAAAACGTCCTGCCGGTAGGGAGACTCGCGCGATGTGCCCCGGTACTCGTAAGGAACTCAGATGCGATCACGGCGTCCTTGAGATTTGAAAACAGCTGTGTTCTCTGTGGGTGGCCTCGCAACACGCCACTCCCCCAGAACTCGTAGCGATAGTTGAGACCCCCTGGAACGAAATCCGCCCCGTTCGTTCCCGCGTCGTGCATGGGTGCTTCCCATGGCATGCGGGCTCGTCTTTCGTCAGATAGGTTTCGCTTTACGTCTACCACAGTCGGCATGTAATCTACGTTCGGTTTGTCGCGCGTCCCCACCCAGCTTTGTTCCTCGGCGGACAGAGTTGGGATGGCTGGGAACGTAACTCCTACTTATCAATGCCTTCGCGTTAGGCTCGCGCCATGCGCGACGGACACCTGATACGAGCGATACGGCACGAGGTACACGTATTTCCGTTGTTTTAGTAAGGATTATGGGCACCGACTTGACGCGGTGTGCTACGTCGTACATGCGTAAGAGTGTACTTGAAGCGAACGTAGTTACGATGCGACTGTGACCAGACGCACCCGCCGAGAGACATGGCGGACGTAAGGGCAAATCAATTGCAACGACACTTCAGGCTGAGCCTCCGAGCTTAACATATACACCTAAATATATCTGTATAGTTTCTACCTCCGTGGTACGTTGGACAGTTGTCGATAGAGTAAATATATATGGTTGGTGGGGCCGAAGATGCCATTGATACAAAATCGTAGTACGGACGGCCCTCACGCGCCGTCCGGGTAGGCGGATACGCGGGCCCTCCTACCT
The DNA here is from genome assembly GCA_008828725.1 of Saccharina japonica. Classification (NCBI taxonomy): domain Eukaryota; class Phaeophyceae; order Laminariales; family Laminariaceae; genus Saccharina; species Saccharina japonica. The sequence continues at coordinate 10,537 of MEHQ01000505.1, forward strand.
GTGTGCTTGCGAGCGTGTGTCCTCGCGGGTCGTGCGCGCACGCGCTCTGGTCTGACGGTGTACGACGTATGCATTTATTATTTGCCTTTCCCATTTTTTCCTTTCCTGTTGTTCGGTTGTTTATTTGTCCTGATTCCCTTGTTTATTTCAAGATCTGTTCACGGGTATTTTCCTTCGATGTGGGCGTGCCCCCCAGGAAATACCCACATAGGTACGAGTACGGCAAAATAAATAGGCCGAACGCCGATAAGAATATAGTGAAGTCAGATAGCAAACAAATACAGTACGTAGAGTAAAATAAACCGGAGGGGCGTACCGTAATCGTCGCGAGAATAACGTACATAGTGTCACAATAGACACGGTACCATACACGAAGAAACGAAAGCGAAAAAGAGATAACTACATAAACACGCAAGTACCTAAATACATAACATAAATAGATAACTACGTACATGAACATATAATGCTTGGTATACCCTGAAGCGGTAAGTCACGTTTTTTGTTTTTTTTTTCTCAATAATATTACTGACCGCGAAGAACGCGGATACCGAAGGGAAGAAAGGTGGTAAATACGGTACGTGGTATAAGCGATCAAGGTACTATACCGATCACCTAATGGACTGACAGAGCAGGAACCAGCACGCACGATCACATCATCATAAAGTAGGGATATAACTAAAATGCCCTGCGATATTTTTAAGTTCACCTCGCCGTAGTTACGGGTACTTCGTCATGTCATAATTGCCGCCGTTACAGCCCCCAGGGGGCACCGAATTCATCCGCTCTCTAGTAGGGTCCCTCGCCTCCGTTTTCTGCTCTGCTTCTGCTACGGTTACGGCTGCCCCCGCCACGTGTGGGGTCACTTGGTCTTGATGTGTTGCTGGCCGCGCGCCACTCGTCGCTACTATCTCATCGCGCAACATATCATGTGCCGATAGCCGGCGGCGCCCGTTATGCCTTCGCTATCGTTACCGGTGATCGTGACTCTCGCTGCCCCGATGATCGCCTCTCGTCACTCGTGTGTCAACGTGCAATATTTATTACGCTAACGTACTGCGGCCCGCCTTTACCCGCCGCTATCGTTCCCTCTCTTCGTGACCCTCGCCGCCACGCTAAACGCCTCCCCCGCCCGTCGCTATTGTATCGTCGTGAGACATTTCATGCGCATATCGTCTGCCTCTTCCCCCTGTCAAACCATCGCCACCAAAACAAGAAACAAAAAACAAAACAAACAAAAAAGCAGAAAGAAAAACAAACAAAAGGCAAAGGGGGAGACAAAGAAAAATAAATATAAAATGAAATACAAGTTTGGTCGAGCCGTCCGCCGGCACCGTCCCTATGCGCGACGCTCCTCCGCCCCCCCCTGGCCACGGCTGGTCTACACCACCGGCCCGAATGGGTTGGTGCACGCTGCCTGCCGGCGCCCCGCTAGGCGCACGTGAGGTTGGAATGGTGCCCTCCGCGCTCCCACGGCGCTTACGTGGGCGTACGGCGCCGGAGCCGCGTGTCCGAACCGCGCGCCGACGGTCGTTTGCGCGGCTTGTTTGCACCGTGTTCCCCTCCCGCAGAGCGTCCCGGACCCCCGAATCCGGTCCCGGCGGGGAACCCAAAACTTAGACCGGCTTGCCCCCCCGCACCCGGACCCGGCCGGGCTCGTGAAGTGGTTTTTGGTGAGCGCATGCACTTTCCGTAGCTCTGCGCAGTCCGCCTCGTGTACCTCTTGGGACACCCCCCGCATGGAACGGAGCCTCTTGGAGAACACGCCGAGGACAATCTGCGCGTCCCCACACGCCTCCACCATGCGCCCCTCCCGGCGCAATGGTGTCGCTGAGAATCTTCCTCGAGTCAAGGAGGTCCAGATGCGTGACCATTCCCATGGCCACCTGTAGGGTCGCCAGGGGGTCGAACCAGTAGTTGTCTCTGCCCGCGTTCCGCATGACCTCGAGTACTGGGTCCAGCCTAAGGCGTAACTGTGGCCGTCGGTACGCGGATCGCGACGGCGGGGAATTTCGGTTCGGGACGAGACCGGTGGGTCGTGTCAGCACGGTTTCGTTCGTCGATCGTTGGTGTCGTGGTGGTCGTGCGGGGTTGAACCGTTCTCGCTACGCTTTCTGTAGGCCACAGTGTACGTACCTTTCTTATTTAATTGAATTACATTTGTTTGGTCATTTTCCGTCGGTGTTTTATGCAGTACGGTGTAAGGGTGCACCGTGCGCGGTCGCGCACGGTAGTCGCACTGCACCACCGTGTGCAAGCGCGTGCCGGAGTTGCAACCCTGTTTCTGTGATCTGGGTTGTAACTCTGGAATGACCGAGTGTACGCATCGGGTGGCTTCCTTTTATGCGCTGCTGTCGTATCGTTAACCGGTTGGGGTTGTACCCTGAAATTATCGAGTGAAATCGCATGGGTGGCTGTTGTGTTGGGTGGCATCGTATCGTTAGCAGGCCGGGGTTGAACCGTATCCGCTCGCTCGTGCCGGGGTTGAACCGTATGCACTCGCTCTTGCCAGGATTGAACTGTATGTGCTCGCTCGTGCCGGGGTTGAACCGTATGTGCTCGCTCGTGCGCGTTGGGAGTTGAACCCGGCGTGCTCGCCGTGGCCGTATTGCCAGGCAGCCGTCAACGAATGTGTTGGGGGTTAGACCCTGCTCGCTTGCTGTGACCGTAATGTCAAACAGCTGCTGCTCGCTTGTCCCTTCGGGGATTGAACCCTGCGGGTTCGTCGCTTGTTATCGATCGACGGGGGTAGACACCTCAAACGAGATACGGTGCCTACTCCTGACTGCTAGTGGTCTGGGGATTGAACCCATTTCGCTCGACCGAATGGTTTTGGGGGTTAAACCCTGCTCGCTTGCTGTGACCGTAATGTCAGACAGCCGTTGCTCGCTTGTCCCTTTTGGGGGTTGAACCCTGCGGGTTCCTCGCTTGTCATCGAATCGACGGGGGTAGACGCCTCGAACGACATACTGTGCCTACTCCCGACTGGTAGAGGTCTGGGGATTCCACCCGTTACGCGCGGCCAAATGTTTAGGGGGTTAAACCCTGCTCGCTTCTCCCTTCGGGTATTAAACCCTGGGGGCGCGCCCGGGCCGTCCTGCCCGGTCGCCGTTATCGAGGTAGTCGGGGTTGAAACCCTTAGATTGCTGTCTATACGCGTCGAGGCTGGGGCTTTATACGTACGGCTGAGGTCTGCTATGGGTGGTTCAATCCGTTCCCATATGCATGACATATGTCTACCACCCTTACCAGTACGTGTATACGCTGATCACTCGCGCGGGGGTGGATATAAGTTTACACACACGTTCACTTGTTACAACTTATACAGTCGTACGTCAGTTGCGGGTGCGGACAGACGCTCTGTTGGTGCTCCGTTAAGCACACCACGGCGTATGTTGGGCGCACTTGGTTGCAGAAACAGCAGCAGCAGCAGTGCATGTACCTGCTCTCGAGCCCGTTTTGATGACGAGTCCGTGTGGGATGTCCGATACTGCTGTGGCCGTGAGCCCTACCCCTCGGTGGAACGAGAGATCCGTACCATCTTGTATCTTCACCGTTGTCCCGATTAAGTGGGCGTCGTTAGGCGGTGCCATTCTATACCAGGCACCTGTAATGTGTATACCTGGTAGTTACGTTTGTCAATTTTCGTACTTTTCCGAACATATGATTCCAGGTATCTCTTCGTATGCGCACTTTTGATGTACTGCTGTAGAATTACATGTGAAATGTACGAGCGCGACCAGTCCTCCCACTTGTGAGTTGGACTGATCGGAAGGTTTATACTCGACTTTTAACGCTGTGCTAGGTATATACTACGATAATCGAACTTGTTCTGGGATTCTCGTGTACAGTATTAATAGTAGACGCCTACGAACCTAGGCGCTAAACATGTGTCGGGCGGCCACAACTTTTGCTGCTGGGATACGTATTGTGCGAGCGGAACACGCCGGGAGCGGCTAGGTCTGAACCTGGGAGCGGTACGTTAGGGGTTATTATCGAAGGCCCACAGCAGTAACGTACACACAGAACGCCCTTGAGCCGTGGCACTGCTGTGGCGCCCTCCGGGCCCCGTTGAAAGGACGCGGAGGCCAAAAGCGGGCGCGATTCGTTGTCGAGCGGCCTGTGCTACTGTACTCGGCCCTCTGGCCCTACGGGGGTACGGCTTTATACGTGTACCTGCATTCCGCCGTACTCGTACGTGGGCGCTGGTCACTGGCAAGGTGTTGTATGTATTTAGCTAATATCCTTACGGTTCGTCAGCTGTGAGTACCGCCAGTAACACGGTTGGTACTCCGTTGTGCCCCCTACGCTGTGCGATGACCGCACCTGGTATTTGTCCCTTATGTGTCTGTTCTCGCATACCAGGTACATTTGTTGGATACGAGTTCGAGTGAGACGGTCCGCACTGCTGTAACTATGAGTCGTGCGCCTCGTGTGGACGCGGGGTACGCACGATCGTGTACAGCCACCATCGTACCGATTTATGTAGTCAAGGGGGACACGGTGCTATTATATGCTGGTTATAGCGTTACTCGTATAATTCGTACTCTACTGCTGTAGCGCTGCCCCTCTGCCCCATTGTGAGTACGACCGATTAGATGGTAGATACTCGACTTCGAACGCTGCTGGATATGTGATGGGCGAGCTTGTTCTCGCATTTCCGACGTACTGCTACCGCAAAATGTTTCTTATGCACCTAGGAGCTCGCATTGTTACGGACGTCGACCCCTATGCTGCTGGGGTATATATATACTCGTATATATTACGGGCGAGCGAGGAACTCCAGGAGGTACTCAAGGTCTGTACCTGCTGGGGAGCTGTACGATAGGGGTGTTGTCGAGTGCAGTCAAAGCGAGGCAGCACGGGATATACGTACACACACGAAACGAACGACCTGCGATACCACCGATGGAGCGCCAAAGTCCTCAAGTTCTCACACACCTCGCGCAGGACCGTGGATGACTGCACCACCTTCTAGTTGTCGCTCCGCTGCACGACCTCCCCGTCTGCTGTCCTCTGTGCCGCCGTCTGGCTGGTCTTCGAGAGACTCGACCCGTCGTGATAGATCACTCTCGTCAGGTCCAACACGCGAGGCTGCCCACGAACCCCTAGCTTGGTGCATGGGAGCTCCCCGCGCACCGGTTGAGCGGGGTCGCGCCCGCCGCCCTCGTTGCCTCCGACATAACTCTGTTGTTTTCTAACCTCTTCTACTTTGTCGTGCTGTTGTCGAGGTGCGCTGTCGCCCGCGGAGCGGGCTTTAACCACTCTCTTTCAGCACAACAATGAGGCTTTCCCGAACAGGGGTCCACCATACTGGAATCCCCTCTTTTTCTGGGTTCTTAAAGGGGACCAGTTACTACGTTACCCGTTGCATGAAGCCATGAAAAGTTGAAATATCTGGGGGGGGGGTTGGCTTGGATCTCGAGGGTAGTGTTGCTTTTGCCTCCTGCTGTTTGGAGTTGCACTCTTGGTGCTCGCTTCAGAGGCCGAAATTTTCAGCTATAAAACTTAACTTGCCACACCCGCTCAAAAAGACAGACCGTTGTGGAACAATCGAGTAGTAAATTTCAATACCTTCTCGTGGCAAAAATCTCCACCCACGAATTGCTACTTGCTCTTCATCTCCGAAATGTCATCGTGGCCGTCCGTGCGTGTCGATGTTCTAGAGCCATATTTACGGGAGACTGGGATATCAGTCACTTCGGGTGAATTCGTTGAGCCTAGCTTGACCGTAGTGCCTATCCACTTCCATCATCGAAGTACTATTTAGCGTTCCCGGAAATAAGCTTTGCTGGCATCTTCGGAATACCCGAGAGTCTTAATTCGTGCATTCCATGACTTGCGCAGTAACAGCGGCAGCTGCTGCTGACTTATAAACCTGATGCAACTACGCTGGCACCTGCCGGCGCGGATTGCGTCAGATAGTTTATCCCGCATCCACTCCCTCTTTTTGTTCTGAGAGTTGACCTTGCAATCATCACCAAGACGACCTTGGTGTCGTTTTCTCTTTCAGCCCACATGCGACGTATATACGACAATCGACGAATCTCCTTCGCCGACATCCGACCGTGCATGGTTTTCGACGTCTCATGCACTGCATCTTTCTCTGCTTTCACGCTCAGCCTTGGCTTGTTCTCCTTCGCCAACTCTGCTGCTGCGCCGCGCCCTCGTCGTTACACAGTTTCCATCAATACATTGTGCTCCGCAGTCAATTTGTTATTCACCGGAAAACTCAAAGCTTCTCAGTGTGTTGGGTAAGGTCGGCGTTGCGTGCGCCCAAGCAGCGGCGCTGTGGCGTCATTTCAGCTTTTGAAAGGCACAGTGTTCTGTCACGGTGTCCTGCAGTTGTGTTCGGCGTAGCTGTCCCTCCTGGCTTGGGCCCTTACGTTTTCGTGCGACAAATATTTTTTCTTGTATTTTTTTCAGCCACCTGCCTTAGTCTCTCCGTGCTTGAATTGTTGCGCCAAGCAATTGCGCATGCTGTATAAACAGGTGATCCTTGGCGGAGACGATCTGGTGACCAACTTGACTGTTTTTTTTTTGCGGTGTCCCCCCCCTTTCCACCGCCCTTCCCCCAACGCTAGGATTTCCGTGCATAGTTGGTCTGTCTCTGGGAAAACATGTCTTTAACGCGAGTACACAGTTGGATAGTATCCAAGCTCGTCGTGTGTGTGTCAAAGCAGCTCAACAGCTTATATGTCAACACCGCTGGGCATGAGGATGTCGGGGATCCATATCCGGGGCGTTCAAAAACTCTCATTATATTTCGGTGCCTGTTTCCCAACTGGCGGAAACCGGGAAAGCGTGAGTTGGCAAAGATCGAAGAAAACCCACGGGCAGGGGGCATACTAGACCGTTTGCGTTAAAATAACGAAGGCAAGTACAGAGGGGAAAAGGGAAGATACGTTTGGCAACGGCTTGTCGAGAGTGTCGTGGAGGTTAGCATCTGTCACGAGTTGGTCTGGACCGTAAAAGTGGTGAAAGTAAATTAAAATAAAATAAATGTTTTAGTACTCGTAAAACCTCGCACCTTCCTCGAATACAACCGCGACCATGGCATATTTCAAGGCTGGGTTCTGTAGGTTTTGTGTATTCCGGGTGCAGGTGTGGAAGTCTTGCAGAACTTTCAGAACCTCCCAGGTACGGGTGTGGAAGTATTGCAGAACTTATAGAAGTTCTGTGTACGGGTATGGGAGTTTTCTTGAACTCACAGAAGTTCCGGGCTGGTAGACAAATGTTGTAAATGTTGTACCCGTACCCGTACCTGCACTCGGGAATATTTAAAAGGGCATACCCGTACCCCGGGTACTGTGACACGGGCGTACATATTTTTTCAGAAGTTCCGGGTACGGGTATGAATGACAAAGCCTGTATGGAGAATAATCGGGAACCTACCCCGGGTATGGTTCTGTACGTACCCTACAGAAGACAACCTTCAAGTATTTAATACTTCGAAGAAAGGTCGAGGTCGTCGGCACGCGGAATAAAGATGTTGATGATGTCGACTGCGAACACTAAGCGCAGAATAGATTGTTCGACACATTCGAATGGAGTGGGCTGTGAACTGAACACATGCTTGCGTACAAAACCCAACGCGTGAGGTTAGACGAGTATTACGCGATGTATTTACAAATTCTACGATAACTTCAGCTGTGTAATCGAGGATTTCGTCGAAGCTCATCTTTGCCACCTGCATTATTGATGCAGTAGCAGTGTATTTCAACCGAGAATGTATTCAAGATTTTTTCACGAGTTTTGCAAGAGCTTTGTGTAAAATTGATCTAATCAATTATGCCACAATTGTTTGGGCGGTAGACTGGCCTAACAGTTCTCCTGATGAACGATATGCATACCTTGTGCTACGTCGCTGATACTGGTGTTTCAGGGCATACCGGTAGAAGGCGATGTGTTGCCTAGGGTATCTGCCGGGCTTTTATGTTTTGTTTTTTTGCCTATTGTAGCTTAGAACAAATTGCACAAGGTGGCGCAATTTTGGCGGGCAACAGGTTTTAGATATACTCAAAACACAGTCGACCGCTGACGGGCCGCGTGTGCTCAGACGTTTACTTAGTAGGCTAGGCATTTCGTGATTGAGTACACTTGGCTTGTTGCATGTGCGTCTCTTGTTCGTTTCTTGGCGGATGCGTTCATTTCTTTGCGGATGCAGCCTCGTTTGAATTGGTTCACCGGAGTCTCCAGCCTCGAAGTACTTGAAACTCTCGAGTGTATTCGATTTATAGTGATGGTGTGTCTGGTAGACTAACGACCTCGCCTCACCCGTTCCGTTCTTGCTCTGACCCCGATTCGTTTCACTCTCGTGCGTTCATGATTATGTACCACAGTCTCCGACGCGCTAAGGCAGTTTCACGAGGCCTTTCCACGTGCAGAACGCAACGACTCGATCCTGTCTTTTGCTGATGGTACGACCATGCTCGGGCGTGAAGACATGCACTCCAAAGTATTATATCGCGATTGCTACGACACGATTTGGAAAAGTATCCAGGCGGGGGTCAAAGATGAAGGTTTGAGATCATTCCTTGTCTCCGGCACTCCTGGTATTGGAAAGTCTTTTTTGGCTTTTCCTTTACTGTTTGAGCTCAGGAAGCAAGGGGCAACAGTTGTCTACCAATCTGCGTCAAAGGGGTGGTTTCGTTTTAGCAACGAGGGTGTTGATTGGTGTTCTAGCACTAACGGCTTGTCGGTCTTTTCGGAGAAGAAATATCTCGACGACACAAAAGCTTGGTTCTTGTGTGACCCAGAGGAAGGAAAGCCTGCCTTTCCGGATTTCGCAGGGATCACTGTAGCGTTGATGTCGCCTGAACCAAAACGGTTTAAAGCTTTGACAAAACACAGGAATACTCGGGTTCTGTACATGGAAGCGTGGACTTGGGAGGAACTGAAAGCTTGGCGCAATATCATTTATCGTGCACCTTACGATGATTGCGAACTCAGCGACGACGTGTTGAAACGGGTGTACGAGATTAGTGGGGGTATCGCAAGGAATGTATTTCAATCTGAAAATCGGAACAAAAATGAACAACTGATCAGAAACGCGGTACGCGATGTAAGCATGGAGTGGTTGTCCAAGATCAACTTACAAGATGAGAGCATGGAGGTATGTGAGCATATGCCGCAAGGTGCTAAGGGCGGCAGTGACAAGCTAGTTGTAGCCCGTCCTTCGAAGAACTTACGGTCGTACGTCCTTTTTTTTGTTTCGACATTTGCTCATAAGGCGGCGTTGGGCATAATTTACCAAGATTAAATATCCTCTCTTGTGTCGAATATTGAAGATGAAAATGTAGATGCAGACAGTAGTGCTGGCAAGTATTTTGAGAAACTTGTTCATTTGTGTTTCGGGAAGGGCCTCGAAGAAATGGAAAGAATTGTGCTGCGGAAGGAAGTTGGGAGGAACGATTGGGAGGATGCACTGAAGACGAACGATTGGGATGCATTGAATACGACCAAGCCTTTGAAATGGACGAATGAAAACGTTGCCTTCGGTGAGGACCTAACGAAGTCAACAGTTGTTTTTTTCAAAGAGATTCCCATCAACGTGGTCAATTTCGGATCAGGCTCGCGAAAGTCGCTACCAAAACGTATCTCGGAAAACGTTTATTATCGGCCAAAGAACGCACAGTTCCAGTTGATTGATTCTTTTTTTATTCGGGATGGCTGTCTTTATTTGCTGCAAATAAAGTCTTCGGCGGGAGCGGTGAAGCCTCTCAACAGGCAGGACACCGATTTAGTGCAAGAGTACTTTACATATGTCAAGAAATCAATCCCGTCGGTAGAGAAATGTGTTTACGGGTATGTCGTCCCGAACTTTCATCCCTCGAAAAAATCAGTATTTTCCGGAGTATTAAGGGCGGCGAACACGAAGAAGGGAAAACGGGAGGGGTCGGAAAGCGGTTCGATCACTTGGATCACAGGAAAGGCACATCGCCAGACTGGTTTTGAAATTGACTTGTTCGAGTTTGACGTAGATTCAAGAGGGGCTATGTTGAGGGAGAGGAGGATTCCAAAGGGTGAAGGCGATTGAGGCCATTTCGCTGCCCCGTACGAATAGTCGAAGACATTACTCCATAGTCGTATTCTTGTTTGTCGCCCTTTAGCCGGGGTGTGTTTAGTGCAAACCGTTGAGAGTGTGTACCAGGGGGCAGGAGAGGGTGGAGTTGAGGGCAACAAGTTAATACACATATTATAATAACAATAATAATACGAGCTGGTTCAGGCATATCACCGCAAATTTCGTCAGTCATGAATGCCGCATGCAATAGCAACTCCAATATCACAAATTTGGTACCATACTGACCGCCATGAACAGTGGAAGAGGGTGACGTCGCCAGTGTTTTGTTCAAGGACCTAGAACTGGCGCTACCGCCGAAAATGTGGCCCGACCAATCACAGGCCTTCAAAGTGGTCAACAATAGTCAGGCGTTTCCGTAGAAAAATATGTTTTCCCCCAATTTTGTTTCTGAACGAGCCGCTTCCAGGTGGTCCAAGGCATGTTTGTACAAAGTTTCACGCAAATATTCGAAGATCTGACTGCGTGTGATCATATTAAGTCATATTTAACGCCCAAAATCGATTATATTCTGAAACTACGTAATTACGAGGAAACGCCTATTTTTGCACTTTTACCGCACAAAAGTCCAAATGTCCACGCGGTTTTATGGAGATAGACCCTGAAATTTGGTACACGTGTTTTGTGCGCCCTACCGGAGCCTTTTACGATTTTGTTTTTTTTTTTCGCCGGAAATTTTGGATTTCTCAAGCCCCTATTTTCCCCAAAAAATACAAAACAAACAATATCTGACGAGAAGAAGAAAAAAAAAAACAGTCTCGGATAGGGCGCATAAAACACGTGCCAAATTTCAGGGTCTACCTCCAAAAAACGGCGTGGACATTGGCCACTGAGAGAATTTTCCGCGGTATACTTGAACCAGCCTGTAACGAAAAATAAAAGGGGATGAGTCGAGGGGTACAGAGGGAAAGTTGCATTGCATAGGGTTAGTGCATAAAAATAGGAGAATTTGACAGGGGGACTGGCATATTTCAGGTAAAAGGGGGGAGAGACGGGGTGAGGGTTTTTTTTTTATGTCTCTTGAAATTACCGAATCGATAATTTTAGCGGCTATTTTTGTCTTGTACATCATGAGTAAATCTGAATCTGGTGGAGAAGAGAGGGCAGAGAACAACTTTGATGGATCTATACCTTTTATGAAGGATATCGTAGTTTGGGTACGGTTTCCAAACCTCTGAGTTTGGCGGAAGTTCAAGCGTTCACTGTGAACAACGTCAAAGTGTCGGCGTCCGGTACGGCGACCCAGTCTAGTACAGATTATGGAGGCTGGGCGAATAGGGCTATAGATGGGAACACCCACGGGTACTTTGTGTACTCGCAGTATTTCGGTGTCCAATCCTCTCGATACTCGGAGTACTCCGAGTAATTTAGATGCTTTTACTCCGAGTACTACTGCTTGTATTCGAGTTTAAGTACTGCTCATCCTCCCAGTATACTCGGAGTATTTGGGATACTCGGAGTACTCCGAGTACTTTAAATGTTTTTACTCCGAGTACTACTGCTTGTATTCGAGTTTAAGTACTGCTCATCCTCCCAGTATACTCGGAGTATTTGGGCCTTCAGTACTGCTTATACTCCAAGTACTCCGAGTATTTAGGCCACCAATACTCTAATACTCTCAGTACTCGGAGTACAATACTCGGAGTATCGAGTATACAGCAGTATAGAAGCAACCGTAAAATAATAAGGCTGCTGCTGCTGCTGTAAAGTCTACGAGTATACGGAGAGCCAAAATCTGACGACTTCGGGCCATTCAAATCGAAAATTTTCCTGTCAGATTTTGCACAATCGGACTGCATGGATAGGACGGTGCTTTCGTTTTTGACATCAAGAAATAAAAATCTGAAGCTCAAAATCGAACCGCATAGGAAACGGCCTTTTGAGAATCCGATTTTCAAATCGAAAAATGGAATGGTCTCAACATTCAAGATGTTATCCCTGCTGTTGCTGCTGCTACTGCTGCTGCTGCTGCTGTACCGATTCAGAGTCACCGTTGCTGTTGCGAAGTATCGAGTATACAGCATTATAGCAAAAACCGTAAAGTAATAAGGCTGCTGCTGCTGCTTGTTGTCGTCCGGGGACATCCGGGCCGCATCCCCGGGTTTCCTATGATGGGCCTTAGGGTATAACTGATATGGATATTTGCTGCTGTGGATCGTCGCGCACAGCAGCCAGTTCTTGTTCTTGTTCTTGTTCTTGTTGCAGGGTCTCTCTGACCGGGCTCTGCCCAGGTCACTTCNCCTCTGGGCTGAGGCTGCACACTGGGTGTGTGCGGCCCTGAACTGCACCGCGACTGCGTCCAACCCGGGTAACAAGTCGCCGCACGAGGTGTGGCATGGTAAGACTGCACCTGCGTCACCGCACCCGTTTCTTCGTCCGGGGTATTGTCGTTGGAACCGCCCGTCAAAGTCGTTCACCAGGTGCGAGAGCAGCTTCTACCTCGGGCCAGGCATCGACCACCCCCGTGATTCATTGCGCATGCTGACGCGGGCGAACAAGGTGATAGCAACAAGGGACGTCACCTGGGAGGCACCACCGGTTATGCGGGTGCCGCCGGTGCAACTGCAACAGCCGGCATCGCCGGAACTGGCAGGGGCGCCGGAGCTGGGAGGGACGCCAGAGCTGGGAGGGGCGTCGGAGCTGGGAGGGACGCCGGAGCCGGGAGGGCTAGATGAATTCGATTCTGGCCCACCGACTCCATTGCCTCTGCTGGGGAGGGGAATCCCCCATCAGCGTCGAGTGGCRCCTCCAGCGGGGAGTGTAGGCCATGGTGGCCAAGGTGAACCGGGTTATGTAGACGGTGAAAGTCTGTCAACCCCCGACGCCACTATTCCCCCGCCAGGTGATTCTGTGTCGCCGGTGGGCAGCGAGCCGCCTATCGACGGCGACCTGTCGGTCGAGGAGAGTGAGACGACGTCATCGGACGAGAGCGATCTGGTTCCTACGATGGCGCGGACTGCGGCGCGTCAACTCGAGTCGAGCCTGCTAGGGTTCAGAGGTGGCGAGGAGCTTGGGCGAACTAGGGCGCAGACGCGAGCGCTCAATCAAGATGCAGCTGGCCTGGTGAGTATGTTCGGGCCCGATGAAGGGGGGAAACTAATGCATGGGCTTCTGGCGGTACAGGCGGTTGCCCGTAAGCCGGGCGAGTTACCTAAATGCCTCGTCCGGGAAGCTGGACCGGAGCCAGTCTCGTACCCCGCGGCGTGCTCGTCGGAGTACTCCGACGTGTGGATGGAGGCGATGACGAAGGAGTTAGATGGGCTTTTGGCTGCCGGYACCTTTGCGGAAGTGACTGAAATTCCTGGGGGGTGCAACATCGTAGACGCCAAGTGGCTGTACAAGTGGAAGGGAGATTCGCATGGTATGGTTGACAGGGCAAAGGCCCGCATGGTAGCTATGGGTTACAGCCAGGTAGAAGGAGTAGACTACTTTGAGATGTTTGCCACTACGGCCTCTGCTACCTCTAACAGGTTGGTAGCGGCGATGGCGTGTAAGCTAGACTGGGACCTGAGGCACTTAGATGTAGACCAGGCTTTCATCCAGTCTGAGTTGGACACCGATATCTACTTACGTCTGCCCCCCGGTTGTGGATCAGTATCTGGTAAGGTGGTGCTTCTCAACAAAGCCCTTTACGGCTTGAAGCAGAGTGGTCGAGCGTGGTATCAGCTGTTGTCGTCAACCCTGGTAGAGTGTGGTTTCGAGCAATGCTTGGTAGATCCCTGTGTGTTTCGTTTGGTGGTTGGTGGTGACGTTGTGGCGATGATGGTCTTCCATGTGGACGACATCAAGATTGCAGCTACTGAGGTGGTAACTGAAGTAGTGGTCAGTGCCCTCAACCAGAGATTTCCCACCAAACATCTCGGGGAGGTACAATGGTACATGGGCAGCGAGTACAAGAGGGACCGTGAGAAAGGGACTTTGGAGATTTCTCAGACTCAGTTCATTCGGAGTGTACTAAATCGTTTTGGTATCTCGAAGTCCAGCCCCATCCCCGCTACCCCTTCCGTGGATCTCAGGCCCTTAAGCGAGGAGGAGACTGTGGTGGATGTACCGTTCCGTGAGATCGTGGGGAGTTTGATGTGGATCGCGAACCAGACAAGGCCCGATATCGCAAATGCGGTTCGGGCAATCGCACGGTTTTCACATGACCCCAAGCCGATTCCCTACAAGGTGGCACAGAAGATTCTCGAGTATCTGAATGCCACGTCGGAGTTAGGGTTAACTTTCCGGAGGGATAGCGACGTGGGCTCTGTCCAGATGGAGTTTGATTTGGAGACGTACGTGGACGCAGACTACGCCCATAAGGCAGAGGACAGGCGTTCCGTTTCTGGTGTTGCTGTTTGCTGCGGGGGTACGCTAGTGTCTTGGTTCTCTAGGACGCAGAAATGCGTCACCCTTTCTACCACTGAGGCAGAGTACGTAGCAATGGCAGACGGGGTCAAGGAGGCCTTGTATGTGAGGGGGATACTGGCGTTTCTGATGCCCTGTCTGGGGCCGGTGAGCATTGGCGTGTACGAGGACAATAAGGGGGCGATAGACCTAGCTAAGAACCCCTTGAGCTCGTCCAACAGTAAGCACATTGACGTACGGTACCATTTTCTGAGGGAGTTGGTTTCCAGTGGTGACATCTCTGTGCAGTATCTTCGGTCGGAAGATCAGCATGCGGATATCCTAACGAAAGCGTTTGGTAGAGAGAACTTCGAGAGGCACCGCGATTTCCTTTTGGGTAGGGGTTAGGTTTTTAATATTTTCCTGATCTTCTAGTGGAATGTATTYTTTTAGGTAGGCTTTCATAGTAAGCGCTTCGATCTAGTTTTGCCGATACCCGCGGTGTCCCCACACAGGCATGTAGTGGATACACCAAGGGAGGGTGTTCGATATAGGTTATATCCACTAACAGTGTGGCGGATCGGCCGCTCCGCTTGCGGCAGTACGGGATTTACAGTAGCCCATACATACAATGTGGAAAGTCCATTGACTATAGGGAACGGGACATTGCGGGCTATTCTGGAAGTGAGAATTGTTGATTTGTGGCCCGTATTGGACCTCGGTTTGTGGTTCGGGAACGTGCGAGGGATTGTGGTTGGTGGGCAATCGTGATGGGTAGGAGCTCACGCTCCCACCTCATCTCACTCCAACCTACACCCACTCCAACCCTCTTCTCCTCGTGTTCCCTTGGGTACTGCTGTAATATTCAAGACATAAACACATCGTCTTCTTTTCTCTGGGACAGACTGCATAGGGCAGTACTTGTCTGGGCTCACAGCTCGGGGCTGTTGGTGCCACTTCGTCTCCTGATCATCACTGTCAATTGAATACAGTACAGGACAACTAATACGAAACAGGCTGATAAGAAAACCAGGCTGAGATTTTGAGGAACATAACATATTCGGGAGTCGTTATCTTGAAATTAGTGTAGAAAGCACCCTCTCTCAAATAAGAAATCCAGCCTGGACCAGATTTCCTGTTTCCTATTACTAGTAGGTGTCCTGTACTGTATGACATCACCGCCATGATCCGTCGACAGGCCAGGTTCAGCGGTGCCCACCCACCCCAAATTCGAACCCGACTTCTTCTCATTTTTCATACCCCACCCCGCCACCGCCACACCCACTCCATTACGACAATAAGAAACGCAAACGCCAAATCCGGAAGCTACTGTAGCAACCGCACCCACAACCCACTGTCCCCTCACACTGTAGCTTCTGTATCTCCACCACCCACCCCAATTTCGAAATAATAATAACAAGAAAATAACATTCGACTTATCGTTTTCACCCCTCCCATAGCACCCACCCCCAGCCAGCACCAGTTCCAGTACAATCAGTACCACCAGCACCCGCCCCCAGCCAGCACCAGCACACAAACCAGCACACAAATTCAAAATAATAATAATAAGAAAATAATCATATCGGGTCAATCCTACAGGGGTTATTCGACTTCGAACGGTAGTTTTCACCCCCACCCCCGACACCACTAGAGGTGGGCACCTTTAAGAAAAAAACCGGTTTAAACCGGTTTTTGGAAACCCAGCAGGCGTGTCCGAGTAGACGGTTTTTGGCAAAAAAAAACGCGGTTTTTTCGGCCGGTTTAAACCGGTTAACCGAAAACCGGTTTAAACCGGAAAAAAACCGCGGTTAACCGGTTAACCGGTTTAAACCGGCAGAATCGGACCGACTCTTGACTGATTACACTGCCACGGACAGCAGTGGTAATGTAGTACGGGTCGAAAATGACTTGGTTCTAGTGTCTGAATGACTTGGTAGTTGCGTGTGGGCCGAGAACGATTATTTTTTGTGCGGGGGATATAAATGGACTTGATTTCAGTGTAGGTATTGCCACGTGTTATTTGACTCGGTGAGACACAAGAGTATCCCCTTGCAGGTTTGTCTATTAAGCATCCTTAGCATCCTTGGTGTTACTCACTTTCAGTAGAATCAAGCGTAGAAGAGAAGCAGCTTTTATTAATCCCCGAGCCAGATGACATCTGCCCCGCATACAAGGATGGCCCTCCGATGTTATAAATACCCCGAATACGAATGCCATCCAAGTTATACGAAAACGGACCAATTACCTGTATGAGGTAACTACCGGCCTTTCAAGCCCATACCATTACAGTATCCGATTTGACTTGGTTTTTGTGTGCAGGTCGAAAAATACTTCGTTTAGATAGGTGGTTGAAAATTACTTGGTTTTAGTGTGGGGGCATCGAAATTGTCTTAGTTTGAGAATAGAGATCCAAACTGACTTATTTTTAGTGTGGGGGTTGAAATTTTAACTTGTTTTTTGTGTGGGGGATTGAAATATAATTGATTTTGTGCGGGGATAGTAATTGGCTTGAGTTTTGTGCGGGGGATCGAAATTGATTTGGTTTTTAGTGTCAGGGCCGGAAATGACTTGATTTAGTGTATGGATGGAAATTGATTGTTTTTTGTGTCAGGGACGAAAAATACTTGGTTTTAGTGTAGGGGCATCGAAATTGCCTTGGGTTTTCATTTGGGATCGACATTGACTTGCTTTTAGTGTTGGGGTCAAAACTAACTTGAATTTTTGTCATCGAAGTTGACTTGGTTTTTGTTCGGGGGGTTTAACTTGACTTGGTTTTTTGTGTGCGGGCCGAAAATTAAATGATTTCAGTGGGGAGATCGAAGTTTATTTGCTCTTTGTGTGCGAGCCGAAAATAATTTGGTTTTGGTGTGTGGTATGTATATGCAGCGCTTTACCCTGTCGATCGTAGATCTTCTGCGCTCTCGACTGCCCACGAAAATTGCACTGCAGCAGCAGCAATCAGTGTTGTTGTACCTGTGGCAGCAATGTCGTACATATCATATAAGGACTTGTACCTGAAATTCACGTCACCCCGTAAAATATGATGTGCTGTTGTTGTACCATACCATCACCTGTTATATTAGTACGCTAACAGTGGCTCGGAATCCACGTACACAGCATGTACTGGACGCGTACATACCGTTATATTCAATGGTTTGGAGGCGTTTCATGTTGCCATGCGGTTTGAACCGGTTTTCGGTTAACCGGTTTAAACCGGCTGAAAAAAACCGGTTTAAACCGGTTTTTGGTTTTGAGAATAACGCCTCCTTGGCCGGTTTTCGGTTTTTTATTTTCACTCTAGGTGCCCACCTCTAGACACCACACACCCACTCCCTTACAACAACAAGCCGCCCACCCCATGACAGCCCCGCCTTGGTCGAAGCCGGCATCTATTGCGGTTCAATAGCTCCCGCTCCATGCCTCATTGACGAAACTGCTTGATCAACATGCACTGACAGCGCATGTTGGAAGGCAGTCAATTCCGCAATCTGCGAAAATTGTGCAGACAAGTTATGCAAAGGAAAAAATACATGAGCGATTGTTGTACGAATAGAGTTTTCCATTATCACTGTTTACCGCGTTGAATCTCACACACTCGAAAGCCACGTTTTGTAAGCTCCCTCATACTCGGAGTATTTGGGGCTTCAGTACTGCTCATACTCCAAGTACTCCGAGTATTTAGGCCACCAGTATTCAAATACTCTCAGTACTTGGAATACGAAAAATACTCGATACTCCGAGTATACTCGGAGTATCTAGTATACTCGGAGCATCTGTGAAATCGTCACATCGACCCTGCCAGCATCCGGGTGATATAGAATACGTGGGGACGACTTACCATTAAAACTTACCAGGTATGGGTTTGAATATATTACCAGTACACTTATGCACGTGTCTGACGTAGTACGCAGTTTTAGGTTTCGATATCAACAATTTGTTATACAAATTGTCAAGGTAGTGATCCTCACCTCTGCCTCAGTACCCCCCGCCTTGACGAGCCGCAGAGATCAGCATCAAGCAAGTCTTCATCCTCCCCTGGAGGTGCGAGATTAATGCGACTTCGGCATTCAATAAAAACATCTGTCGGTCTTGTTTGATACATACTACGTCGCACCCTGAAAAAAAAACATGGGTATAGGGTGGGTGGTGATCGGATATGATGCATGGTATGGTATGTGACGCCAACGGGGGTTATCCCAGCATTTACAGTAGAGGCAAACGATATTAATAGTAAAAGCTTGGTACAAGGGGAAACATTCGCCGTCGGCCCACGCCGCCGACGAAGCTAACGAAGGAGGACAAAACTTCACAACACGCAAACGAAACTTCAGTGCTGGCAAAAAGGAAATAACACAGCAGTAGTGGATCTTGACAAAAACTGAATTATGACATGTACGCCGGGCGGCGGACGTGAGAGAGGTATAGGGCAAAAAAGGGAAATACGTAGCCACGGTTCGCCGATTCGACCCTCGGACGCCTGAGAGCGATTTGTGACGAAACGACACAAGATAATCATATGAATTGATATGAATTGCTCGTTTCGGACGCCTGACAGCGATTTGTGACGAAACGGCACCAGTTAATCGTATTAATATGTATATCATATCAATTTGCATACAATTATTGGTCAAGTACATGTATACCATTCACTTTACCGAAAACACATTTTGCGTTCGTGTATAGAGTTTTCCAGTTTTTATCTTTGTTTACCGCGTTGAGTATAGTAGGAGTCATCGGGGTCGGTCTTGACGAAAATAAGAGGGGTACGGGTACTTACAATTGTGCCAGGTTGAAGGAATTGACGGCTGTCATACATGGAGCATCTGTTACCGAAAGCTCTACACAACCTCGGTCAATACTGCAAAGACAAGTGCCCGTGCCACACCAAACAACAGGCCGTGGAAGAATACGTCAAGGCCAAAATAATCTTGACCGAGTGTGCCGTACGTGGTGCTGGTGCTGCTGGTGCTGTCGAATTCCACAAGTGGAACACTTGTGGTCTCAGGAACGGAATCAGATAATCTGTCTGTCTGTCTGTCCGATGAGAATCAGTCTGGGGTACCCCACGGCCGAATTTATTTCAAAACTGCTACGCCCCTACCGCACGCAACAGGTCGGTAGCCCTCGAGGAGGCGATCGTCATGGTCCAAACCATAGCTGCTCTGATTACTGCACTAAGCGTCGTAGTATCTCTGTGTCGTAGTTTTGTGACCACATAACTGCTGTTACCTTTTTAGGATGAATAATCGGCAATGCAATTAATATATACATATACTTACATACATACCTGGTACATGTGTCTCGACAAAATCAATTCACACAAGGAAAAAAAAGTAGGCTTATCGCGCCGTTGGTACACATGCCGTGTACGTATCATACGTACTCGTATGAGGAGGAGGGAGCTGCTCTGATTACTGCACTAAGCGTCTTAGTATCTCTGTGTCGTAGTTTTGTGACCACATAACTGCTGTTACCTTTTTAGGATGAATAATCGGCAATGAAATTAATATATACATATACTTACATACATACCTGGTACATGTGTCTCGACAAAATCAATTCACACAAGGAAAAAAAAGTAGGCTTATCGCGCCGTTGGTACACATGCCGTGTACGTATCATACGTACTCGTATTTTTGGATGGTTGATAAATTAATACCTTGGTAAAAAAAGTGACTTTGAAAATTTCGTTTTTCACCGTGGTCTGCCGTGGTGTTTGTTCATCAGAAAAGAAAAGAGAGGAGGAGGAGGAGGAGGAGGAGGAGACCGTATGTTCTCGAAATGTGAATGAGGTCGGAATAACGCGACATCCCACAGAACACCCGGCTGACAAGTACCGAGGAGAGTAAGCTGAGAGCGACGGCGTGCATCGTCACCTGCACGCCGCCTACATCCTCTGTTATATTTTTAAGACCCAGGCTAGGAAGCTGTTACTCTCAGCTTCGCTTGGGTGGACGGAGGAAGCCCTTAAACGCCACACACCGGACAGCGACAGCGATACACTACCGGCCCTCTCATAAGAAAGTGCCCCACAAGAAACTCAGCCTAAACATTGGGGGAAATAAGGAAGTCGACAGCTATTATACTGAAGTTAGTGTGGGTTTCGTTAATACGGGCCCTTTATGATTAAAGTTTGAACAATTTCGCATATACATATAGACTTACTTACTAATATCTCCCCCAGGGATTGCTCATCCCTGGCCTCTCAGAGCTCCCACTTCGAACACTGCCTCCTTTCATTACTTGCTCCTCTCTTTGTTCCGTATATACTTTTTTAGTTGCGAGAGGCTTCTTCCTCTTTCAGTTTTGGGTTCGTGCGGGTGCCCAGAGAGCGCGGCAGTGCCGGCGAGCCCGGCACCATCGCCGGTATGGGAGGGCGCTGGTTAGTAGAGGGGGGGACGGAAGGAGCGCGGTCGCTTTTTCGTGGCTAGGCGTGGCGTGTCCATCGAGACACGAGGGAAGCATGAAGGGTCTTTGTCTGCGTTGCTGCTTGCTGTATCAACCCAGTATGTCATAATTATAAAGGTCGTTTAATAGCGTAAAAGAACATATAAGCGGTGCTTATTTTTCGGAACAAACACCAATTTTTTTAAGCAGAGGGTGACAGCAAGGCGGTTTGAACACCATCATGCTCGAGCGGGCGAACGAGGGATACGGTGAGCACCGGCCTTCACGCGATGCGGGCCACGCGGCTCACTGGGGCAGAGAGGTAGTAAAGCTCGACCCGGGCCGAATCGATGGCGAGGTGATCGCGGGGTGGCTGGAAGCGTCGAGGGTGACAGAACGCGACAGCAGTCGTTCTAACTTTTTTTGTATTTTGAGCGGCGCGATCACGATACGAGTACGAGTTCGTATGCCATTCGAAGTGCTACTGCTGTTTACTGCTGTTGTTGCTTGCCGTTTTTGTTCGTGTACGAATACGAGTTCGAGTATAATACGAGTACGAGTACGAGTCGAGTACGAGTACGAGTCGAGTACGAGTCGAGTACGAGTCGAGTACGAGTACGAGTGCGAGTACGTATGTATCACACGTCTTTATCAGTTTGTTAGTGGATTTTTTTGTTTTGCATTCTTCACAACTTGGCGACCGTGCTGGTGTTGTGCGTTTTCTCTTTCATACAATAAAGTATACCAGGTATACTCGTACAAAGTACGAAGTACTTCGTACTCGTAACATTAATAGTGTAGTTGTACTACCACACATACTCACGAAACATGCACAACTCACACACCCACAGCAGACAGCGCAGCGCCGTGCCGTGAGCCGTGTTGCTGTGCTTTCTCTTTCGAACGTGCAGCTTTGTCGTCCTGGAGCATGGAGCTATTGTGCACCCCGAGCATGTTTTGCATGCATGTCAAGTCCGCCGTTTCTTTGCTGCACCATGAACCTCTTGGCATTTTCAAGTCGCGGTGCCTGCACTACATCATGGGGGCCTCTTCTTTACCCCTTTCCTTGCGCGAGCGTAGCGGGCGGCGTCAGCCGCCCGCGAAGCGGAGCCCTTGTACTTACATATATACCTGGTACATTTGTCTCGACAAAATCAATTCACACAAGAAAAAAAAAGTAGGCTTACCGCGACGTTGGTACACATGCCGTGTACGTATCATACGTACTCGTATTTTTGGATGGTTGATAAATGAATACCTTGGTAAAAAAAGTGACTTTGAAAAATTCGTTTTTCACCGTGGTCTGCCGTGGTGTTTGATCATCAGAAAAGGAAAGAAGAGACAGAGAGAGGAGGAGGGAGGAGGAGGGAGAACCGTATTTCTCGGAAAATGTGAATGAGGTCGGAATAACGCGACATCCCAGAGGGAGCTGCTCTGATTACTGCACTAAGCGTCGTAGTATCTCTGTGTCGTAGTTTTGTGACCACATAACTGCTGTTACCTTTTTAGGATGAATAATCGGCAATGCAATTAATATATACATATACTTACATACATACCTGGTACATGTGTCTCGACAAAATCAATTCACACAAGGAAAAAAAAGTAGGCTTATCGCGCCGTTGGTACACATGCCGTGTACGTATCATACGTACTCGTATTTTTGGATGGTTGATAAATGAATACCTTGGTAAAAAAAGTGACTTTGAAAATTTCGTTTTTCACCGTGGTCTGCCGTGGTGTTTGATCATCAGAAAAGAAAAAAATGAATACCCTGACTTTGAAAATTTCGTTTTTCACCGTGGTCTGCCGTTCATCAGAAAAGGAAAGAAGAGGAGGAGGAGGAGGAGGAGGAGGAGACGAGGAGGAGGAAGAGGAGGAGGGGGAGAAGGAGGAAGGATGGGAGAAATAGAGGGAGGGAGGGAGGGAGGGAGGGAGGGAGGTCCATGGATGGAATCCAATTCCACTTGGAATTAGACACTATGGTCTGGGCGAGCGACTGCTGCTGCTCGACTCGCCACTCCGTTTGGGATGCTGGAAGCCAACCCTCACTACTTCACACACATGGCACCCCATTAGGTGCGCTTTACCCTGTCGATCGTAGATCTTCTGCGCTCTCGACTGCCCACGAAAATTGCACTGCAGCAGCAGCAATCAGTGTTGTTGTACCTGTGGCAGCAATGTCGTACATATCATATAAGGACTTGTACCTGAAATTCACGTCACCCCGTAAAATATGATGTGCTGTTGTTGTACCATACCATCACCTGTTATATTAGTACGCTAACAGTGGCTCGGAATCCACGTACACAGCATGTACTGGACGCGTACATACCGTTATATTCAATGGTTTGGAGGCGTTTCATGTTGCCATGCGGTTTGAACCGGTTTTCGGTTAACCGGTTTAAACCGGCTGAAAAAAACCGGTTTAACCGGTTTTTGGTTTTGAGAATAACGCCTCCTTGGCCGGTTTTCGGTTTTTTATTTTCACTCTAGGTGCCCACCTCTAGACACCACACACCCACTCCCTTACAACAACAAGCCGCCCACCCCATGACAGCCCCGCCTTGGTCGAAGCCGGCATCTATTGCGGTTCAATAGCCCCGCTCCATGCCTCATTGACGAAACTGCTTGATCAACATGCACTGAAGCGCATGTTGGAAGGCAGTCAATTCCGCAATCTGCGAAAATTGTGCAGACAAGTTATGCAAAGGAAAAAATACATGAGCGATTGTTGTACGAATAGAGTTTTCCATTATCACTGTTTACCGCGTTGAATCTCACACACTCGAAAGCCACGTTTTGTAAGCTCCCTCGTACTCGGAGTATTTGGGGCTTCAGTACTGCTCATACTCCAAGTACTCCGAGTATTTAGGCCACCAGTATTCAAATACTCTCAGTACTTGGAATACGAAAAATACTCGATACTCCGAGTATACTCGGAGTATCTAGTATACTCGGAGCATCTGTGAAATCGTCACATCGACCCTGCCAGCATCCGGGTGATATAGAATACGTGGGGACGACTTACCATTAAAACTTACCAGGTATGGGTTTGAATATATTACCAGTACACTTATGCACGTGTCTGACGTAGTACGCAGTTTTAGGTTTCGATATCAACAATTTGTTATACAAATTGTCAAGGTAGTGATCCTCACCTCTGCCTCAGTACCCCCCGCCTTGACGAGCCGCAGAGATCAGCATCAAGCAAGTCTTCATCCTCCCCTGGAGGTGCGAGATTAATGCGACTTCGGCATTCAATAAAAACATCTGTCGGTCTTGTTTGATACATACTACGTCGCACCCTGAAAAAAAAACATGGGTATAGGGTGGGTGGTGATCGGATATGATGCATGGTATGGTATGTGACGCCAACGGGGGTTATCCCAGCATTTACAGTAGAGGCAAACGATATTAATAGTACAAGGGGAAACATTCGCCGTCGGCCCACGCCGCCGACGAAGCTAACGAAGGAGGACAAAACTTCACAACACGCAAACGAAACTTCAGTGCTGGCAAAAAGGAAATAACACAGCAGTAGTGGATCTTGACAAAAACTGAATTATGACATGTACGCCGGGCGGCGGGCGTGAGAGAGGTATAGGGCAAAAAAGGGAAATACGTAGCCACGGTTCGCCGATCGACCCTCGGACGCCTGAGAGCGATTTGTGGACGAAACGACACAAGATAATCATATGAATGATGATGCCGTTTCGGACGCCTGATAGCGATTTGTGACGAAACGGCACAAGTTAATCTATTAATATTATATAATAATATATTGCAATACAATTAATAACGGTCAAGTGCATGATCATACGAAATCAAAACTTTTACTGTAAAACACATTTTGCGTTCGTGTATATGAAGTTTTCCAGTTTTTTATCATTGTTTACCGCGTTGAGTATAGTAGGAGTCATCGGGGTCGGTCTTGAACGAAAATAAGAGGGTACGGGTACTTACAATTTGTGCCAGGTTGAAGGAATTGACGGCTGTCAATACATGGAGCATCTGTTACCGAAAGCTCTACACAACCTCGGTCAATACTGCAAAGACAAGTGCCCGTGCCACACCAAACAACACGGCGGGGAGGAATAACGTCAAGGCCAAAATAATCTTGACCGAGTGTGCCGTACGTGGTGGCTGGTCTTGCTGGTGCTGTCGAATTCCACAAGTGTAACTTGTGGTCTCAGGAACGGAATCAGATAATCTGTCTGTCTGTCTGTCCGATGAGAATCAGTCTGGGGTACCCCACGGCCGGATTTATTTCAAAACCGCTACGCCCCTACCGCACGCAACAGGTCGGTAGCCCTCGAGGAGGCGATCGTCATGGTCCAAACCAT
>MEHQ01000852.1:8699-142777 GCA_008828725.1 Saccharina japonica
CCTTCTTTCCCCTTTTCCAAGGCTCGTGTCACTCCGCCATGTAGTTGATGGACTCACATCTATTTCGGTGGTCTCACGTTTTGTTTCTTCTTTCTGTTTGCTGCAGTGCGCACGGCGCGCGCAACGAATGTGAGAAGTCCGGCATGGTCCGAGCGCGATTCGACAGCGACAACAAGGTGAACGCCCCCCCCTCCCCCCCCACACACATATGCCCCACGCAAACCCCGCCCCCACCATGTTTTCATCGCGAAAAGGGTTTTCTTTCCTTTCTTCGTTCCTTCCAAGCAAGCCCGATAGCATTTTTTTGGTGCTGACGATGGTGTGCAATCTATTTGTCACTGATCCTTATGGTAGT
Source organism: Saccharina japonica (assembly GCA_008828725.1). Lineage (NCBI taxonomy): Eukaryota > Phaeophyceae > Laminariales > Laminariaceae > Saccharina > Saccharina japonica. The sequence goes on from MEHQ01000852.1 coordinate 9,055, forward strand.
GTATTTGATGGTATGCTACCGTGATACTTTTCATATCAGTAATATTATAATCATTCGGTGATGCTAAGTATCGTGATGAAATATTCAGAAGTACTGACACATTTTTTTTACGTAGTACGTATCATACATATGCCATATGCATGAAAGGAACAAATTATCCCGTCGTGATCATGGTAACATCATACTTAATTTTTATGTGTATTGAAAATTAAAAAAAAAAAAACGCAGCTGTGAGATCAAGGATTTGATCGAAACTCATCTTTACATATATGAACAATATTCACACCTACCTGCAGGTTGAAGAGCTGGACATCACGTTCGACCCCGTAGCGTTCTACCAGCAACTGATGCGAGCAGCGGGCAAGACGGACTTCCCCGTTGTGCCCAACACTCTCCAGAACGCCCTGCAGGACAAGAAATCGCGGATCGTTGTCACCACGCCGAGGGTAAGGGGTCTCGCCGCATACTACGTTAGCAACCTGTAATCTCGCCGCATGTTCCGTTTCATATACCTGGTACCTTTTTCTTCTTCTTGTGTTTATAGGGCAATCGCCAAAAACAGGCACACACACCTATTGTATACCTGGTACCTGGTATATACGTACGAGTAGACTCACCTGAAAGTTGTTGTTGTTGTTGTTATCTTCACATTAAACTCGTTTCAGTATTTAATCAGTTGGACGAGTTTTCTCTTTTCCTCTCTCGTGTCTTCTTTCTTGCTTTTTTGCCTTGTTTCTCCCTTTGTTTCCGCCCTATGCCAGTGTCTTCCTTTTTTTCGTGTTGCCTCGCCCGTGCAGCAGTTATCTGTTCCTCTTGGGCACGTGTGCTTTTCTTCTAGTCACGACACGCAGTGAGACGTGGAAGTGTGGAGGGCGTAAGCTTTATTTTTACCCATCCGCCGGAGGATAAAAAATTAAATTAAAAAAATCTAGGGGCGCTTCTGTCTCCCTGCTTCATTTGTATTCTGTTTCATTTCAGAATTCGTTTTTTAATGTCTTTTTGTTCTTATTTTTGGTTCGGCTCGTGTCGTTGTGCTCTCGTACCCGTTACGTTAGCATCTCACTTGCTTTACCCATTAATTTGCGTTTGTTTTGTTTTGGTTTTTCTCTGTTTCACAGTCTGTGACCACATAATAATTAATATCCTCTCTAGGATTAGGAATCAGGACAGGCACTGGGTGTACTGATGTGGTTGAGTAGAACGAACGGGTTTAATGTGAAGACAACACACACGCCAGAATGGCCAAAAAAAGGTACACCTATAATACCGGTACGAAGTAGTCTCACCTTAAATGAAAGCTTAAGAGACAGGCATTCTATCAGTCGGACGCCAAAAAGAGGTACACGGGAAGTCCCATCGCTTGGAAGCCCAAAATAGGCACGTACTCATAGTCTGCGCACAAACCTATACTGCATGCGTATGTACGTACAGTACGTTCATACATACTTCTTCGGCAGCAAGCGGCGGGAAAAGGCATGTATGTATAATTGGTTGACAACGTCCGTTAGGTTGTACGTACGTAGAGCTTGGGCGTCACAAACCCGCCATGTTTTCCCTCGAGATCCCCTGCCCCGCCATAAATACCCCTGTAATCTACTGCTCTACTGCTCTAGCTCATGTTGCCGAGTTGGAGCCCTGTGATCTGCTATGATGTACGATATACGCGCGCTCGAAGTATCACACTCAGCTACGTAGCAAAGATGAGTTTTGACGAAATCCTCGGATCTCACAGCTGTTTTTTTTTTTTTTTTTTTTTTTTTTAATACGTAGCACTCGTTTCCTGTGCTGGATGTGTACTGTACAGATCCCGCATATAGATCCCGCACAATAATTCACAACGGCAGATCTTACATAATATCGAGATTTATTTACTGACTGTAGATCATGATCTTACCGATGTCCCCTCCCGTCCCCTCTCTCCCCGCCACTACACGCCACTTGTTGTCCTTTTTTTTTAACCTGTTTTCCCGCTGTCCCCCCTTCTCTTTTCCTTGTGTATACATAATGTCTGTCGCTCCGCCCGCAGCACCCCTTCCGAATCACGCACGTGAACAGTGCGTGGACGGACCTGTGCGGGTTCGAGCTCGAGGAGTGCGAAGGGAAGAGTCTCTCCATCCTTCAGGTGGGCATTGGGCATGGTGAGAGGGGTTTGGTAGATGGAAGGGAAGGGAACACGGCGTGTTCTTCTTTGCCCCCGTGCACTTTTTAGCTTTTCTTGTCTTGCCGTATTTTGCGACCACGACGACTGCTAACTGCTGTAACGTTTTGTTTTTTCGTTGGCTTATTTGGCTTTTGCCTGCTCTGCCGTGCCTTGCTGTGCCGTGCCTGCGTGCGTGCTGAACCGGTATGCAGGGGGCCGAGACGGACATGGCGCGCGTGGCCGAGCTGTGCAAGATGTCGGATAAGGGGTACGCGGCGTCGATGGTGGTCACCAACCACAACAAGAAGGTGCGTTTGCTCTTGTACGTATTATACGTGTGTGATGGTTTGTTTTTTCCTGTGTTTTTATTTCGTTATTATTTTGCAAATTTAATTTTTGATAAAAAACTGGTTTTTTTTTTACGTTTTTTTTTTTTTTTTCCAAAACACCACCTGTGAAATCGAGGATTTCGTCGAAAGTAGTCTTTGAACGCTGTGTGTGACGTGTGATATCATACTGGATCGCGCGTAGACCTACGTATACGAGTGCGGGTTTTATACTCCCCTCATATCACTCAGTACGTGTGTGTTTGTGCGTTCGTGTGTAAGCCCGAGGCCGCGCCACCTCAAGCAGATGCACCCCCCCCTCCCCCATTTGTGACAGTACAAGACAGGACACCTACTAGTAATAAGAAAGCCAGGCTAATATTTAGAGGAAAAATGATAAATTTGGGAGTCGTCATCTTGAAGTTCGTGTAGAAAGCACCCTCTCTCAATCAAATAAGAAATCCAGCCTGGACCAGATTTCCTGTTTTGTCAATACTAAGTGTCCTGTACTGCTGTAGTACTGCTTACACCAAGGTACCAGTGTAGGTCTTGTCTTCTTTTTTTTTTTAATCCGATCGGATGACCTACCTCTCCCCGAATAACAAACCAGAACAAGCAAATATATTCATGTAAAGAAGCATACTGGTAAACGACAGCCGCCGTCGTAAAACTCAACTACAGTACCTATTGTAGTGCTCCCTCTTCGTATAGCGCCGGTATGGGCCAGCGGTAAAAAACCGGCCCTATGCCGGATTGGGGAATATATAGGTTTTAGTATGGAAAAGGAAAACTGTGCCAAGCGATTTCACCGGCGCTATAGAGGGACCACTACTGTACCTGGTATAAAATAGCTGGAGGTTTCGTTTTTTTTCTCCGCCGATCGCCCGCAACAAAAAAAAACACCACCAGATTTACGGTGGAGATACCTGTAAAAAAAACACACACACACACAGAAGAAGCATTTTTACCGGCATGTGATTTATTTATGACGCCTGTTCTTCTTGAACGGTGCTCCGTATATAACATACAGCATCATGTGTTGTTTCTATTGACGTTGTTCTCTCCTTGCGATGGTGTACGTTGCGCGCGTAAAATACACAGGGCGAGTGCTTCCGCAACCACCTGCGCTGCTACCCGGTCTCCAGCGACGACCCGGGCCAGATCTCGCACATCGTCGGGATGCTCACGCCGATCCCTTCCCAGAACGACGATCCTCGTCCCATGGCTATGCCAGCGGTGGCGGCATTTTAATACGACGAGTAAGAAAAAACACAACAAAAAGTGTACCAGGTAGTCATGGAAGCGGCTGGCTACTTGTGATGTCTTGGTAAGTACTAACAAGGTACTATTAAATAGTACTATCGATACTACCTCTTCACCCCCCAGCGTTTAGCCCTGTGTGTGTTTTATTGTATACGCGTGTGAGTGTATCCTCCAGTTTCTCTTTTATTGGATTTTTTTTCTTTGTGATAAATGGTTGATTGGCTGGTTTAGTTGGTTATCGATCAGTTGATTGGTCAGTTGGCTTTTGGCTATTTTTTGTTTGGTTGAGCGGCGGGAGTGGGGGAGGGAGTTCCTAGTTTGGGTCAGGGGCGTGTGATCGGCGGCGGGATGTGTAGTAGGAACGAGATTTCGCGCGTCATGCTCAGAGGGGGGGCAGGCGCCTGCGGCGGTGGCGGCGGCTGGTTGTTGCCACGGGGGCGGGAAGGGAACATAGTAGAGGGTCGACGTGGAGGCATTCGCTCTGCGCGGCACTGCGGTGCGGTGTCGGACAGAAAACTCGACTCGAAGGTGTAAACTTTAAGGAGGGCGGAGGCAAGAGGGCGGAGAGACAGGCAGATTAGACAAGGCAGGTGGTCGCACTCGCGCGCGCGAGAGAAAGAGAGAGAAGTGGGGGGGGGGTGGAGAGCGAGAGAAGCGCGCGCCCGGGACTATGACGCGATGATTTGCCTGTAAATGTGTTTTTTTTTGTTGGCTTGGCGTACGCAGAGGGAGGGGGGGGGGAGGGAGAGAGGGATGGAGATGGGGGTGTTTTCATTTTTTATCGTGACTTTCGGGTGCGGCAAGGGAGAGGAGGGGGAGAGAACCACCGCCACCTCCAACAGCAGCAGCAGCAGCAACGACCGCTGCTACATAAAACAGTACCGTGGGCATCCGTTAGTTCTACAAAAGTATAGTGGCACCCATAGTGCTTCAGTGCAAAACCAGCAGTGGCACCCCGTACGTGGCGCTAACACAGTACAGCCAGTGGCATCCATCCGTAGCGGTACCTTTAACAAAAAAAAAAACAAGTGGGCTGACCATCTGCGAGCAAGAGAGAGAGAGAGGGCGAGCACAGCCCCCGAGACCCGCCACTCACCGGAAAGCAGTTCTCGCCGCCGCGCTGCTTGAACAGCAATCGGCGCTCGCAAGAAAAAGCAGTCCCAAGTTATGGACTCCATTATCCCATTTCACTACGTACGGGGGGCGGGAGGAGGGGGGGGGTCGCGCGTTATGAAATGGTGGGTGGTGTGACGCGCGGTATAAAATGGTGGGTGGTGTGAGGTGTTGGTATAGTGTTTTTTGGGGGGGGAGCAAGGGGTTTTTTTACGGATGGCGAAATATTGAGTAAGGAGTGGGAAAAAAGGGGGGGGGGGGGGGGGGGGGACTGGCACGCGGCCTTTTTGCGTTAGGTGCGGAACGAGTGACGGGACGGATCGATTCGATGCGTGTGACACCAACACGAGCAAAATGTGTTTTTGTGTTGTGTTTTTGTTGGGTTTGGTTTGTTACTATGTTTGATTTTTGTTCTGGTTTTTCTTCCTCGTTTTTGTTTTGGTTGCGCTTTGGTGGCGGCTGAAAAAACAGGTCGGTCGGTCGGTTGGTTGGTTGATCCATGGCGTTCACCGGCCACTAACAAAACGGTAGGGTAGCGTTGTTGCCCCTTGGCGCCCTTTGGCTGCGACAGCCCTATATGTGCCTTGCGCCGTTCTGTAGCGAGCGTGCACATGGGGACGACGAGGCTCGCCGTCGCTGAGGCTTCTTATTTTTGGTGGTTCGCCGTTGTGCCCATCTCCAACTTTTGTCGGTACTTCGGCAGGAGTACGTAAAAACAAAAATCAAAGCTGGCACGGAGGGAGAAGGGAGGAAAGTATTATTGTTGGTGGTGAATGACGCCATTCATTGGGTATAGTACGAGTAGCCTGGTTGGTACGAGAGAGCAATGCCGCGGGTATACCAGTATAATATATAGGGGGATGATGATGGTGTGCCTCCTTTTGCCCGAAGCATGCATGACGTGGAAGACGAAGTTTTTTTTTTCATGTCTCGCAACCCGACCAGGATTTCTCTGCGCTGAGTAGTCCTACTTTCAACAAATATAATTCTGACCGGTACTTGCTCACTTGAGCACAATCGGTCAGAAAATATTTGCCTCAGAACGCTCAGAAGGCTAAAAAGTGCAAAACCCCTACCCGTGGCATTTCTCAGAGGAGTTCCTACGGAGGCGGGGGCTTAGGGGGGGGGGTACTCATATCGTGCACGGCCGTAGTCGTAGACCCTCGCGTCCCTACAATGCCGGGACGGAGCACGTTGGGCTTTCACCGACCAGGCAAGACATTTCTTGCACCAAGCGCGAAGCGCCGTGAGGTATTGGGCGAGTCGCATGGAGGGTGAGCTGCATCCTGCTAAAAAACGCCTGGGGGGTTAGGGGGGGGGGTGGCAAACGTCGCCCCCTGTCTTCACCGTCGCGGCGGTGGGTGGTAGTGGGGGGTGGCGGTGACCTTACTCGGGCACATTCATTATTTTGATGTTAGGTTCTCAGGTGTCTCTTGGAAGACGAGTGGGCCGTGTATTTTCGAGACGGGTGACCCGTGTGTGGTGCTTTTGGGGGCATGCATGCTTTGCCGAAGGCAGGGGAGGGGGGGGGAGGGGAGGGCTGCCTTGGGCCACTAAACGTCTCCGTAGTCATATCTATAAGCGGTTCTTGTCCTGTCTATCCGTACGTAAGTCCCTTGCGAGTTGTGGTGGCTCGGCGACCCTGTGTGAGCCAGCCGGCCACACGCCGACCCCGTGCGAGCTAGCCACGTTTATTCTTGAGTGGAGTGAAGTGTAGTTGACATGATTTCGAGCTCCTCTTGTGTTGCTGTAGTCGCTCACGATGACGGCATTATTTTACCGACAGGCGGCTGTAAGCAGTCCCCCCCCCCCCCCCCTTTTCATTGTAGGGATGCGAGGGTCTATGGTCATATGACTACGGCCGTGCACAACATGAGTACACCCCCCCCCCCCCCCCCCCGCGCGCATTTTCGCGCGCGCGGCACTAATCTCTCCGATTAAGGTGCCGACGCGTCGGAGCGCTACTGCTCTGATACGCATCGGATCGCGGAGGAGCAAGATTATACATTCATACCTACTACTGTACCTTGAGAGCCAGCATTAGATTTATGTAGCCAGACTCGGGGCTGATTTGTTGAAGCCAGAAAGTAACAATTATTGAAGTTGTTTTTGGGGGCTTTTTTCACAACGAACGGTGCCCATCACGTTGGTTTTTGGTGCAGCGCGTAGTGACCGATTTGTAGGCGCCCTAGTTGCCTGTTTATTTATCGGAATCAAGCACCGCGTGATGATGATGGGGGTGGTGGCGGAGGTGTTCGCTTGCTTGCAATGACGGATGGCTGCGGTATGGTACGATCCCGTTAGTTGGCGACACGTTGGCTAGGTAGTAAGTAAAGGCTACACTTATATATGTTCTACTCGTAAATAAAAATCCACATTTAACATATTATATACCTGGTATAAATTTCGGACTGTTCCATGATGAGAAGAACGATTTTGCTTTTTTGGGGGTATGGAGGCGCTCCTTTTTTGGGCCTTGGGGTCGCCTTCGTCGGTCTCTCGCCGTCGGTCGGTTTCCTCGCTTGGGGTCGCCTTCGTCGGTCTCGCCGTCGGTCGGTTTCCTCGCTCGAAACATACACGGCCTCGTACTAAATCATGTTTCGCGTTTTTCTGCGAAGGTACAGGAACCCCTCCGGGCGCTCTCTCTCCTGCGGGTTGCGCAACACCCGTCTCCTTTTACAACCACCGCACCCCCGTTTTTTGGGGACAAACTACTTGGATTTATAGTGTGGCATACTATTTCCAGTAGTAAAAGGGTTAATCACGTCCATTTACTTCAGATAGTCAGTATGCGCTCTTCCTCCGCTCGCTGCGGATGGATAACGCTCCCCTCTTTAGTAGTACCTGTAAGGAGTACTTCGTATACGATTAACAACAACAGTAAAGTAGTAGTATTCGCTATCTCCCGGTTTTGGTTTTTAACCCCTTAAGAACTGGTCCCACGAATTTGGGGACAAACTACTTGGAATTAGTGTGGGACATTTTTTTTTTAATTGGGTTAAGATCAAAATCACAGAATCACCGTGTAGAAGAAGTAGAGCGTGGAGGCCGTCCAAAGCCAGTGTACACATTCCTCGGTTCCCGGATGGTGTAATGTGTTTGTTGTCATGTAGCACAAACTAACACGATCAGCAGCAAAGTATACCCCGCGAGACGAGATTCGTTAGTATACGGTGATTGATGCAAGGAAGAGTGGCAAGCAATCACGAGCCAGAAACAAAAGGGAGGAAAATGATTCGGAAAAAAAAAGGCCTACTTCGTACGAACAAAAACAAAAATAAAAATGCAGTGATACACGTACATATTGTGATACACGTACATATTGTATGTCATCCATGATAGGAAGAAGCAAGGCAATAGACCCTTACTCCACACCCCGTATTATATACGTCGCGAGACTAAAACTCCTCTTCGAAACGAGAAAGAATACGTCTGATGGAAAAACAAAATCCTATGCAAACACTGACCGAAAGGAGACTCCGCGGGGGGTAGGGGGGGGGGGTGCTCGAAACCCCGCATCTACGTAGTATACACGTTCCCCATGCATACGTACGTACCAGTATGGTGTAATAGCCAAGCTACGAAAAGGGAAATACTAAGCCGACAAAAGCAACTATCGAGGTAGTGAGCGGGTGCAAAAAAAGCAACGAAACCCGCAAGCAAGCCTGGAAAACAAGGAAAGGCACTCAACAGGATCCCCCCCCCAAAAAAAAAACGAAAACAGTGAGTTTTTTCTCCAAAATAAATCAATCGCTCCATCACCGTTGAAAGTCGGCTCATAATGTACCTGGTAAGCAACTGAGTGTACCCCGCCGGGGAAAACATGACGAAAAAAATATCGCTACGGCGCGAGGTCGCGTCACCGGGGACATCATCGGTTGTGGCTTGTCACTGAAAGAAGACAGGGCAAGCAAATACCGGTCGCGGGACGAATGCTGGCTGGAAAATATGTCACGCTTGTCACACTTGTTCGTGCTGGACAAGGAATACCTGTGGTAGGTGCACAGGAACCCTATAAGCAACCCGGCTGAACTGAACAACGAACTACTGCACAAAGAACAAACTATCATACACGTATTCGTAGTTTACGAGCACCTATATAATTATATATACCTGGTATATGCTACGGGAGGGGAGGAGAGCCCCGCGGGACACAGGGAGAAGAGCCCCGCGCGAGACACGCCTCCTGAATTCTGCTCGAAACCGCCGGCTAACCCTATTTTACGTTTCGAGGAGGGCGTTGAAGTCACTGCAATCCGTAGTCGGCACCGAGTGTCGTCGTAGAAGTGGGGCACAGGTCAGGACGAACGTCGACCCTGACACGGCCGGAGTGGTCGACGAACTGGATGATGTAGTAGAGTCTGTCGGGTAACGTAAGTAGCCACTAGAGCCCCCTCATGGGCCTTGTACCGCAGGCGGGTCCCTCCGCGTAGGCCAGACGCGTTGGTTTCGTGGAGCCAGAGATCGGGCGAGGCGGCGAGGCGGTGCAACCCAATCCGACGAAAAGTTCGCCTTTGCACTGCGATAGCTTTTGCGTTGGGCAGCGTCGGTACGCGTTTTTGACGATAACTTTGTACGCCTGGCCACGATCTTTGGTATCGGTGTGCCGCACCAGTAGGCGGGGTAATCCAAAGTGTTGCACGTAACTCGTTGCTCAGGTTTCCATGTAAAGGTACTGGTTCGTCCCGCAAAAAAAAAGTTTGTGCGCGACGGCCATGAACTCACCAACGCAGCGACGTTGTATATATAGTATCGGCCGTGATCTGTTTGATGTCGTGCGGATATCGAAGGGCCTGTTTTCCTTGCGCCTGCCCCCACGGGTGGAAGGCGCCGGGGGCGTTGGGGGCGTGAAGCCGACGCAGGGCCAAAAATAAGGGTGCTGGTCGCAGAAATGTACGGAGAGGGAAGTATCTTTGGCAGCACGGCCGACTGCAGTGGCGATGGTATAGCTGCTGTGGTGGTGGAGCTAAAGGGGTCTGGGAAAAGCCGTGGAAGCACCTTTGCGGCGCGTGATATACCCCCGGAACCCAGGTGGTCGAGCCCGTCTGCTTGGTGAGTTTGGTCCAGCTTGACCTCCTTCGAACGCGAAGACGGTAGATGTAGGCGTTGGGGGAGGGGGCAGCGCAGTTAAAACTACGGAGAGCGTCTCGCTCGCAACGAGGCTTACGGTGGGCGCGACGGAAGGCGTAGTTAAAACCACGGGGGCGGCGATGGCGGGCGAAACCAAAATCGTGGGAAGTGAGGTGGAGGACGTAGCAAAAACTACGGGGGGCGGAGCGTGCAGAGCAGTGTCCACGGCAGGCGTCGTAGCCGAAATTACGGAGTCGTTCGTGTCAGGCGCTACAGGGTCGGTGGATGGGGCGGTGGGGGGCGTAGCGGAAACTTCGGGGGTCGTCGCGGGCGCAACATTGTCCAGTGTCGGCGCGACGGGAGGCGTGGATGGCCGGGCGGGCTCTGCGGGTAAAGGGGGCTCGAAGGGCACAGAGGCTACCACCGAGGGCGTGGCTGGGTCAGGGTCCAAATCGGCAATGGCGGCGTCCGCTGATTCTAGCTGCCGAACAATATCGGCGCGTCGTTCTAATGCGGCAACACGGAGGGTGCTGTTGGTAGAAGCTAAGCGCGCCTTCGCCATCGCGTGTGCGGCGATGCACCGCTGCGTAACGATGGTGCATTCCGCAAGTGTGACAACAGCCGATTTTTCCTTCTTATTCGCCGCTTCTAATTCGGCCATGGTAGCACGTACACGATCAATTTCCACCTGGCGGCTCTCAAGAGACGGCATGTGCTCCCCCTCCTCCTCCTCCTCCTCCTCCTCCTCCTCTTCATCTTTCTCTTCGTCCTCATCACCCCCCTTGTTCGGCTCGTGCAAGCACTTCCCGCTGGAATCCTTCTCCTTGGTGGCAGGCGGCAACGGTTCACGGGGCACCTTTTCCTCCACTCTTGGTCCGTCCGTGGCGCTCGTGTGCGATATGGTTTCTTCTCCCTCGTTCGATCCGTGTGGACGCTCCTCGCTGGGATCTTCGTCCTTCGTGGAAGGCGGCGACGGTGCACGCGGTGCCTTTTCCTTCACCCGTAGTCCGACCGTAGCGCTCGTGTGCGACATGTTGACGATCTGAATAGGAGAGGTAATGCAAGTGGCGCGGGTAATGGTGATTTTTGTCACCGGTATGGGAGTGATATGAGCGTCAGCAGGGAGAGGGTGGTGTAGCGTCGGCAGAATAAGTGCACGTGTTTCAAGTAGTGTTTACTATGTGCGGCACCAGTGAGTGCCCTAGTTTCTTATGCACGGCATCGGTGTCGTATCTTAGTCGCACATGAGCGCTTGTACACAGCACCGCGCGGCGCTAATCTCGGATGGACAAATCTTTATCAGGGTGCGCTACCACCATGGTCTGGATAGGGCTATCATCGTGAAAAATGTCGTGAAGCCGAAACGGGAAAGTGCTCCAAGAGGTATGTGCTTGTCACGCGCACCCGCCAGATATTCAGGCCAATGGCGGCGTACCAGTGATACTTCATACACAAAGTAGCCAACTTGTTACGATCAAGTATCAATGTCCGTCGGCAAGCATCAAGGAGCATCGCCGTGGGACGGCAAACACAATGGCCCATAGGATGTACGTAGCCGTAGAGTGTGTATGATATCGAATTAATCGAGTATGGTTACGCCCGCTAGGACCACGCTCTCGCACTCTCCCGTATGCCCTTTTGTAGGGCTGTGAATCGGTTTCATTTCACGACTAATAACTAGTCGCTAGTCGGCGAAGCCGACTAGCTGGCTTTAGTCGGTAAGTCGGCTGGCGAAGCCAGCCGACTTGCCGACAAAAGTCAGGCGAGCGAAGCGAGCCAAAAAAGCCCCCCCCCGGCCGAGGGGGCCCCGCTGGAGGCGCCTCCGGAGGGCCCGCCGGAGGCGCCTCCGGAGGATCCCGTTGAAGGCACCGCCGGAGGCAAAAAATACGCTATTTAGCTTCATTTTACGCAAGAAAAGCGCAAACAATATGACCTACTGTAGATTCACACAAGTTTCTAACGAAAAACACAAAAAAGCTTCAGTTTACACAAGAAATTAACAAAAAACGAGAAGTACAACGCATGTACCAGGTGGATCTACCCCGGACTAGAGGAACGTGACAGCAATTGTTTGAGCGGCAATACTACCTGGCGGGGATACGAGCGAAAAAGCGAACTCATCACCAAGATAGCGGTGCAAAAATTATCCCCAAATGAAAAGGTCTTGGACCCCTCCGTGATGTTATTCGTTTATTAACGTCTCTCTCCCAACCTTGCGCGAAACGCGCGCGTCGATGACGACGGCAAGTCCTAAAAACTTCCACAGCGGGTTGTTGGATCTGAGCGGCGTGCTGCGCCTCTGCTCATGCTTCACGCGGTAGAGTACCGTTTCGGGATCGCGTGCACTCGCCAAGGTGGTCCGCGGGCCGATACTGGCCACAACTTCGCCGACGGGATCTCCGCCCTCAGCGTTGGCAATGGATGCGCCAGGGCTGACGCCGTCGGCACCGTCCAAAGAGATGGGCTGTTCCGCCATGTGTGCATGTGTTTGTGTGGATCTCCCGCTGTGCGCTGCAGTGTCACAGGGCATGTGAGGGTATCCGCAGCCGGCCGCAGCAATTCATGTTAAAAGCTGTACCCCGCATTAAAAAAGCCTTCCTACAGTTAAGGAAATCCAATAAGTCGGAAAGTCGGCACCTCCGTTTCACGACTGACTATTAGTCCGACTAATAACTAGTCGGCGACTAGTCGTGCCGACTCACAGCCCTACCCTTTTGGCTTCTTCCAACTCGATCCAGAGATCAGCACCTTGTAGCATCCCATATTTCACATTTCTTCTAAGCGAAGCTCATAAACCAGTTCAACAGCGGCCGGTGCCAAGTCTCTGGACGGTGTACGCTCTACACATACACCTCATTCGTCAAATGCGGACAATCCATTAACAGGTTGAAAGCCACGAATTCGCAAAAATTCTACTTGGACCACTCACAGACTGCGGGCCTAGAAACGCGTTTGGCGCATCAAAGCAGAGATTGGGTCAATTGGGTGCGTCGAGCGAAAAAAACATGTAGGGGCCCGAGCTGCTACTACAAATGCCGAGACCTGAAGTGACATTATCAGGGTCGCCAAACTGTACCGTCAGTGGACTGCGAGAGTTTCCAATTACCAAGGCTGCTAGAACGAGAGACTCCAACGTCGCCCGCAACGACAACCGAAACAGCGGCCACCAGAGGAGTGTAAACCGCCCATATACGCAGGAAATCTGGAAGCCAAGGGTTCTGGAGCAGTGGACAGCGCAAAAAGCTGACGCTCGGCACACCAGACTACCTCCCACAACGACGCCGACTGCAACCAGTGGGGAGCGCCGTCGGTGTGATGCCGCTGTTATCCTCGGCACCAACTCCCTTCCTTTCGAGAACGACTAGAAACCTGCCAGCGACGACGCCTTTGGCGGCGGCTTCAAGCTATTAGAGCCACTGAACTCCCGCAGCAAGAGGGGTCGTTGACTGGGAGAGCCGAGGCACCGTTTCTGGCATCGCCGCAAAATGATCGTTTGGGACTGCCAGAGAAACGTTTCCGGGGTCGCTGCATCATCCTCGTTTGGGAATGCGGGAACATCACTTCTAGGATCACTGCAGCATCATCGTTTGGCACTGCCGGGACATCGTTTCTGCGGTCTCTGCAACACAATATTTTCGACCGGCTGAACACCGTACGAGTAGTCGCCTGGGAGCGCGCCAGCTTGACGGCAACATTTACTCCGTGCCAGGGCCACGCCCCCTTTGTACCAGGCGGGCAGAAACGTGGTCCGCAGCTTCAGGGGTTAGTTCTATTTCTTCGTCGACGAAATAATCGTTGAAATATTGCAGCAACAACAAAAAATCCATACAGTTACGAGTTAGAAGTACATATCCTGCCTTTTTACTAGTACAGGTGTTTCTTCAAGTGCTCATCCACCCTTTGGTCACTATAACAACCATGGTAGCATGAGTTTTTTCTTTTTTAAATAAGCTTGTTTCCAGCGCTGTTCGTATGGTGCTCTGACAGGAGTAAAGCATACGGCCAGCAATGGCGTAGTGTTACTATACGGAGCATGTATCATGTACTAGGTACAGTTAAGCGCGTGCGGTTCCAAGGTCTGTGAGTGATGTTTTCATGGTTTGCATGCTCGCCCCTGCACCAAAACCTGCGTGCCTTTACGTTGCTGGATTGCGCATTGTAGTTGACACGGTAGCTGTACAAGGATTGATCACCCGTCGTAAGTCGTATAAGCGAAGCAGGGACTGGTGATGCGTTTTGCGACGCGGCAAAGGAGTAATGACCCTTTTTTGCGAGATAGCAACGGATTCTACACGTAAATATACGGACAAGTACATATGATGTAAGTACACCAAACAGTGAGAGCTGGAACTGTCACGAGAACATAACTACCTGAGGTATAAATTGTGACAGTTGCAGTAAGTATCAAGCAGAGGTTATTGGTTTTGTTTTCATATCCCTTTTAGTATCTTTGTCCTCATTTAATCTCTCTCATATTAATAGTCGTAACTCAGACCCAGGGTTACATACCAGGTTCTGATGCCCCCTCCCCACTGCATGTTGTGCCTTGCATTTTATCGCGAGAAGGCTGCAGCTCTTTCTTCCCTCGTCGACTCGCGGCATTAGACCAGATAAAGACATTTCGATGGTTTTATAAAAAGGTTGACTTTGCCACCTCCATCGAGGGGTCGTATTAGTAATAGTTACTTCACTATTAATAGTACAGCATAAACCTTCAGTAGCCCACCGAGTCTCTGGAAGTATTAAAGGAACAGTGCGCAGTCTATCTGCTGTGGTCAATGCTCAGCAACACACCAGGGTATAAGTTTAAGTGTAACTGGCAATGCATTACAGACAGCATTATTATTACGCGGTCTATCTACAGCAGTAGTACCTGGTACTTGGCAATCTCGTACCAGTAGCCAATTCGCGGCGTAACTACTTGTTCAATAGTTCCTGTTCGGTGTTCGGCATGGTGCACGTGTGCCGCGTAGTAAGCACGCTACTGGCAACTGTACAAGAGCCTTCGTAGGACGTTGACAGTAGCATTTGAAAACAAAATGTCACAAGCAAAGATGGATGTCGACGGGCCAAGTACCAAGGGGCATTGCTGTGGGGCGGTCAGTACAACGGCCCGTAGGTTGCATCTATAGCCGTGGAGCATGCTAATATGGCTTGCCGAGTTGATCGAGAATGGCAACGCCCACTCGATCACTCTCTCTCTCGCTCTCCCTCCCTCTGTCGATCACCATCTCATATTTTCGCTTCTTCCACCTTGGCCCAGAAAGAGCCACCATACAACACCCCATACTGCTTCTCAGCGAAGCTCACGAGCCAGCATAACAACAGCTAGCTGCTCGCGCCAAGCCCATGCTGAACTGTGGACATCCATCACACATGATACATGCGGATACGACGTTCATAGAGGTCAAGAGCGACGACGCCGCGAAAGTGATATACACGAGCGGCAAATATGGAACAGCCGGTTTTCCTAATAATTGAGAATTGCCTTTCCGAGGAGAATTGAAAATCGAAAATATTGTTTTTTGAATTGCAAGAGAGGTACTTCTCTCGCAGTCATTTTTTTCACTGTAAACTGTTGTCGGTTGTGACACCCGTCGATGACAAAAACAAAAAAAAACGAAATCGGCACCGGCAGTCTCAAGATATCGAAGATCCCAGAAAATCTGGATTTATGGGCGAGGTACCTCACTCATAAATAATGCAAATTCCCTTAAATCCTCGATTTTACGAGCCTGTCAAGGTTTTGATTTCATTTTTTTTTTCGTGGATCGATACCTACCATCGAGGAACAGATTTTCTAGGTCAAACTATGATCGTGAGCGAAATACAACTCTTAAACAATAACAAAGTACTAAAATCGATTTTCATTCTCATCGGAAAGGCACTTCTTAATTTGGAAAATCGGCTGTTATGGTGGGTGCCCACTAAAGAGTGGTACATATGTACGACGAGTTCGGCATCACGTTCAAAGGACGGTAAATAAGAAGCCGCACAGAAGCCCAGTGGATATAATGATGACGACGGGTCGAGCACGGAGCGTAGGCCGTAATAATGCGGAGATGGGCACGACGCGGAGAGGTGCGACACGCGAAGGTTGCAACCAGGACACGGGCCGTCGACACCAATACTCGAGGAGGGCGTCGGGCGGGGTAGCTGCTCAAGAGATTAAACCCTGATTTCATACGACGCAGCCACATCGTCGTCGACTTGATGTGCTATTAATAGCCGTAATCGGTAGCTATAGCCTAGGGTTGGTCAAACTTGCTCGCCTGGCTATACTGTTTTTCTTCTTGCTTCGTATATACCACACCCTGGACAATTGACAATAGTCTAATTTCCTATTAGTAGTTTCCTATTACAATTGACTGGCAATTGTGGTCGCCAATTCCAATTAATTGGAACGCATCGAGCTCTATGGTACAGACAATTCCTATTAACAGACACCCACTAGGCCCTATCGTCCACCCAATTTATGCTAATATACACCCATCTACATTAATGGTTGAAGTAATTGCTATTAGCAGTAACCACCGAAATCCCATTGCTGAACCCATAGTCTATTGAAATATAATATCCCATTCTATTGTAACGCTAATGGACAATTGCATAATATTGTCGGTGCCAATTGTGCTGGCAATTCCATTTAATTAATATTCTCCTAAATAAATTGTGCTGGCAATTCTATTTAATCGACACCCCTCCAAATAAATTGTGCTGGCAATTCCATTCAATTGACATCCTCCCAAATAAATTGTCCTGGCAATTGCATTTAATTGGAATCCTTCTAAATCAATTGTCCTGGCAATTGCATTTAATTGGAATCCTTCTAAATCAATTGTCCTGACAATTCCATTTAATAGACATCCTCCTCAACCAGTTGTTCTGGCAATTCCATTTAAGTGACATCTTTCTAAATTAATTGCGCGGGAAAATCAAATTAGTTGGCATCTTTCTACATAATCGTCCTGGCAATATCATTTATTTGGCAGGCTTCGAAAACAAATGTCCAGACAATCAGGCATTTCCATTTAATCGACAATACCAGGTAATATGTTACCGGTCAATTGATTCCGGACGCTGCAACAGGAATTTGAAACATCAATGTATGCATGAGGAAGCTATTTCTTAAAGTTGCAAAGGCAAACGATTCATGAAGCAGTCTATTACCTGGAATCGACCAGACAACATATTTCGGAGGATGCCCATTAAATTAAATATCTCGGACAAATGTTTGACTGCCGATTAATCACTAGGATGTTTTTTTACATTCCCTTTCTGCTTAAGCCTTGGACAATAGGCATCGCAATAGACTATTGCGCCTACAATTGACCCACCGAAAAGTCTAGTAAATGAAATGAGGCGGACAATTGATTCTTACCATATTGCTGCAATTGGAATTGCAAAGACAACAACATATTGTAGTCCACCTACCAATAGGAATTGCTTAAGCAATTGTTTTAGAGCTCTGTGAATTAAATGGAATTGTCTCCTGCAACTTTTTCGCTCCGGAGACTCCAATACTCTATTACTTCTTCAATAGGATATGGGACCTACCCGCAATGGACTATTGCTTTTACAGTAGACCTTCCGGAAGTTCATTTAAATGGAATTGGTCGAGATGCTGCTTTCGTGGTGTATCTATTAATAGGAATGGTTCGGCCAATAGGTTTGTGTCCTGGCCTTCTAATAGATATTGTTTGAGCAAATATTTTCTGGTCTTGTCTCACAATTGGAATGGTTCAATCAAACCGTGTCTGCTCTCACCTTCCAATTGGAATTGTTTCAATAATTTCTTTCCGTTCCTTTCTGTTAATAGGAATGGTCGGATCAATTGTTTTCTGCCCTGACCTTCCAATTGAAATTGTTTCAACAATTAGTTTCAGGTCTTGCCTATCAATATGAGTGGTTTGGTCAATAGGTTTTTGTGCTGACTTTCCAAATTTAATTGTTGGTTGGGTCAATAGGCTATGTCCTGACCTTCCAATTGTTAGTGTTCGATTTTTTTTTCTGACCTCGACAATTCCAATTAATAGACCGTACTTGAATTCATTTGGTTGGACAGTTTGAATTGGTAGACAACACTCGAAACTAATTGGCTTTACAAATTCGACTTATATATCTCACTCGGAATAATTTGACGGGGCAATTCCAATTAATAGAAAAATCACTCGAAATCATTTAGTTGGACAATTGCATTTAATAGATAGCATTTTAAATCAAGTGTCTCGGCAATTCCAATTAAGAGCCAGCACCCGAAATCAATTGTGGCACAATTCCAATTAGTAGGCAGCACCCAAAATCAGTTGCCCGGACAATTTCAATTAGTACACTACAATTGAAATCATTTGGTTGGGTAAATTGTGAAGTGATGACCGAGTAGAGATTTTTGATAGAAGGGAATGGAGATGCGGTGGTTCGTTGCTTGAGCTTGAAAGCAAGCTTCTTCTTCGATATGGAAAGACCTCTTGTTATTATTAACCTCTGTAGACTAGGTGAGAGACAAAAGCCTGGATGACCAAGGGAAGAATGAGAAGTGACCTGAGTAGGGGGGGGGGAGGGTGCGAGAGCCTCTTCCAGGCTCTCGGGCCCTCTTCTCCAATGGCCCGTAAGTCGGGCTGTTACAAACCCCCGCCAATAATAGAATTCCGTTACTCTGCTAGATCTACTTCTCTAAGTCTACTGTCTGTCCACTTATGGGAATGTCTTCATATAAGAACATTCCTATATGCTTACGAGAACTTCTCATACTCATCGGGAGTTCCGACATTAAGGAACGTTCTATCTCTAGTGGTTCAGAACGTTCTTCTAGGCCTGACTGGCCTACCTAAGAGAACACGCGAACAATCTTTGTGGTGTCCCATCTATAGCTTTTAAGGCACCACATCACAAAATCCAATTAATAGACAGCATCCGAAATCAGTTGTAGCCACAATAGACTATTGTAATAGGAATGGTCCAAATAATTGTGCAGGCAATTCCAATTAATTGACAGCACCCAAAATCAGTTGTTGGGACAATTCCAATTAGTAGGCAGCATCCAAAATAAATTACCCGGACAATTCAAATTAATATACGGCAATCAAAACCATTTGGTTGAGCAATTCCAATTAATAGACTACACCCAAAAATAATTATAGACACAATAGACTATTGAAATAGGAATTGTCCAGGGTGTGGTATATATACCTGGTATACTGCTGTATACGAGTGCGCATTTACGCCGACTGTCTTTGTTCGCTTTTTTCTGCTCTTCATTCTTCCCTGGCCGTTTTCGTTCCGCCTTTTCCTTGTCCGTATGTACGTATGATACGTTTTATATCATATACCGGTATATGTATTACAAGTACTACTAACTGTGTAGATCGACCACCTACAGGGCCGGACAGATTTCCATTGTTGTCGCAAACAAGGCCGGGGGGTACTTTTTCAAGGGTGTCGTCTCACATACAAAGCGACGCAGGAGGACCGCAAGAGGACCGTGCATTCATGTATGTGCACTTGAGAGAAGAATCGAACGACTGACTGGAGAAGCGGCTGCAAGGATTGCACAGAGTTGGAGCCAAGTACAATAATAACGTACTGCTGTTGTTGTGGTTGTACACCTACCTGGTGCTCTGGTGATACTGCACGACGCGGGAAGAATTCGAACGTGACGGACGAAGAGGGCCGGAAAAAGTAAAAAATCCAAACTCCAACGTCCCGAACAGGTCCGAAATAATTTTCACGCCAGCTCTATCGTCGTCGGTACAACGCAGTACCGGTACCAGAGGGTACGAGGTACGAGTACCTGGTACCGGATCACGACGTATAACGGCGCAGGATCAAACTCGGGGAAACTACCAACTTACACAACAACAGCTCCTTCCTGTGAACTACCAGTCAGCGCGTACTGTATAACGTACATACCTGTGTACAGAGAGATGTACGTACATACATACAAAAACAAACTCGAAATCGGAGAGAAAAACAAAAAAATAATCCCGAGCTCCGAGGATACGTACAACAACAACAGCAGCTGCTTAACAGTAGATAGATATAATACGGTACGGAGACTCGACACATATCATATTACGCAGTATTACGTGCAAATATCGTTGGCGCGGCCGTAGCCTATTAATAGCACTCCGCACTACTCCTTCCTACGTGCAAGCTCGGGTTGGGCAAGGGTATAATCATAACAATGGCCATCCGTGTTGCTTGCATCGCCACGGCTGGGCCACACATGCACGCATGCATGCATGGGACATGCATGGGGCTCCCATGGTGAAAGAAAGCAAAGAAAGAGAGTCGTCGTGATGAGTTTCGTCGCGATGCGGCACAACGGCCTGCAGTCTGTAGTATTTTTTTGTGGTGCATCCACGGGTGCATCGGAATATCAGATTCTACAGGGCATTAATTGTCTATCTGCGTATGTATGTATATACGTATGGTAACTCCTAAATAACAAAGATGATTGTTGTGGAATGGCCTCGCGCTTCATTCAGCTCGGCGCACAGCGCGGCATTTATTAATAGTTGTCGGGGAGGGTCAGCGCGGGCTGGCCATGTACCGGTAGTCGCTGGCGATGTGGTATGGAAATAAATGTCGTTGCTTGCAGGTAGATGTAGATAGGGTGTGGTGTGAGGTGTGAGGACGTCGCTCGGAGTTACTACGTAGTTCACGTCAAGTATGTAGTTACCGGTAGTTGATGTATATGGCGTAAAGTTGCGGACGGCATGTGATTGGTGTACTATTAAAATACTACTACTTACGGAGTATAGTATGTGGTGTGCCAGGGTGTGCAGTAGTAGTCTTCGAGAAAAATGTCGTTCGTTGCTGATGCCGCAAAGGAGAGACTACTCTGTGAAGCCATATAGAAAAAGAGGGAGCGACAAATAAATAATGAAGAACCTCAAACAACACCCGTTCTCTTACAGTATATCAGTACTGTACCAGGTAGTTTTCATACCTCAAACACCACCGACCGGTCTCTCACACCACCAGTACTACTAGTACCTGATACTTCTGTAGTAGTAGTGCTACAGTAGTAGTAGATCCTACCGGCATTACTTCTATACAGTACATAAATTAGATCTCGAGCATTTATCTCGAAAAAAATAAAAATAGACTGATCACCCCAGACTGCGGCCTGGGAGGAAACGCAGTCAGTCGATTCTGAAGCGCCCTGTCGTCTGTGTTCCTGTCGTTATAGAGAGAACTACATACAGCACCTGTTGGGGGGGGGGGCGTCCTCGTAATGTATGTCGTGAATGGCCGTCGTCGCCCTGACATATTATCGTAGCTCATGGAAATAAAACCCAATGTAATCACTCAAAAACGCTGTCTCTGCAGAAAGAAAACAACTTGAATCGATTGGTATTTTTTTTACTGTTGTAATAAAACTGGAATCCGACGCAAGTCGACGAGGGAAGAAAATGCTGCAATCTTCGCGCGACAAAAAATGCAAGGCACGTACCGTAGTGGGGAGGGGGGAGAAGAGCCTACTTAGTTACCCCGGATCTGAGTTACGACTAAAAAAGAGGGAGAGAAAAAAGAAGGGCGAAGATAATGAATGGGATGGACAAAAAAAAAAAAAAAAAAGTAACCAGAAAGACCTCCGCTTGCCTCCGCTCCGAGAAAGAAAACAGACGAAGAAGAGGCGCGCACAACTCACCGCACGCGAGATGAAGGGTGGGGCTTGTTTGTATAGCCGCTGATGGAGGTGGTGCAGCGGTAACCAGTAGTAGTCCTGAACGGTCGCCGCCAGATGCAAAGAAAAAGTAAAAGCCCCCTTTTTTCGCGGAGCGCGGGGGAAGGGTGTCTCGGCGTTGTCCTTCGACTGGGGATACAAAAGTGAGCCCTCTCCTAGCCTGTGGGGCCGGGGATAGAAGTGGGGGGCGGTTGGGGAGGGATAGCTGTCCTGTGTATACACTGCACTACTTACACCCATGGTATTATATTATATATATATCCTGGTATCATATTATACCTCACGCGGTATACGAGCGATTGTTACAGGGGACCTATATATAGTAAACAGGACCTGCGGTACATTCAAAAACCCATACTTCGTATATTTACCTTTTTTTACTATTAATAACAATGTTTGGTCCTATTTACTATTACGAACGCTGTGGCGCTTTTGCCCCAACGGCAAGAAAATGCGTTAACATGTACGAGCGTATACGCCTATTGATGTTACTCCATCCACAACTTCGACGAGAGAGTCGACAAGGGAAGAAAGTGCTGAAATCTTCTCGCGATAAAAAATGCAAGGCACTTACTGTTGTACTGCTGCTGTAGTGGGGAGGGACGAGAAGAGCCTACTTAGTGACCCCGGATCTGAGAGGCGAAAATTTTGGACGTATGTGCGTAAATGTACTCAAAATGTACGTCTCATTCGCTCGTCTTGCAAATAACACACAGACAAGCTTAGCCTTTGTATTTGCGACCCTTTCAAGCCTTGTTTTATCCACGGACGTACAAAACCGTCATAAATTTGAACTCAGTGCCCTCAAAAAAGAAAGCCACAAAAACAAATTCAGCAGGAAATTGTCGAATAAATCGCAAGAAAAAGGCCTAAAACAAATTTCGCCTGCGGCGAAAACGGACCCAAAAAATGTTTCGCCTGCGGCAATGCCTGCGGCGAAAATAGGCCCCAATTTTTTTTTCGCCTACGGCGAAGTGGCCCCGCACAATTTTTTGGCCTGCGGCCAAAAAGTGTGCGGGGGCCTAAAAAAGATGTGCGCAAAGCCGCACATCTATTGTTTATTGTTTTTTTTGTGCGCAAAAGCTGATATTTCAGATTTTTGGTGCAATTGCGCACGTTTCACCAACTAATTCGAACCCTGGTATATACCACTTGTTCGGCAAAACGGTTGCGCGTCACTACTACTGCTGTCTACTGCTGTGCACGAGACGAAAAGGACAACATAACAAAATAACTAACCCCACAGGAACCCTAAGCCAATCAGATCCAATCAACCATCGATTCGTGAGCGTCAGTCCCTTTGTCTCATCTCTCACATAGATGGTGTGTGCCGACCATTTTTCTCGAAAAAGTAGTAAGCTCTACTGTTCGCCCCAACGGCAAGAGAAAAAAAAACTATTATATTCATACACACACATATATATCTGGTATCATACTATCGAGTACCTGTATACGAGTATGTTATAGAAACATATGACATGCATGATATGATTAGAGGTGGGCATCGGATGACACATCCGAAAAATCGGAAACCGGATAGGAGGCGTTTTTATCAAATACAAAAAACGGTTTAAAACCGGTTTTTGTTTGGCAGGTATTAAATCCTCGAAAACAGTGGAAACCAAGAGTGATTTTTCGATTTTCCCTCGATTTGACCCTTGTTGTGTACTCCCAAGTGCGTATGTATCTGGTTATCTTCGTTGCCTTATTTGCCCAACTTTCACGCTTTCATGTTTGTGTGCATGTTGTTCATGCTGCAGGCTCGTTCTAGTGCTGTCGTGGGTGCCCTAAAAAGTACAAATGAAATAGAATAAAAACCATTTTTTTTTTAAAACCGACTAATAATATTTGCAAGCAGCAGTGTTAATCCTCAACTTGTTAAACATTAACTTGTTTTTCCCCTTGGGACCCATGCATGGCGACCAACAAAACGAGGAGTGAATGCGATCTTATCAAGTGTCCAGTGTTATCGTGAAGCTGCTCAAGTGCTACAGCAACATCACCACATGACCAAAACGCGCCTAGTGTCGTTCATCTCCTTTTACTACCGCATGTGACTCGGGCACATCTCCTACTCCCGCAGCCCGGGCTGCTTCATCTCGCCGGTTCTGAAACCGTCGTATAATTTCGATATATTTTCCCTCTCAAGGTCTAAAGTGGTCCATACTCTAAAGTAGTAGTAGCACGAATAACGGATACATTCGGAATCCAGAGACCACTCTTCTGCCGTCGCCACTGCAGCCTGCTGCAGTCATCCGCGCTGCTACAGACCCTATACTTCTTCCGGCGCACAGCCCCGCGACCAACACCCGCCTTATTATTTGTTATGTCGCTCCCCTGTCGTCCACGCACCCCCACGGGACCCGGTGCCCACCATTCGTGGCGACTCACGTGAATACGCACAGAGACCATCTGCTCCCCGCTTCAGCCCGCATGAGCCTCAACCTGCCACTCACTCGATCGAATTCCGCCGCGAGCACGCTTTTCTCCGTCCAGGAATCGCCGCTCCT
Source organism: Saccharina japonica (assembly GCA_008828725.1). NCBI lineage: Eukaryota > Phaeophyceae > Laminariales > Laminariaceae > Saccharina > Saccharina japonica. The sequence continues at coordinate 33,169 of MEHQ01000852.1, forward strand.
TGCCGTCCCTTCCGCAGACGACGACGACGACGACGACGACGACCAGGACGACCGCCACACCTAAGGCACCCGAGCGGAGGAGTCGTGGTCGCCCTTGCCGGGTGGCGGGGACGACAGCAGCAGCAGCATCAGCACGACCAACAACAGTGACAGCAACACAGCTACAACTGATAGACGCAGTAACCTTCGCGACGACGCATGCCCCCCCCCCCCCCTCCCGCCACTTGCGCGCGCCGCTTCTTAACGTCAACAGACCCGCCCCTACCCCCGTTGTTCAAGCTGATCGGGGCGCCTCGGAACGAAGTGTCCGTCGCCATATATTCTAGGAGGGGAACATGCGCTGACCGACGGTTTGCCCGTCACTACTGGCCAGACTACGACGACAACCGAGGGGGGGGGGGAGGTCTAGCCAACGATGGAGTCCTTTCCACACGCCGCAAGACACCGCCCGGCCCTGTGCGCAGAATTCCATACCCTCTCTTTGACCGGCCCAACGCTAACGACAGCATGATCAGGCAGACAGCTATTTTTTCCTTGACCTATACCATTAATAAGCTTATTTCTCATGCTCCGCTCAAATGCATGGACGCCATCCTCCCTCTTATTTATTTTCGACTTCTATTGTTCCTGCTCTGATTCAATGTTTACCACCATCGTACATCCGTACCCGCGAGGGTCTAACTGTCGCACGCTTCGCACGTCATGTGGTATTTACAGTTATCGTAGCAATTTCCGGGTATTGACGAGAGTTTAAGGAAAGCCTCACGGGGGGGGGGCACACCACGCACTACGCACACTCTGTTCAGCGTCACCGCCTGCTTGGATGCAACACATCCATCCCACGACCACACACGGAGGGGTCTTTCTCGACGACGTCATTGTCTTCGACCCCGACCCCACCTCTCACTTTAACCTCAAGCTCTCCCCCGTTTAAGACCACGTCAGGTGATACCGACACCGACTTGCTTGAGCGTACTCCCTCTGCCTGTTTTCGCCCGAACACCGACACAGTCGCCGCGCCCATCACCATGTGCATGCAGTCAAACGTGGGACAGTCCACTCCCTCCTCCACGGTCTTTCTACAACCGTGAATCTCTAGCGAGCATATCTATACGTATGTGCTCCGTCAACGCTCTGCTCCAGCAAGGTGCTGCATTAATATTTTCGTATATTGGAGCTGAAGGCTATCGTGCACCAATTTTTCCTTGAGCTCGCCACTCCGTCGGGTATTTTTTCTTCCCGGACTGGGACACAATCATCGACAAACCCCATTCCTTCCGCTTAAGCTGCGACACCAGCAGCAACGGGTTCGATACCGCCCTCGAGCAAGAACAAACACAGTTTTTTTCCCGCCCTTATCATTCGTCAGTCGCACCACCCTCGACCCTAAACGTTCCTAGACGCCTCATGACTTCGAGGCTGGTGGCATGTTCGGGGCATGAAAAACCTCCGTGACTATCCATGGTCAACAACCTTTCACATCTGAGCTGATCGTATGACTCTGAAGCACATCGAACCAACGTTTTGAAACACAACGCCCGCGTTCATAGCTGGTTGAAATTCCTACCCACGTACCTGATTTCCTTACACACTGAGCCACCGAGGAGGTATCGCTGTCGGTAACGCCAATTTCCTTTCCCGCCTTGCACAGCCGGCGACCGACCTCGACGGCTCTAGATCGAACATCTCAACCAGCCCCTGAACCACGGGTGTCTACCCCAACCAGACCTGTGATTACACTTTTTGGGAAGCTTCGACGCCGATAATCGGCTTGGGTGGGCCCGTTCCCCCTTCCTTCAGCCCCATAACCAATACTCCCCTGCCCCCGTTCAATGATGGCCACTTCGGCGATATGTACCTGACTCGGCCTTGTTACAAATACTCCGTCGACCCTTTTCCCCTCGAAACCCCACCAACGATTCACCAGGCGGCTCCAAGAAGGACGCGGTGGACACTGGTGCCCCTCCTGGCATGACCTTCTTGCCATCCGTCGTCTCCCCATTTTCTACTTCCAGTGACGACATATCGGAACAAGTCCCTCCTCGTCTTTCACTGGGCACGATTTTTCTTTGACCCGGCCCTCTCTCTGCCGCCACCGGCGACTACCATTTGGTTGCTAGGTATCTGTGGCCTGGTGCCCCAGAGTATCCGCCCCCGGACGACGTCCATCTACCACCACGACAACGCCATCGTCAAGACCCTCACGACAGAGTACCGTCCTTCTCACGACGACAACGGCAACACCCACAACGACAACAACATCTACAATACATAGCGCGTCCTTCCACTCCCTGTTGCTACCTCTCACCGTCGCCGACGCAACCATAAGCGCTCTCACCCCTGCACAGGGTATTTCTTCGCCGGAACACACCGACGCAGCACTAGCTTCAACACCCCCCCCGGCAAGGACATTGTCAGCTTCACTTCAACTTATAGAACCCGCCACCGAGCCCGATGGCAACCTCCATCTTCGTTCCTGCGCTGCGCTGAGTCCCCTTGGTTCGCCCCCACTCAATTATTCTCCCCGGACTGCTCCTCACCACCCCCGTCGGACGTCTCGGGCCCACAGTTCCGGAGTTATGAGCCTTCCCGCCAAAGGCCGGCTTCACACCGCCGTCGCCGATGCCGCTCTCCCAACACGACGGAGGTTTGTTTGCGCCCTCGACACTCTATGACGGCACGGCCCCTCGTCGAGACCCAGCCCCACAACCCGATTTACCCCTACGCGTGTCGGTTCCCATGTTGATGCACCTTTGGGTTCTGCACACGAGACACACCCACTACCACCTTCTACCAAGAGGGCATTCCATGCATGCTCAGTATGTTCATGCTTGTTTTCACGAGTGGGTCGGTATGGACACACCTACAACAAGCTGATCGTTCTCCCACTACTGTTTCAAGTGCGAAGCGTGTAAGACTTCTCGCCAGACTACAACCTTGGCTCGTCCCTTCCCTGTCCTTAACAAACGATCTCGACATAGGCACCAGCGTCGACTACGTCTATCTTCTACCTCGTGCCATGACTCGCACTTTATCCTAATCACTGACCACTCCAGTCACCACACCGGCAGGTAAGCCGTGACCGAAGCTCAGGTCACCGCCATCAGTACCGCAGATGTCTTCGTCGAACGCTACCGCCTTATCTGGGGGGGGTCCGGTTATGCCCCTCCCAGACAACGGACTAACTAGTTACTGGCACGTTTTAAACTTTCGCGCTGCATCTATGAGCGCCTCCGCAGTGACAAAGTCGCCGCCAGATCGTACCACCCCAGCGCCAACCATCGAAGGCGTTGTGCACGTCAACCACACGATGGCTCAGACGTTCTCGGTGGTGGTCAATGAACAACAAACTAACTAGAACGCACAACTTTCCCCAATTCGAGTTTGCCGATAAAAACTTATCTACACGGTGCTACAGGGCTAGCTCAACAACGATGTCCACGTCTCCCCCTTCCGATATTCGAGTCTCCCAGCATCGGCGGGGGTTGAAGTCGTGGACAGCAACCGACTGGGACTACTGCAATCTCACCACGGACAGTGAACGGCATTCATAACGCATTGTGCGCGAACACCACGCAGCCGCCGCCTCCCCCTTGAGGCACCGCAATCCATCCTTTTCTGTACGCACTTCGTCAGTTCCCTTCCCCTCCCTTCATTGTAGGCCGCTGGGCATGTGCTTAAACTCACATTACCACATCCGCCAAGGCTTTGAAAAGTTATCTAATGCAGCAGTGCTCAAGACAAGATGCCCCCTGAATTGGATTATCTCGTTTACATCCTCGCCATTTTCTCGGCCCCGGCCTGCGACACCCCGGATGACCATCCTCTGGATAACAAGCTGTCACTCCTCAATTTTTTTGTCCGACATTTATCATAATTACCACCACTGCTGCATCTATGTCATTCGGTGCAAGCCCTGCCAGAGCCGCTCGACGATGCGGACGACATACCGAAGCATCCGCCGACCGACGTGAAAAAAAATTGTCCTTACTTCCTTCGTCACGAAGTCACTCCTACCGCGTCGCGTTCGGTGACGTCTCATCGCGGCCAAAACATATCTATGTCGAACAGATCATGAGCCACCAAACAGTCTTCAGCCAGCCGTGGTGGCAAGTCGTCCCCGTCACGCATACAGAATATTCTGGTTTGGGTACCTCGGCCAATCATGGGAGCGCAAATTATATTGGCAACACTTTAAGCCAACGCTTAAGACGACAGCTTGCCTAATGCTGTTCCAGCGCACCGACGCAAGATCGCCTGACCAAAAGCCTTTACCTTCAAATGCGTATCGACGCTGCCCACCGCGTAGTACAGCAGTATCGTGGTCGAAAGGCATTTCGTTTTCCAAGTTAGGGTAATTCCTCGCGATTTATTACTTCGACGCTTACTCGTCCCTTCCCCTTGCCTTAAAGCACCACACCCGTGATCGTCTTTGACTACTAGGGAAATCGCCCGCCGCACCGCGCCAGATACCTCATCGAATAGCCTCCACGTCACCTGGCTCCTCGTTGACCCCGGCCCGAACAAGGTCGATACTCACCCTGTATGGTACGCCACTACACGGAACGCCAGCTACAGATCTCGGAACCTTCAAAGGCGTGTACGTGGGGGCCTAGCCCGTGGTTTCCATGCGTAATTCAGACGTATCCCGGAAGGCTCCTGCAATAGCTAGTTTTTTTTTCGCACCTTTCACTTTCGTTCGGTCTTCGCGTCGTACTTGGTTTTTCTTACGCCCCGTGTGTGTCATATTTAACCAATCCGCGTTGGTTTAGAGTACAGTACAATACCTTATTTTAGTTTACGGACCACCGCGTGAAGGTGTCCGAGAAACTTGGCCTTGCATTCGACGTCTCGTTCATTATGTCATTCCGCGGAACGCGATTCTTTGCTTGCCTCCCTCCCCCTTTTTTTGACCCTACTCAGTGCCGGATGCGCTCACTGCTGTGGGTGCCAGTTCCCACCGGTGACGGAGCAAACGCGTTTTGGTCCCCTTTCCCGATCCTACCATCAGTTTGGCTGGTTTTCATTTTCAGGCTTACCGATGTATATCCCCTTACTTACTCTTCGTGTGATTTCATGCTTAACTTTAGTCCTATCCATTATGTTCCTCTTCGTAGGCCCGGTCACCGTAGCTACAATGCTATACTACCACCGGAAGCATAGATGGGCATTTCGAGTGGACAACCGACCCCCTCACGGTGTTTTGTTTCAGTGTTTGCATAGGGTTTTGCTCACGTAAGAGGCGTCTTAGATGCACTATGAGGTGAAGGGTGGGTCTGTTGCCTTATTTCCGTGTTGCAGTTTTGAAGAGCCGTATCTTCGATTCACTTCACGATTTCCGGATGTCGTGATTGCCAATCTTGCATCTATGGCTAATCCGGGTGGGCTAGTGTTATGACATGGTATCCATAGGCGTACATGTTATTATAGTAAGGAAACTATGGAATGATCAGCAGTATTGCCTTGCATAAATCGGCCGTATACAACACGGTGAAAGAGGCAAAGGAAATCCCTAAGGGGACACAAATACATGACGTAGTGATATATACCGTCAAATGTTACGTATTTTTTTCTGAGAGTTTTTTCTTCATAGTTTATCTACTCTTCTGGAACATCACGATCCGAATGTTTGAAAAATGTTCAAAACGTGTGAGAATTTCGAATTTCGATTTATACTCTTTGAATTCCAGGCGAGTTCAGGATAGTAATTTTAACGAAGATGAGCGATGACGTATGGCACGGGCTATAGGAGGGCGGAAGCGGCAAAGGGGGGTGTGTGGTGTACATTCGTGATCATGATCATTTTAGCTAGTGCCTCTACCTCCCTTCTGCGTTCAGATCGAGCCTTGGATCCGGCTTTTGTTTTCGTATACCTCCTGATAGCGTCTTAGATAGGAGGTCCAATGAGCTGTAAAATCAAGTGCACCACTCGTTACCCTGATGCGTCAAGACTTGTTTGTATCACTCAACCCGGGCCATCCTTCTGCCACAATACAGGTGTGAACCAGTTTATGGCATGTCATTTCGTGGTATAATAAAAAGAGCAGCAGTTCTCATGAGGGTGCATGTACGAACTGCACCCACCGCATGTGCATCAAGTGGGCCGCACGAACCCGAGCACCAGGCCTGGGCTGGATCTCTGCTGATCTACTGCAATACATGCAGGGAGTACCCCGTATATACGTGACCTCCCTTGAATTCCACAGCTGTCAGATTTCGTCCCCCTCAAATTCCGCAGCTCGCGCGATGGAAGTGGAAGTATCCCACGCAGCTTGCAAAATGGTTTGTTTCGACGAAATCCTCGATCTCACGGCTGTCGTTTTTTTTTTTTTCTCTATATACCTGGGATAAGAAACAGGGCCAACGGAGTATTTTCCCTCATTTAAAACGTTCAAATATGGCGTTTCGAACGTATGAAAAAATGTCGGGGGTCACAGGGATGTTGGCTTTAGATGCCCCACACGCCCCGCTCTTCCGCTCCACCCCACGCAACACCCGTGATAAAAAGGAATGAAAGAGAGCGTTTTATGTTTCTCCTGCTGGAGAACAGCGCAGTATGTTTGCTTCCCGTCGGTTGCGACCGCTCCTCCTGCGGTTTTATCGTTGGAGAGAAGGCAACGTTCGCCGGACAGAAAATACATACCAGGTACGTATGCGCCATGTTTTTATCGTGTCCGATAGAGCGAGGTAAAGCGAATACCTCGTGGGGGCCGTGCCAAGCTGAGAACCGGACCCAATGAGCTTTAAAGGGGCACAGTCACTTTCTTATGGCTGCATACCGATTGATCGAGGTGCCGCCAACTTCACACGGGGATACAAATATCTCGAGAAACATTCTGGCAATAAAAATGTTAGTTTTATTAATACTTGGTGCTCGACAGTCCACACGAACATTGTGCCGGGAACATTAGACGCCTGCCTGTATCATCACGCCTATGACGAGATCAATAACATACGGTATGCACGCTAGGTAGGTCTGTGAGTAAGGCATGCCTTGGCTGGACTTCACGGCTACTTATTATTGGGGGGGGGGCGAAGTAATAAGCCAACTAACTGATTCAGTCGTTATCACTATTTGTCTTTACTTAAAAATAAACATAATGTCGTCGAGCATTAAACGCGCCAGTCAGATCCCAAGACGCAGAACTCCGCACATTTCCGCATGCACCTAACTGCAGATACCTAAGCCAACTAATAACTATTAATAGTTCAAATAACCAGTCGGCGACTTATTGTCAGCCAACACACGGTTCCAACGTGGGCAGAAAACTGGGGAAAAGGCCCGCTCACGGTCTATCATACTACTTGCACGGCCAGGTGCCCGTGCAGGTACAAACCGGCAGCAAGGGTGATCATCGACAACTACCAGAAACAAGCTCGACATCAACCACTGGGAACACACGTTGCTGTCATCGCCCCTACCACCGCCGCTGATTCCGCCGTGATCAGTTTCCCTCTCGGGTTCAATCAGGCTGCGCGCGTTTTCAGCCACTACTTGGCGGCGATTAACATGTCGGTCGGCCGATGCTAGCTTACGTTGAACGGAACGGCAGCGTGGGCGTCGTCGTCTCGTCTCATCCTCGTCAAGGCGTTGTCGCGTGCTTGCATTATCTTGGCTGCAGCGTCAGCGGCGTCCTTTTCATACCGCCCACCAAGAAAAAACCAAGGAGATCAACGAGAGAGGAGAGGAGGCAGCGCGAGATCGTGGTGTCGTTGGACTAATCTGATGCGGGAAGAGGGGTTGACGCGTGCTGCGATAAAAGTAGCAAGTTTTGGTTGAAACGCTTTCCGAATGACACGGCTCCCGAACCCAAAATAGACGGAATTTTGCTGTTTCTTCGCAGTATATTTCATGTACTACTTTGGCCATGGGGATCGTTCGTCGAGTAGCACTTTTGTTCCTCCAAAATAAGTTTTCGGGTAAGGTATAGAGCTCCTCAAGTGACCACCCTTCTAAGGCTAAAATGGTGCACCTCTACCGTAGCATGCGTCGGTTCGACGTTCGAGGCGGCGATTGATCGTTGGATGCGGGAGAAACGAAACGCGGGAAAGGCCGACGAAATGGTTATCTAGCCAAAGCGGCGTCCGTTTCCCCGTTGTCCTTGGCGGGTGCTTTTCTTTCGCAAGCTTCCCAACGCGTATGACGGATATTGCCGTCGTGTCGATACACCAACCCTGGTACGGAGGAGCGGCCTTGAGGCGGTGAAGCGCAAACGACACACGCACGAATCGCCACCCGTTCGCGGTTAGCTGACCACGCGGGAAAAGCCGCGGCATGTGTGGTCTCACGTCACTTATTATGTAGAGTTTAGATTCGTACTAGTGGTAGCTATTCCACTAAACATGCTGGCTGCTCCGCCGTCATAGCCCTCTCTCTTGTAATCCACGTCCGTCTGCTGCGAGCGTGAACATGTCCTTGACATCCCCTGCAAAAAGGTACCACACACGTACGCACACGCTTGGCACTCACCTTTGCTGGCATGTCGTATCTCAGCACGGCCGGCTCGCACAGGAAAACGCAGCACGTCGGTAAGCACGGCAGCCCGTGTAACCCCCGCGTCCGTACACAGCCCCCGCAGCAGATCCGACTCTGCACGCGCACGGCTTGACCCTGACCCCGGCACAGGCACCGCCGCAACGTGTCACACCTTGGGCTCGTTCTCGCCTCAACGTCGTCCATGACGGGGTCATCAAAGTACAGCACTCGCGCATCGTCTTGGACGTGGTACGTGCACCCACAAGCACCGACGTAATGCCCTTTGCCGCCGTCGACGGGACGCGATGACGATATCCTCGCCGTCGCGGCTGGCCTCGAACCCATGACCACCTACGGCGCACCAAAATGTGGCGAAGCGATAGGCCATAGGGGTTGACGATCAGCACAGCCGCAAAGGAAAAGAGTGAAGACGGGGGCCTTCATGGAAAAACACCCGTTGCGGCGATCGCAGGAGCGATACAGAAACTTCGGCAGAACGAATAACCTGAAAATCAAGACTGGTTCCTTTTTTCTGTGAGAATTTCAGCCTGAAGATCGATGCAATGCCGACAGATCCAATACACCTCTGCAACCGGAAGCAACATATAAATACAGGAGACTGACCACTTTTTTTCACACACGAGCGCACGGTACCCCATCCATCGTTCAGAATTTTCGAGTTATCCGCTCGCTCACCCTGGACTTGTTGAATTCCACCGCATTTTCACGGATGATGAGGTAGGTCGACTCTCGCCGGACCTCCTCAATCGCTTCAGGGTACGAGCAGCACGGGAGGACGGATGCGCAGCACGGCAGTCGCGACGGCGCTCTACACAAGCCGAAGCAAGCACCCACCCCGTCCACCCCGGCGCTATGGGGCGTGATGGTCTCCTGTACGAGAATCGTGTCCCGGAAACGACGCGACATGATGGACCGGCGCACTTTGACCACCGACGCCTTGCGACAAGCAAAGCTGTCTCGAGGCCTCTGCATCGCGGGCTGCGGTTCGGACGACTGGACGCTGTGTCACACACGGGACGCAAGGGCGGGGGCGGGAGATGTGGGGCGAGGACGGTCCATCAAAGGGGCTGACATTTTCAATTTTATAATACGCGGATTCGCGGAGAATCCATGCGGAAATGGCGGCATTGCTCGTTATAAAAGGAATAACTAGCTCCCGGCGATCTCCCGCCAGCAGTAGGTGGCGTCTGCTACGAATAATAGTATACTTGGCTCGACTTTCAACGTTAGCTTGGCCTTGAGGGAAACAAACCATCAGATGAGCAACGGAGGTGGCTTTGCACCGAGGCTGGAATACCTCGGGGTGGCATCCAAAGGGGAAAAATCTTCGGCATCTACTAACACGGCCGATTGGGGCCGCTGACGTCAGCATGTCGCCCCTTGGATGGATGCCGTAAGCGTCCAACGACAAGAGCCCGTTTCAACCCGATTATGCACGACCGATGTTGAAAACCACAACGTTCAGCAAAACAAACCTGGTGTGTTCTGGAGCGCCGACCTGAGGCCTGCCATCTTTCGACGGAGGCACAGGCAGAGGTTTAACCCGGTCGCTCCACGGGTGCCGATGGTTTTGGTTGGTACCAGGCGAAACGGGGAAGCCGCTCTCATCCCCCCTGTCCCTTGTCGACGACGCGGCCGACCCTCCCCTCGATAACGGGGGGGCGCTTGGATCTTGGAGGTAGAAGACGCCGCCAGACGGAGACATAGTCGCGCCAGCTGCCGGCAAGCGAAAAAAGCGAGTACGAAAGGATGGAGTGAGGAGACACACGAAGCATCAAGTATTCAGTCGGTGAAATGAGACCACCGTGGTTGGGTGTCAACGCGACATCGATAAAAGACGGGGTCAATCTCAGGAGGCCAATCATCTGAGGAGAATCTCCGTTCGGCTCGTCGGTTTCGGTCTATCGACGGTGTCCGTGCTGCAGTCTTCGTTCACATGAACCCCGCGCAGGCTCAGCCTTAACTTTCCAATCGGAATTGAGGATAAACTCGTTGGTTACGCTGCCCCTTTACGCCACCAGAAGGTCGCGCTGTGTGCTTAGTACTACCATAAAACAGTGCAGTCATACTTCAGGGACAACTCGCTTGGACTCAGAGTCGCATCATTCTTGCAATGTATAGCTGAAGGGTTAAGCGAGACGTTGTATACAACAATGTGTACCGAGTAGCTTTAGAAAGCCGCGCATGCCGGGGTGGCATCGAATGGACGAAAATTGAACTGTCGATTTTAGCACGGCAATTAGGTCTATTTCCTGTGCTGTGCGCTACATGTGCCTACAGTTGTAGCGCAAGAGACAACGATGCTGAAGCTTTTTTGTGATAAGCGTGTGAAAAAAATCACCTAACTGCAAGAGTGGTTTGTCATAAGCACCAATGACCGGAATTATGTCCCAAAAAATCTGTCATATTGAATGCCGTCCCGATAGTGTTTACCGTCATTGTCGGGGACCCATAAGGGGCGCTTCTATTTACCTCGCGACCCCGCCCACGTCTCTTAGGGAATCAAGCCGTCCTCCACTCGTCAAACTTTATTTAGCCTGTCCATCATACGAGAAGCCCTGAACTCGATACTCGTGCCAAGGCACTCGAGCTATAATAGTACGAGACTACATGCTGCGGGCATAGGATGGACTTGTTGTGTGGATGTGAGGGGCTGACCGGGGTGAAAACACCGCGGTGGGGTAACAGCAGCCTCCCTCGCGTTGGTCTAAACGTAACAAAGTTGACAATAGTGATATCACAGCTCTAAACGCACATGCTGGGGACGCCACTGAAGTACCCTCGCCGTCCCTGTAGCCCCCAGCTGGGGCGGGGACAGGATTGACACTGATGTCGGGCCCTCGGTTTAAAACCACCGTGCCGGGCGGGCCCGAGCATGCCACCGTTGCGGTGCCCGCGTGATTCATCTGCACGGCCACACAATCGGGAAAAAAAACAGTGTTTTGTGTGCACGTCTCGTTTCGTAGGAACAATTGTCTCCGGGGGTAGCGGCGATGTCTTGCACAGCACTGAGTCGTAAATCTCGTTCTACGATGAGTTAGGGATGTTGCTATAAAATACCTGGCATCAGATATGCAATAATATTACTGTATACGTACCAGGTATATTTTACGTACGTAGTACTTAATACATAGCATACTATATAAAATTAATATCGGCACTCGGAGAGCACGCAAAATAACATATCCCATGCAAATGGGGACGTCAGCATTCCGAGTGCATATCCCGGAAATATTGGAGTCAGAGGACGATCGAATCGAACGGCACCGGAGTGATCATGGTTGTCGCCTGAAGAAGAGCACGGGCAGGTCAAACGTTGCAATTGCACACGAACCCGGGAAGCCGTACCTCAACGGACAAAGCGTGACATCCCGACTATGTACCCAGCCCCTTCATACGTACGTAGTACCATTGCTGTGCAGTACGTACGTAGTAGTGCAGCAGCTTGAGTTCGATATAAGGATATCATGTACTCGCAGTGTGGCAGAGGAGAACAAAGTTGTTGGAGCTTGCAGAGGGCGCCATCACGTACACAGCAGAGGACGAGAAGATCAAACTCCCGTACGTAGTAGGGGACGGAACCCGTACGTAGTACCGTAGGGGACGGAACGCATCAAAGGGCACACAGCTCTCGCTCATAATACAGCAGTACAGCACTGCTATATAACCCCACGGCTACGTACGTGCCAGGTACATACGAAGCATAATCATAAGGGTGTCGCGCGACTGGCATGTGCCCCAGTCTCAATATACCTGGTATACCACATGTACGGCAACGACATCGCGGTTTCGCGATAAGTATCATATATGATGAGCGTCTCCGCAAAATGTCGACGCGCTAAGCGGAAGGCTCGGACGACATGTTCGCCGGTCATGGTGTAGGAAACGGCTTTCTCCCCGTGCATTATATACTTTAATTGTACAGTATGATACCGGGACAGACCCCTGCCCGCGGAGTATTGTGTGTGGGTTGCGCGGGTTGGGTGATGTGCATGGTGATTCGAGTTGCTATCGGAATAATCGAACGAACAAACACGCCGCACTCAATGCTTAGCGCTGCGAAGTGAAGGGGGGCTGCGTACTCGTTCGTGCGGTGTACCTGTATGTACGGTCATCATACACTCGCGCATACTTGTATCTGGTACGTATGTATGCAAACGGCGGTGTTTGTCGCACCTTTCCCGTAGTACTTGTCGGTAGTCAAACACTGTTCTCCTTGAGAGAAGCAGTTGTTTCGATCGTCGTCGCTGTGCTCCTACTCGCGAGTCACGAGAGGGGGCGGTATATCGACAGCTTTCAGTCTTCGATCAGTTTGAGAGCCGCCATGCTCATTTCCTCATACGCCGCATTCACGCTTCTCACGCTCGTCCGCACGCACGTTGTATCATATCATATGTACGACGTACGACGCACCCAAAAATATCCTAACCCAAAAACAAGATGCTACGACGACGTTCTTTGTCTGAACATTTTTTTGTTACGAACCACAGCTCGACGCTTGAAGAGTTGCGATGGGTGTCGCCTCTGGATGCATTGAGGGTTGAAAGTTCGACGCCTGGGCTGGTGGTGTAGCGTCGCGCGTCACGTGTCAGGTCCGTCGCATGTCGAATACACAATATAACAGAAGGCCCCAACTTAACTCAACTCAACAACTCAACCACAACAATGAAAACGTTTCTCGACGAAGCTCGCACCGGCCGTTTCAAAAACGCGGCCCAATTTCACGACCAATCTCCGATCTTCGGTCTCCCATTTGTTTTTCATTCATCGATCTCCGCCAGAAGAAGAACTTTCGAATATCGAATCTCCAAAATCTCCGTGAAAGTCGAGACAAGAGACCACGGACCCAAAAATATCGCGAAAAAACATAACACATCCATCTCGGCAAGCGGCAGCAGCAGCAGCGGTCGCGGCGGCATCTGGACCTGTTGCTCTTTTGCATTGCTCCACGTTGCATTCGCCGGGGAGTCCGCTGTCCTAGGTGAGCCCGGTGCCTGCAAGCTATTTTTTTGTGGATCGCCATCACGCTTTGGATGTGACGCGGTTGCTTTTCTTCGAGAGAACCCCTCTAAAAAACACAGCAGCAGCAGCAGCTTGCTTCCTTGCTTTGCTTCCTCCGTTGCCTGGTTTTTACTCCAGAACCTAGCTGCTAGACTATTTACTTTCGTACAGTATGCAGAGCGCCTCCATATATATCCCTCTTTTCTCTCTCCTCCCCGAGAACATTCTCGGTCCGAGCTTGATCCGACATCAAGAGACCACAGAAAGCCACTGCGGTCATCGCATCGACCACTGCACTGCTGCATGCTCCGCTGTTTGCTCCTTCCTCGGCACAGGGAGGAGGCGAGGAGGAAGACCTCCGCTCGCAAACGTTGGGGGTCGTCGCCGTCGTCGTCGTCGTGCGTGGGAGATGATGGAGGGCGCGGCGTCGCCGGAGACCCTGGTGTCTGTGAAGGGCTTCGACTTGAGAGCTGGGATCTCTGCGGGGTCCAACCAATCCTCGCATGCTAACTTGGGGTACGTGTGAAAGCGGTGAAGTGTGAATGAATGTTGAATGTCATGTGAATGATGAAGGCGAAGGGCATGGATGGTCGGACAGCAAGACAGCAACTACACCACAAGACACCCCGATCATGCGAATAGATTTATTTGGATGGACAGAGGACAGAACAGATATGTAGTCTAGAGACGCAAACATTATTTAGATACCTCGTTGACTCGTACCGCAGATTAGAGAAGAGAGTGTGCTTCTTCTGCTCGGCGGGGCAGCAGCCAGAATACTGATGTGTGCAGCAGTATATAATAGGCGGAGCAGCAGCGATCGACGAGTTGTAAATATTGTGCTGCTGCTGCTATTGCGGTGGTGTGCTATACAGCAGCAGTCTTCAGTATAATAGCTGCTGTCGTCGAGGTTGGTTTGCCTCTGTACGAGTACACCCGTTAGAGAGCGCTGCTGCTGCTGCTGCTGCGTGTGATGCTTTGTGTCTTGCCATGCTCGCTCGTGTTCTTGGCAAAGAGGGTACCGGTATGGGGGTTACGCAGCCGCGTTCGCGTCACGTCACGGCAGCAGACAGACTTTATTTCAAGATCTCACCCAGTCTCACCTCTGGTATTTGTGTATGAATCCGTGTGTTTAGTCGCAGTGAATGAATTGACTCGTATGATATATAGATGTCGTTGTTGTCGTTGTATTCGTCCGTGTTCTGTCTTCTGTCTACCCATTTACCCATCGACGCCAAGCACACCCGATGCCCTTACGTACTGCTGTACAAGTACTCCTACACTACTCGTATGCATATTCTCGTAGAGAGATACAAGTTCTGTGGTCACAGACTACAAAACCACAGGGAAAAATAGACATGCAGGTACATTACGTCCCACCCATGTTCGCGCCTAAATCTATTGTTCAGAAAATGAGGCAACCGGTATAGAGCAGGGTAGAGTACAAAAACAAATATCAAATCGGGGAGTGTGGCGTAGCCATCTGCAGGAGACTAAAGCAGCAGCAACAGAGCAGCAGCACGTACGTACCGATGTAGTCGCAAAGCCGGCGAGCCGAGCTCGAACTGCCTCTGCCTGTACGAATGTATTGCAATGGCTATGACTGCCTGGGGCGAGATGTTGGGTGGCTCGGGGGAGCGCGGGAAAAGCTGTTCCGTCCCGCCCGCCGGCGCACGCGGACCCCCTCGTGGATTAGATGCCATAATAGACCTGGGCCTATCGATCGCTCCGCTCCGTCTAGACTACAGCTTCGTATATATACGAGGTACCAAAGCAAGTTGTCGTGCCATCAGCTTCGGCACCATCATCTGGTGGTGACAGGTTTTACGATAAGTGTTGTCATGATCGACACTCTTTTGCTAAAAATATCGTGGTGGGTGTTCTGGGTGCTAAGCGCCGGCCGTAGGGGACGTACAGCAGCAGTAGTAGCAACAAATACAGGAGTAGCACACGGATAACGAAAAAAGACGACAGCAGCAACATGGCTACTATGTACAACAACAGCAACAGCAACGACAACAACAGCAACAGCAGCAGCAGTAATATCGGCAAAAACAGACAACAACAACAGCAATAACAACAACAGCAGAGTACCAACAACATAAACTATTAATAGCGACGAACAACAATCATCGACAACGGCAACAGCAACAACTATTAATAGTAAATGCCTGCTGTCTATCTGTCATTACTGACTGAAACCAGATTATATAGGTATCATTTGAATTATTACGCGATGATCCCGTACATACCAGGTACACTGCTGTACCGGTAACCGGTAAACGACAGAACAGTATGTCGTACAGTCAGCAGCACGAGATCCTACAGCAGTACTCGTAGTCTGCACGAAGTTCCAGTGCAAGCACCCTTACACCCTGACCCTTCGAGCAGCATCACCTGCCATCGGAAGATGCGTCCATCTCGCAAGCAAACGCAGAACATTGTCGAGGCAGAGACAGAGACAACAGAGAGGCACCCGCCCCGCCCGGCCGTGCACAGCATGACGCACGCCCCGAGTTTTCGGCATAGGAAACATGAGAGCCAGCCATCGCACCCCGAGCGCACCCGTGAAGCAAGCAATCGACCAGTGGGCTCCGCGCTCCGCGACGCTTGACCAGTTTTACCGTTATACGGGGTACCAGGTATATACGTACTTAACGGTGTACCAGGTACCAGGTGGTACAGGTTTTGTCCATGCGAATTGCCGGTATACGTAACGTACCGATTTTCGAGTTTGAAGAGCTGGTGTTAAATTGTGTTGCGTAAGCGTGACCGGGTGATCTCCTCCCTGCACCGACGAACCACCGGTGATTTGTTGATTGACCCTCGACGGTGTTTTCATTCCCTCCTTCCTCGCTTTTCCTCCACCCCCCCTCCCCTCTCTCCCTTTTCTCTGATTCCTATTCCCCCTCTATCTCTACGTACGTATCTCTTTCTCTCTCCGTCCTGGCTCTGTCTCTTCTTGTCCTCCTCTGTCTACCCCCCCCGCTCCAAACTCCCAACCCCCCCCCTTCCCACCACCTCCCCCCTCCCCCCCCCCCCTCTTGCCACCGCCCCCCTACTCCCCCCTCCCACCCCCCTCCTCTCGGCCTCCGCTGGCGACGCCTCCATCCATCGCAGATGCTCGAGACCGCTCATAGTGGGAGATGTGTTTCACGTGGTCCTCAATGAAAAGATAGCCTCCGGCGGCGTTCGCAACCACTTTGTGTCGGCGCGGATCGAGGACCTTGGCCTGGGGCTAGGGGTCGGGGTTGGCGGGGGGGGTGCTGGTGCTGGTGCGGGCGGCGGGCATCTCGGTCCCGCGGCCCCGTTGAACCTGGCGGAAGCTGCGGCGCGGAGGGGGCCTGGTCGTGTTCGGTCCTGGTGGTGAGTGGGTCTTGCTGCTTACCAGTAAATGATAGGACATGTCATTATTAATAGCATCATCACTCAACAAACAGTGCCACATTTGTTTTCTTTCATTTAATATTACTTTCTTTTCGTTCCTATTAATACTACGTAGGCTTTGTCTATTATAGTATTCTACAGTAGTAGGTGTATGTTCTGCGTTTTCGTAACCGTTACGTTTGGGATTGATTGCTTTGACTGATAATACAGTTGCGGTGTTATTATCTGTCTCGGGGCGATTTCGCGACCACAGAGCTTGTACTTCGTAGATCTTTAAGATGAAGAATCGGGACGGACATTGGGTTGTGCGGGATGTCGATTGGTGGAAAGAACGGTTTCATGTTTTCACTGCGGAGGACACTCTCACACAGAGTGCTTGCTCGTGTTTTGTGGTGTTGGCATGGTGATACGGAAGAGGATAAGGAGAGCACAGTGTGAAACGTACGTAGTTCACTCATGAACAGCTACAGAGACAAGGAAAAAAAGACAGGGACACTAAACAAGAGGTATTGCTTGTTACTAGGTACTAGCGGGTACATCAATAGTATTTTACTGTATACGATAATGAGTACCTGGTACCTCGCTAGCGGCACTGATATTTTTAGTAGTTTTTACTGTACAGAAAAATAAGACCAAGAACGCAACTCGGGGTGGTGGTGCCGGGTGGGTAGCAGCGTAGCAGCAGTATGATATACCGGTATAATACCAGACACCCCTACGTAGTACCCGCGGGTCAATATTTTGGTAAAACATACCTGGTACCTGGTACAGACGGTATTCATGAGTTATTGTATTTTTCGGTAGGCCTTATGTTGGGTGTTCCATGTATTGTATTACCGAAGTACATACTATTAATAGTACGATTCGCTTCACGAGGGAAGGGGGGGTAGTATTGACTGGCTCCCAGTTTATGGACCATTTTCTCACTGCTGTCCATGAATGGCTGCATCCCGTGTTTTTACACTGCCGGCAGGTACTCCTTGCGCTCGTATACATATATTTGTACCCGAGGGTATCATACGAGCTCGTATATGATCATCGTGTCGTATACCAGGGTATACAATACGTATTATGTATCATACGTGAAGTGGTCAGCAAACAGCAAGCACCGGGCGGCACTCCCACCACCGGCCACCCGCCTCCCTCCGCCCTCCAGCCGACATTGGTTGATTGATTGATTGATTGCCCCCAATTTTTAAGACGCGATAACTCCGTCCGCAACTAATTTTTAGTGCTATCATAGTAGTATGCATCGCAATCCGTACCTGGCATACTATTAATACTGCTGTTGCGCCATAAATAATAATTGCAGCAGACTAGACTATATCGGTAGAGACTATACCAGTACTCGTACATATGTACGTAGTACGTAGCATTTATGTTTTGGCCCTTTGGGGACTTAAGGAGGGAAGTGACGAAAATTCATGACTATTGTGGTATATATGCAGCATCATGTCACACGAAGCACCCCGGGCTGCTGGGTTAGGCGATGACACCTTTAGCGTCCGGACCTGAGCTAGCTAGCTGTACGGTGCGCGCGCTGCTTGTCCCGTAACTGCTGCACTCGAAGTGCTGCGTTCTCACGCCAGACGCGGGGGGGGGTATGATCGTGCTTGTCCTTTTTTCGGTCGCTGTGCCTGTGGTTTCCGTAAGAGTGCATAGCATTGGTGTGGTAACGGTATCGTGCATAAGCAGACCAAGCTTGCCGCCTTAGAGAAGGGTGAAGGCAAGGCACCCCCGCATGTCCCTCAACGCCACGACTCAGATACCTTTTTATCATCTTCCCCACCCTTCCCCCTTAGTAGGATGCAGCTCACCCTTCATGCGACTCGCCCAACACCTCACAACGCTTCGCGCTTGGTGCCAGCAATAGTCTGCCTGGTTGGTGAAAGCCGAACGTGCTCCGCCCCGGCATTGTAGGAATGCGAGGGTCTATGGTCGTACGACTACGGCCGTGCACGGCATAAGTACACCCCCCCTTCCCCCTTCGCCGTCCCCCTTTCCTTCCACCACCCCCTGCCCCCCTCTCCCTACCCCCCCCATCCATACCTCTCCCCTTCCCCCTACCCTTCCCCTTCCCGCCCGCTCCACCCCTTTCTTGGCGACCTCCAATCGCGGCGGTGGCGGCGGTGGTGTCGATTTGTCTGACTGGATGATTGGCTCATCGACGGCGTCGAACTGACTGATTGGCTGGTTGTCGAACTGACTGATTGTCTGACTGGCGAACTGGCTGGCTTGCTGTATTGGCTGATCGACTCAATATTCCGACCAGCTCGACGGGGAGAAAACCCGTGCGGGCGATCCACTCCCTGGATGACGACTGCTGCACCCTCGTCTACGCCCAGGGGGGGATGTTTTACTTTGCCGCGGGAGGGGGGAACGCGGGAGTAGGCTCGTTGGACCCTCCAGCGGGGGCCGGGGCGGGAGCGGCGGCGGCAGCGGTGGACGGGGGAGTGGGGAGCGGCGGGGCGCGAGAGGGTGGCGGCGGAGGCGGCGGTGGTGATGGTGGTGGCGGCGCTGGTGGTGGCGGTAGTGGCGGCGGGGGCAGCAGTGGCGTTGACGGGAATGTCACTAGCGGCGGCAGCGGAGGCGGTGGTGTTGGTGGTGTTGGTGGCGGTGGCGGTGGCGGCGTGGTGAGCGAATCGTTACCGGTGCATTCGGGTAACATCACGGACTTCCGGGTGAATCCTCTCTCTAGGTGCGTGGTGTTCCGCTTTTGCCGTCGCTTTTTTTCCCCGCCCAGGCGGTTCGCAGCTTTTTGGCCTGTAGGAAGACATCATCCCCCAACTATTTTAGAACTGCCGACATTTTTGGGACAAATTGCTGAAAATTGGAGTAGTCGTATATACGTTTTAGAACTCCGTTCATCCACGTTTTTGGGATGAAATTGCCTGAAATTAGAGTAGAATGATGTTTGCAGTAAAATGAAGGATATAACAGAATCGGACCCAGCGGTGAAAACAGAGGTGATCCCAGGATTTGGGGTCTAATCACTTGTTGGAAGAGGTGCACACCTGAGACAGCAGTACGATCCAAGAGACCCAAAGCGAGATTTAGATAAGTCGGGAGCAAGAAGTACTGACCATTCCACCCACCCACCCACACCACCTTCCAGCGGATAGTAGTTTCTGCATACTGTATACCACTACAAGGACAAGGGATAGTATATCGTATCACACGTGTGATAACTTATCACACCGGGTGATAAAGATAACACACCCCCTCGGACGAATTTTCCAAGCTAATTTTCTCTTAACAACGGGGAGAGTGCAAACGCGGAGAAAACGCGTCTATGGAAACATCATCTCGACGAGATCTCCCCAAAGCCTCCCTTTTTGTTAGGTACGGGGGGGGAGGGCCCACTGGTTTTGGCAGAAAATTCGGTCTGAAATTCGTCCCAGGGGTGTGTGTTAATCTTGATTACAGTATGCGGTAGTGCTCTCTTATTGCGCTAAGTGTGAGCTTAGCGTGGGAGTACACCCCGGGGTTAGAACCACCGACAGGGACAGGAGACCTCATCTACTCCAATACTTGCTTTGAATGGTCGGTGACGGCGTAGAATAATGAAAACAACAGCATGGTGATCGCGGCCCGAGATAGCACGGGCAGCTCGAACCGTGCTCTTGGCGGGAAAAGAGGGGCCCCGAGAAACGGCTCTCGACCCACTGTACTGATGAAGATCAGGAGGCATTGTACACGTAACTAGGAAGGCATTGTTTCACCCCCCCCGACCCCTGTCTTTGGGGACTTTTGACCCTCGTATATACTGCGTTCTTCCTTTTTCCCGAGTCGTATTCCAAGTAGTGTCCCTTTAACGTGGTCGTGAAGGGGATAGTGCACCCTATATAGTTCGGATAGTTCGGATGCATCCCCGGGTTTGCATCCAGGTAGGCATGCGGTGTATTCTCCTTGTCTGCGGGGCGATCTCAGGGGCTAGCGTGAACCTGTACTCGTATGCGTAGCCGTAACCGCAAACCCCAGCCGCAAAAAATTACAATGGGGTTCCAACAGACCCCGGAGGCATCATGCACATCATATCAACGAAAACTGTCAGATTTTCTAGACCACTATAAAGAAAACTGCACACCCCGGAGTACGCGCGATCGAAGCATTACGCACAGCAGCAGCTTGCAAAGATGAGGTTCGAGGGGTTTTTAGACCTCACAGCTGATGTTTTTTTTTTTTTTTTTCTTCAAATAAGTTTCGTACGTATGTAGGTCGGTCCGTTTACCATCTCCCGCTGTAGATTGAGACGGCGGAGCGGACGCCACCCAACACCCGGTGTATTCGCCGCTGCCCTCGATCAAGGTAGCAGAGTCAGAGATGCAAGCCGTTGTTACGTGCGTCTTTGTGTGAGAGAGGTTGGGAAGCGCCGACGGCGCTCGTCCTATGCGTTCCGCAGGTCGCCTTTTGTCTGTTATATATGTTTACATGTATATACTGCTGTTTACGTCATCCTGTAAGTTGTCTGTTTTATGTCTTGCCTTGTGTGCGTGCGTCTCTGTTATTTGTCCGCGTCTTGGTATAATGTACGTTTATATCTATTGTACATATATATATGCGTATCAAACATGCAATATGTATGCCTGTGGCTACTTCTATGTTCTCATATTATATGATATACATTTTGCTATGTCTATGTGTCTATGGTTGCGTCCTACAAGTAGTCTACGAGTGTATCCCTATTTCTATCATATACCCGGATCATATCATATGTTACCGTACTTTTTGATATATCGTAACCTTAAATCTACGTCTATTGCCCGTTGTATACCTGATACCAGGTACATTATAATGTGTTTGTTGTTAACATTATACATATATATATCATATTATACTTCATCAACTTGTCCTTCGTTGAGATACTACTACTGCTGCTGTAGTCCATGCTCCAAAGTTCTGCCGCATTCTAACCGAGAGATCGACCCATCGACCGACCGACGGCCACCCGTCGGTCCCTCGCCCGTCGGACATGATACCGTTCGTGCATTGCCTGCTCGCATTCTTTCTTTTTGGGGGACATCGATGGCGGTGGTGGTGGTGGTGGTGGTGGTGGTGGTGGGAGCGCAGGGATATCGTCTCGGGGTGCGACGATGGACACGTGCACGTGGTGAACTTCCCCCCAGACATGGCCGGCGTGCCGACCATGAAGGTGCGGGTGCGGGGCGGCGGTACATATGATATACCTGGTGTATCAGAGGGTGAAGGATGATGATGATGCCGTAAAACCCGTACGATAGCTTGAAACTGCTTCTGATGATGTCACGAACATTTTACACAGCAGAGATTATGTAGAAGGTAACAACTGCTTGCAGTGTATATATATACGACGCGGCTGAACTTCGACAAACATTGTATTGACGTTTTTATGACTTAGGGTCATCTTCGACAAGATGGTTGGCGGTGCACACAGAACATAATTATCTGCACATTTTCTTTCATTCTGGGAAATTTCCCGGCCAATCGGGGTTAGGGTTACCGGAGTCGTGGTCCCTTTATAGGACCGGTTGAGTAGTGCCGGCTGCCCGCTACAGTGCCTGTGATGTAGTGTTTGGCTGCCCGCTACAGTGCCTGTGAATCGCTTGGCACACAGATGGGATTATAACCAGTGTGGCAGTGTGCGGAGTGTATAGTGCCGGTTGCCGCTGTATTGCCAGTATTGTTTGGCTGGCGCATACCGACACTAACTATAGAGCGACCGCCGCTATTGTATAGAGTTTGGGTTTGGGGTCAAGTATGTTTCAACGATGCGCACACAAACTCCCCGTAGCAGTTTGACTAACTCCGAGAAAAATCCCCAGACCGTCGGAGTTAGGGTTTTCATTATAACAGAGTAAATTGAAGATTTTAGAATCAAATATTTGTTCATTCACTCGTTTTGTCGAAGCTGCACCCCAAGACGGTTTACGAGGCGGAGGCGCAGAAATACCGGCGAGCCCGTTGTTTGTCGCGGTCGGAAACGACGCCAGCAGGCACGAGCGGCCACTGCAAGCCAGGAGCGCTTGGCAAGCTTCAATCGCTTCGCGCTGTGTGGGATTCGGCGCGCGCTAGGGCGGTTGGATGGTTGGTTAAATGGTTGGGTGGTTGATTGATTGGTTGGGTGGTTGATTGATTGGTTGGATGGTTGGTTGGTGGCTGGCTGGTTAGATAATGGTTGTTTGGTTGTTTCATTCCGTAGTCGCTGCTGGTTACGCTTCGTTTCCGCTAGCTATGTGTCGTTACTGATAGCTGTGGTTCGTTGCAGCTACTCGTAGCCACGTCCCGTTACCGCTCTATAGTTTAGATATACTCTGTTACCGCCATCATAGCCGTGGTCCTTTTCCGCTAGGCGCGGCCTGTTACCGCTTCGTTGCTGTACCCGCGGTCCGTTGGTTGTTCTTCGTTGTTGCTGCAAATTTGTTTGTGCTGCGTTGGTTGTTTTCGTTACTGCTGTTGGTTTGTAGTTTGTATGGTTAGTGCTGTCGGCTTGTGAGTCGGCGGGTTGATTGGTTGGTCTCCTCATTGGTTGATTTGTTTGTCCGTTCGTTTGTTTGTGTGTTAGTTGGTTTGTGCATTGGTATTGTTCGTGCGTTAGTTGGTTTAGTTGGTTAGTTGGTTGGTTGGTTGGTTGGTTGGTTGATTGGGTAGGTGGTTGGTCGTACGATTCGTTGACTTCGTTCGTTGGTTTAGTCTGGTCTGCTGATTTGGTCAGCGCGTGACCCCCGTCCTGCCCGACCGGCGGGGGTAGAGCGTCATGATTTTGCCAGGGGGCGCTTTTGATCGATTCATTGTTGGTGTTTTTGTTCATCTGACTGCTGTTGTTTTGTGTTTTGTTTGTTCGCCTGTCTGATGTTGGTGGTGTTTTTATTCATCTGACCAATATTGTTGTTTTATGTTGGTGCACCAGACTGATGTTGTTGATGGTGTTTTTGTTCGTCTGACTGCTGTCGTTGATTTTTTGTTTTGTTCTCATCTGACGGATGTTGCTGTTAAATGATTCTGTTCATCGAACTAATTTTTGTTGATTGTGTTTCCCCTCATCGGATTGTGGTTGATTATTATTGTTTTTGTCCTCATTTGACAACGCCACTGCTTGTGTTGTGTGTTTTGCTTTCTGTTTCTATGCGTTGTTCTGCATGCAACAAAATAGGCCAGCAAGTACGTCGGGCGCGCTGTGTCGAGCGTGGCGTGGGGCACCGGCGAGCCGTACGTGGCATCGTGGACAACCACCGCCGGAGACCTGGAGGTAAGCACGGTTTTCTCCATGCGGCGGCGGCGCTAGGGGGGGAGGGGGGGAAGGGGTAGCATTGCGGGGGCCGGTTGGGGGGGGGGCGTACTCATTTGTTGCTTGCCTTAGTCATTTGACCATTGACCACGCATCCCTTTGGAGACGGAGGGGTTTGGGGGGGGGGGGTAGATTTTCTGTGCTGAAAAATCAAAATCGTGCGTGGGATTCCTACTCACTACGTACGCACCCCTGCGTGTTTCTGAGGGTAGTGGGTCTTCGTCCGTATTGTATGTCGCGAAGGGTCATCGGCCGCTGCACTGCTAGTTGGAATCTTGATGTGGAACATTTTTGCAGTAATAGTATTAATAGTGTACCAGGTAAGTGTAATGAGCCCCTTTCTAACTGCATCCGTTACTCGGGGATACACGACTTGGACTTAAGAGTTGATCATATATATATCTATTTTTCAACCTCTTACAACTAACTGCTGTCTGCACCTATATTTCGTTCAGTACAGACCACTATGAACTGTGCTCGGGGTTTCAGTTGGATAATATTTGCAGTACCAGTAGTAACGGAGTTTTTATCTCTTTTACCACTTACACCCACGCTGTTTTAAATATAATTTTCTTTAAATTGAAATGTGATTTGTGTCGTTTTTCCAGAGCGAATAGGCCTTCTCCAACTGAATCCGCGTTTTGGGCATAAAGTACTTGAAATTATACTGGAATCGTTGCTACTGTATGTAGTAAAAAGGGTCAAAACAACTTCTATACAACGGCATCCTCATTGTGAGGACAACGTACTTGTAATTTTGAGTGTCATTTTTCCAGCACTATCCTTCTGTACGTAAAAAAATAAGCGTTGTACGTGTTGTCATTTTTCGAGCACTATACTTCTGTACGTCCAAAAATAAGCGTTGTACGTACTACTTCGAAAATCAACTCAGACTACAGAAATTCCAAGGTGCGTGTCCCGAAAAAGGTGAGTGCAGTTCTGAAAGTTTGTTTTCTCTGCGTGATGGGTGATCGTTTTTTTCGGCGCGTTTTGCTCGTCCCAAAACCTCGCCCGAAATTTCCCTCGCCGGATTAGATGCTGGACACACGGGACTACCGAGTGATGTCCACGGTGAGGGTGGACAACTCGCTGCCCGTCCTCACGCACGAGTATCTGTCCGGTAAGCCAGGCGCCGCGTTCGGTTGCTTTGACGTGGTGACTTTGTCTTTGACTTGGTGTTTTAGTTGGTCTTGGACGTGTCTCTGACTTTGTGTTCGACTGCGGCTTTGACTTTGTCCTTGACTTTGTCTTCGACTTTGTCTTTTTCGACTTTGTCTTCGACTTTGTCTTCGACTGTGTCTTCGACTTTGTCTTTGACTTTGTCTTGGACTTTGATTTTGACTTTTTCCTTACCTTTGTCCTTGGCTTAGCCCTTGGCTTGGTCCTTGGCTTGGTCCTTGACTTGATCCTTGGCTTGATCCTTGACTTGGTCCTTGACTTGGTCCCTATTAATAGCTTGGCCCTTTGCCTGGTGCTTGGCTTGGTCCTTGTGTTCGACTCTGTCTTTGACTTTGTGTTCGACTTTGTCTTTCACTTTTGCTCTTTATTTGTCCTTGACTTTGCCCTTGACTTGATCCTTGACTTGATCCTTGACTTGATCCTTGACTTGGCCCTTGACTTGATCCGTCCTTTCCTTGACTTGGTCCTTGACATCATCCTTGACTTGGTCCCTAACTCGGGCCATAGCTTGATCCTTGGTATGGTGCTTGGCTTGGTCCTTGGCTTGGTCCTTGGCTTGGTCCTTGACGTGGTTCTTAGCTTGGTCACGGCATTTGGTCGTT
Source organism: Saccharina japonica (assembly GCA_008828725.1). Taxonomy (NCBI): domain Eukaryota; class Phaeophyceae; order Laminariales; family Laminariaceae; genus Saccharina; species Saccharina japonica. The sequence continues at coordinate 59,099 of MEHQ01000852.1, forward strand.
GACTTAGTCCTTGACTTGGTTCGGTGTTTGACTTGGTTCGTTCTCTGAGGTGGTCAGGGGCTTTGACTCGTTCCATTTTTATCTTGGTCCTCGACCTGGTTCGGTCTTTGACTTAGGTCGTTATTTTTCTTGGTCTTTGGCCTTGGCTGGGTCTTTCGCTGGGTTTTTGCCTCGAGCTTCGCCTTGGTATGTTCCTCAGCCTTTGCCTCAGTCTTTGCCTTCATCTTTGACTTGGTCTTTGCCTTCATCTTTGACTTGGTCTTTGCCTTCATCTTTGACTTGGTCGTAGACTTTGTTCCTTGACTTCGGTTTTTGACTCGGTCGTTGACTCGGTATTTGACTCGGTCGTTGACTCGGTCTTTGACTCGGTCTGTGACTCGGTCTTTGACTCGGTCTGTGACTCGGTCTTTGACTCGGTCTTTGACTCTGTCGTTGACTCGGTCTGTGACTCGGTCTTTGACTCGGTCTGTGACTCGGTCTGTGATTTGGTCTGGGACTTGGTCTTTGACTCGGTCTGTGACCCGGTCTTTGACTCGGTCTTTGACTCGGTCTTTGGTCTTTGACTCGGTGTCTTCGACTCGGTCTTTGACTCGGTCTTTGACTCGATCTGTGGCTCGGTCTTTGACTCGGTCTTGGACTCGGCCTGTGACTCGGTCTTTGACTCGTGACTCGGTCCTTGATTTGGCTCGGTCCTTGATTTGATTCGGTCCTAGACTCGGTCCTTGACTCGGTTCTTGACTTGGTCATTGACTCGGTCTTTGACTTGGTCCTTGACCCGGTCTTTGACCCGGTCCTTGACTCGGTCCTTGACTTGATCCTTAGCTTGGTCCTTGAATCGGTCCTTGACTCCGTCCTTGATTCGACCCTTGATTTGACTCGGCCCTTGATTGACTTTCCTTGAATCGATCCTTGAATCGGTCCTTGACTCGGTCCTTTACTCGGTCCTTGACTCGGTCCTTAACTCGGTCTAGCGTTGACTCGGTCCTTAACTCGGTCTAGCGTTGACTCGGTCCTTGCTCGGTCCTTGACTCGGTCCTTGACTCGGTCTAGCGTTTACTCGGTCTGGCGTTGACTCGGTCTGGTCCTTGACTTGGTCCTTGACTCGGTCTTTGACTCGGTCTTTGACTCGGTCTTTGGCTCGGTCCTTGACTCGGTCCTTGACTCTGTCTTTTGATTCGTGACTCGGTCCTTGATTTGACTTGGTCTTTGACTCGGTCCTTGACTTGGTCCTTGGCTCGGTTCTTGACTCGGTCGTTGACTCGGTCGTTAACTCGGTCTTTGACTTGGTCCTTGATTCGGTCTTTGACTCGGTCGTGACTCGGCCCTTGATTTGACTCGGTCTTTGACTCGGTCCTTGACTTGGTCCTCGGCTTGGTTATTGACTCGGTCGTTGACTCGGTCGTTAACTCGGTCTTTGATTTGGTCCTTGATTCGGTCTTTGACTCGGTCCTTGACTCGGTCCTTGTTGACTCGGTCCTTGACTCGGTCCTTGATTTGACTCGGTCCTTGAATCGGTCCTTGAATCGGTCCTTGACTCGGTCCTTGATTCGGCTCTTGATTTGACTCGGTCCTTGACTCGGTCTTTGACTCGGTCCGTCCTTGACTCGGTCTTTGACTCGGTCCTTGAATCGGTCTAGCGTTGACTAAATCCTTGACTCGGTCCTTGACTCGGTCTTTGACTCGATCCTTGACTCGGTCCTTGACTCGGTCTTTGACTCGATCTTTGACTCGGTCCTTGACTCGGTCGTTGACTCGATCTAGCGTTGACTCGGTCTAACGTTGACTCGGTCTAGCGTTGACTCGGTCTAGCGTTGACTCGGTCTAGCGTTCTCGATCTTTGACTCGATCTTTGACTCGGTCCTTGACTCGGTCGTTGACTCGATCTAGCGTTGGCTCGGTCTAGCGTTGACTCGGTCTAGCGTTGACTCGGTCTGGCCCTTCACTCGGTCCTTGACCCGGTCGTTGGCTCGGTTCTTGACTCGGTCCTTGACTCGGTCCTTGACTCGGCCGTTGACTCGGTCGTTGACTCGGTCTTGACTTGGTCTTTGACTCGGTACTTGACTCGGTCCTTGACGCGACCCTTGACTAGGTCCTCGAATCGGTCCTTAACTCGGTCCTTGATTTGGCCCCTGATTTGACTCGGTCCTTGAATCGGTCCTTCTTCACTCAGTCCTTGACTTGACTCGGTCTGGTCCTTGGCTCGGTCTTTGACTCGGTCCTTGACTCGGTCGTTGACTTGGTCCTTGACTCGGTCCTCGACTCGATCCTTGACTCGGTCATTGAATCAGTCCTTAACTCGGTTCTTGATTTGGCCCCTGACTTAACTCGGTCCTTGAATCGGCCTTTGAATCGGTCCTTGACTCGGTTCTTGGTTCGATCCTTGACTCGGTCCTTGGCTCGATCCTTGACTCGGTCCTTGACTCTATGACCGAGATTTTGACCGAGTCTTTGACCTGGTCTTTGACCTGGCATTTGACTTGGTCTTTGACTTGGTCTTTGGCCGAGTCGACTCTGTCTTTGACTCTGTCTTTGACTCGATCTTTGACTCGGTCTTGGCTCGGTCTTTGTCTTGCTTGTTGGCCCGGTCTTTTACCGAGTCTTCGACCAAGTCTTTTACCTGGCCTTTGACGTGGCCATTGACTTGTCTTTTTTTTTTACTTTGTCCTTGACTTTGTCCTTGACTGACTTTGACTTGACGTTGTCCTTGACTTACAACTTCGACGGTATGACTCTTTTACTGATTGTAATTTTGACTTTGCCTTGACTTTGTCTTTGATTCAGTCTTTGTTCCTCTGTCCGTGTTTGCGTACGTGTATTTTGTTTGTTGATCGGTTTGCTTGTTTTTCGGGGGGGGGGGTTAATTGATTTTGCGTTGGGTTTCTTGTTTGGTTTGTTCGGCTGTTTGGCTGTGCCTTTGTGCGTTTGTTCAGCTGTTTGTTTATCTGCTTGCTGTTCGGTAATTGCCTGTTGTCTAGTCTTCTGGATGTGGCGTTGCCTGTTTTTCTGATTTGTGGTTCTTGTTTTTGACAGAATGGTTGGATACGTTTTTGTCTGGCGTGCTTGGCCTTTGCTGTATGTTCTATCCCGTTTGCGTCTGCGCTTGTGTCTTCGCCAACGGTTTGCCTTATTTTTGTTGGTGACTGCGCTGTACACGCGATAGCGCTTGTCTAGAGCGATGCGATATTTCCCTACATGGTCTCACGAGATGCGGGAGGCTTCTCCCTGAAAAGACTCAAGTGGGCCTGCTTGCCCGAGCATGAACCACTCCCTCGCTGCCTCTCCCCTTGATTAGACATGATTATATATAATCCGTGACTTTTGCATCTTGATTATCAGACATGATTATAATCATGGCTGATTGTCCTGTACTGCTGTATTCGCATGCACGTCTTCTTGTTGTGCACGGCCCCCCCTTCTCCCCTATGACGCTCACCGCCTGCTGACAATATTGCTGTTGCGCGCTTGATCGCTTCGGTTCCTGCGCTGCAGACGTGGTGCTGGCGGTTGGGTGTGGGGAGGGGTGTGTGCGGCTGTTTGACGTGCGGATGATGTCGGCGTTTGTCACGCTTCAAGACCCTGTCGCCGGCAACATCCAGCAGGTACATTTATTTTTAGGATGTTGTCCAACCATGCGCCTACACCAAGCCTCTCTTTTCTCCCCTCCCCCTTGTTTCCATTCATTCGTGCAATATAAGCCTGTGTTTTTCGTTCTATTTTATTTTCGTCTTGAGAGGGAAACAGGAACGAGAACAAAATGGTGACTATGGCATCGACGATCATACACGGCATTGACTGTAATACATGCCGCGGTTCAGTACGATCTGCTGGGTCAGGGTTACGGGCTGATTCATCTTGGCGTCCGAACTATGTGGAATCCAGAGTGGGGTACGATGTACGACATTCGCCCAGCTTGATACTGCTCTTACTGCTCGCTCACACTAGGCTGTAGATTAGACTGGCCGCACTCCTCACTTTTGTTGTCGCTGGCTGTACCGGGGTCCCATTAAGGTTGGCCTATTTAAAACTGCTCTCACATTGTTGGAGACAACTACTTGAAATTAATGTGGGGTGATTTTTGCAGTGGTGAAATGGTTAAGGCGTCCTCCTCCCCGTTGATCTAGGAAAGGGTCGGGCCGATGTCCGCATCGTAAGTTGGCGTTCGGCACGGAGTCGCTTCGATAGTGCCGCACAACGTTCTTGACGTTTGGGCGCAGAGCTTGTCTTGCAATGTGTTAAGTAGTAGTGGCTCGAGCTCTCCTCTTTGTAGCTGCCTCCCCCCAAATTTACGCTCGCCATACTATATATACCCTTCCTTCACCCCCCTTCCTCCCCTCCCCTTCCTCCTCCCTCCACCCCCTCCCCCCCACCCCCGCCTCCTACGCCCCCTCGCACCCGCCCCCCCCCCGAGCACCGTTACTACGCTAGCACCGCCAGCCGCCAGCCCCAACTTACATTTCCTACGCCTACCCTACCCTCGCGTGCCCACTCGCTGTCTGCCCCCCGGCCCCCCTCCCCGTGAATGCTCCCCCCACCCCGCTGTTTTTTGTGTTGCAAGATTTTGCCGTCTGCGAGCGGCGTTTCTGGGATCCCCCCCCCGGGTATAGATGACTGGGTGGCTTTCGGCACGCACGGGTTGTCCAGGTGCGTGAGGTCACGCTGGCGCTGTTCGGCCGCTTGGAGAATTTTCGGCGCAGTACGTAGGGAAGAGGCGGAAGAGCGCGTGGGAACGGTGGCTGTTTTATTTAGTGGTGGTGGTGGTGGTGGTGGTGGTGGTGACGGCCTTGTTGGCGTTTGTGATGTTGGTGTGTTGGTGTTGATGTTTCATGTTTCGTGTTTGTTGTCGATGATGGTCGGGATTGGGGAGAAACCCCTGACATACGGTGGCTGTTTAGGCTTTCGCTCATTGTCAGCAATAAACGAGGTGATTCTTTACGTGGCGACGTGTCAAAAGTCTTACCGCCGATCTACAGTATGGTATATGGGCGGGTCTTCTGCCCCCCCCCCCCCCCCCCCCCCCCCCCCCCCCCCCCCCCCCCCCCCCCCCCCCCCCCCGGGGGCATTAACCCACCAAGAACTGCGCGACGTTTTTTCGGGACAAACTACCTGGAGTCAGTGTTGGAAATTTCATGCATTACTAGTGAACGGGTTGGGAAGGGCCACTCCTGCAGCCTGCTCTCCCCTACCGCGTGTCGCGCCGGACCCCACTCCCGAAGGTCTCCTTGAAAGCGTCCCCTCACCTCTCTTGTCTACCTGACCCCTCGCTCCCCTTCCGCCCCCCCCGGCGTTCAAAGGTACACCGTGGGCACTGTCAGCAACGGCAGCCTCGGAAGCAACGCCATAGGGTCTCCACAAGGAGGCATGATGGCACGGATTGCGTCTGGCCTGGCCCGAAGCGCTGGGTGCCGGTGAGTTGTTTTTGGCGCCCTCTCCGCTTTTTGTAGGCGAGAGGTGACTCTTGACGAAAAGGCACACACGGTCGAGTCGAGTCGAAGCGTGAGGTTGGGCTGGACTGGAACCCTCCTCTCCTCTATCAAAAAGAGGTTTCGGTAGGAGAGTTCCGTTTTACGCCTTGAGTAACAGCTCCCCTACACTAAATAAAACTGGTGAAAAATGACCAAAAAAAAACTTGAAGCGCCTCCAAAAGACCCAGCCTCCTATTTAAAAATCCCAGTTGCCCTCTATGTGTACTTCGTCGACCCTCTTGCCGCTTGATTATTAATAATTCCGCATTTGCTTCGCTGAGAATCATTTAGTTTTTTTTATGCCAGCAGGGGCGTTTTCGATCCCCCTCTAATGGAGAGCCAGTGTGATCGATTTATTTTCTCAGCCGATTGGCCGAAGAGTATCCCTCTCCCCCCGTTCTGCTCTTTCCACGAGTTTCCATGATGCGAAGAATATGTAGACTTCGCTTGCCGTTTTTTTTTGTTTTTTTTTTAAAGCAAATAGTGGCCAACAAAACGCGAACGTGTTGGTTAAAATTGACGCACAATAATTGATGGCGTTCGTGTCTTTAATCCGCTCGGAATCGTTTCGTTCACTACAGCCGCCCTGAACTTATTTACAGTAGTTCGCACCATCTATTTAGTTCACGTCGTCGCCGCCGCCGCCGCCGCCGCGGCTGCCCAGCGACGATGCCGACAGCAGGGAAGAAGACGAGGAGTACGACCAGCAAGAAGAAGAGGTAACGGGCGACGAGGCGGAGGTGGGAGGTAGCGAGGGGGGCGCCGCGACGTCCGGATCGTTCTTTCCGCCGCAGCGATTGCTCTTGCTACTACACATGCGGCGGTGGCTGCTGCTGTTACTGCTGCTCCTGCTGCTGTCGTTGATCCTGCTGCGATTGTTGGTGGTGCTGGTGCTGATGTTGTTGTTGTTGCTGTTGCTGCTGTTGCTGCTGCAGTCGGGGTCATCATTGCCACTCCGGTCCTCCTCCTCCTTTGACCTCTCCTCCTTCTCCTCCTGCTCCTCCCTCTCCTCCCTCTCCCCCTNGGGGGGGGGGGGGGGGGGGGGGGGCATTAACCCACCAAGAACTGCGCGACGTTTTTTCGGGACAAACTACCTGGAGTCAGTGTTGGAAATTTCATGCATTACTAGTGAACGGGTTGGGAAGGGCCACTCCTGCAGCCTGCTCTCCCCTACCGCGTGTCGCGCCGGACCCCACTCCCGAAGGTCTCCTTGAAAGCGTCCCCTCACCTCTCTTGTCTACCTGACCCCTCGCTCCCCTTCCGCCCCCCCCGGCGTTCAAAGGTACACCGTGGGCACTGTCAGCAACGGCAGCCTCGGAAGCAACGCCATAGGGTCTCCACAAGGAGGCATGATGGCACGGATTGCGTCTGGCCTGGCCCGAAGCGCTGGGTGCCGGTGAGTTGTTTTTGGCGCCCTCTCCGCTTTTTGTAGGCGAGAGGTGACTCTTGACGAAAAGGCACACACGGTCGAGTCGAGTCGAAGCGTGAGGTTGGGCTGGACTGGAACCCTCCTCTCCTCTATCAAAAAGAGGTTTCGGTAGGAGAGTTCCGTTTTACGCCTTGAGTAACAGCTCCCCTACACTAAATAAAACTGGTGAAAAATGACCAAAAAAAAACTTGAAGCGCCTCCAAAAGACCCAGCCTCCTATTTAAAAATCCCAGTTGCCCTCTATGTGTACTTCGTCGACCCTCTTGCCGCTTGATTATTAATAATTCCGCATTTGCTTCGCTGAGAATCATTTAGTTTTTTTTATGCCAGCAGGGGCGTTTTCGATCCCCCTCTAATGGAGAGCCAGTGTGATCGATTTATTTTCTCAGCCGATTGGCCGAAGAGTATCCCTCTCCCCCCGTTCTGCTCTTTCCACGAGTTTCCATGATGCGAAGAATATGTAGACTTCGCTTGCCGTTTTTTTTTGTTTTTTTTTTAAAGCAAATAGTGGCCAACAAAACGCGAACGTGTTGGTTAAAATTGACGCACAATAATTGATGGCGTTCGTGTCTTTAATCCGCTCGGAATCGTTTCGTTCACTACAGCCGCCCTGAACTTATTTACAGTAGTTCGCACCATCTATTTAGTTCACGTCGTCGCCGCCGCCGCCGCCGCCGCGGCTGCCCTCCCCCCCACCCCACCTTACCCCCCCCCCCCCACCCCGCCCCCTCCCCCCCCGCTTCAGCACCACTGATCTAGAGCTTTCGGCCCCGCTTGATGTGAATGCGGGGCTGTTTTTGGCACCGCTTGGCCCGACTCGTTCCGACGGCGGGCAGGAGCGGCAGCTATGCGGCATCACACTCGACGCGCGCATCTTCACCTTCTCACACAACGGCGAACTGGCGACGAACGCGGCAGTGGCGGCGACTGTTGCCGAGCGCGGGGGGGGCAGGCGGTGGCGGTGAGGGGGGGGGCGGGGGCGGTGGTGGGGTGGTCGGGAGGGGTGGGGGGCGGAGGCTTGGGTGGGGGTTGGAGTGGAGGCGGGGCGGGGCGGGGGGCGGGGGTGTGTTCGGGGGCGGTGCCGTTGGCGGTGGGCTGTTGCCTCGCGCGCCGGCCTCTCCAGTGGATGGCAGGAGCGGTATTGGGGGCGTTGGGAGCGGCGGTGCTGCTGCTTTCGGGGGCCCCGGACGCGCGGGTGCTAGTATTGGGGTTGGTGGTGGCGCGGTAGGTGGTCCCAGCGGTGGCGGTGCAAGCGGTGAGGGAGGTGGCGGCGGCATGGGTGGCGGTAGCATTGGCGGGGGAGACGGGAGTGGTGGACGAGGAGGAGGAGGAGGAGGAGGAGTAATACCAGGAATAAGAGCAGTATTAGGAGCAAGCGGAAGCGGCGTCGGGCACGGGGGCAGCGGCGGCGGCGGTGTCGGCAACAACACCACAAGTAGTGTGGTCGGCGGCGGTAGGAGCGGTGCGAGTGAGAGCGGCGGTGCCGGTGGCGGCGGCAGCGGCGGTGCAGGAGGCATCGGCGGAATCGGAAGCAGCTAGGAGAACAAGAGCCACAAGCCAAAGGATTGTAAGGGACGGATGTATTCAAGCTTGCCAGTGATCTGCTGGGTTACCATAATTCGAAGCACGTCGATTTACGTCGAGCAGAGGGGGGAGTAAGGGAGGCGAGGGCGCACTTCGCAGAAGCGGCGGCGTCGCCGTTGGCGTTGGCCGTTGAGTTGCGAGCGGTCACGGGAATCCCAGCAGCCGTTGCAGTGCGACTCGCCATTTGTTTAATGGTTTTCGGTTTTCCGCTTCAAGCTTTAGGGCTGAGTTTTATGGCCCAGGGGATGGCCTTGACGACACCGAAACGCGCCAAACCAGGGTGGTGTCGCTGTTTTTGTGCCCGGCACCTGGCCCAGTCGGTGGCGGAAGCTGCGTGGTAGCGATGAAGGCGAAAAAGCTGTGCGTAGTTTTGCGCTTGTTCTCGGTTTGGACGGTACGGTGTGCGGTAATAGATTGGTATTGATTTGTTGGCATTTTGCTTTCCGTCCGAGCGTCGGTTTGCCAGTGCGTCGGTATGTCGTGCCGTCGGCGGCGGCCGCGTGGGAGCGACGAAGGCGGCGGAGCTGTGCGTTTCTTTGCCAGTGTTTTTGGTGTGGATGCTGCGGTGTGCGGTGGGACTGGTATTTTGATCTGTTGACACTCGTTGCCCGTCCGTCGTCCGTCCGTCGGCTTTCCCGTCCGTCGGTGTGTCCGTCGGCGGCAGTCGCGTGGGAGCGATGGAGACGGAGGAGCTGCGTGTTGTTTTGCACGCGTATTTGGTTTGAACAGTACAATGTGCGATAAAAGATTGGTGCTTTGATTTGTCGACATTTTCCGTCCACCCGTACGTACATCGGTATGTCTATCCGTCGGTATATCGTGCCGTCGGCGGCGGCCGCGTGGGAGCGATAAAGGCGGGGGAGGTGTTCGTTGGTTTGCGCTTGTTTTTGGTTTGGACGGTACGCTGTGAAGTGGGATAGGTATTTTGAACTGTTGGCACTCGTCGTCCGTCCGTTCGTCGGCTTGTCCGTCGGTCGGTATGTCCGTCGGCGGCGGCCGCGTGGGAACGACAAAAACGGGGGAGTTGTGCGTTGTTTTGCGCTTGTTCTTGGTTTGGACGGTACGGCGGTATTTTGAACTATTGGCATTCGTCGTCGTCCGTCCGTCCGTCGTTATGTCCGTCCGTCATATGTGCCCACGTCGGTATGTTCGTACTAAGATATGCTGGTAGGGAGTATGTACGTGCGTACTACTCATAAAGTAAATGTTTATTTAGCCTCGTTGTTCGTCTAATATTTTGACTTGACGTGGATGTTTCGGTCGACGTCTTCTCTCTGTAAGGTTTGGTGTGTCGCGCACCCTTGTTATAGGCGTAGGGAACACGGTGTTCGTTTTTTTGCGGACGTACTGACGGTTTCGGTCGATGGTCTGGTTGGAGAAGAGAGGGTTTTGCACAAGGCGAGGAAGGGGTTGTTGTATGCTGCCCGTGGCAGCAGCGACACAGCAGCTGTCCTCCTCGCCGACATAATAGTTTGTTGGATGAAGCGGGAGTGCCGTGATTTATTTCTCCGCTAAATGCAGCAGGGGAGTCTTAGTATCTAGTATTGAATGACGCGAGAAGCGTCGTGCGGCTTAAGATTTGTTGCCATAATTCGGCAAAGGAAGTATTGCCGCAGTCCGGGTTGTCCCTACGCGGTCATTATAGTGACTAGCTGGTTTGGTGCGCGACGTTGTGCAGTAGTAGTGGCTCAGCTATTGAGCTACGATCGATCGCTGTGCCAAGTAGATTTCAGGTAGTGTAGTGTATTAGACCTTACAATAGCAAGTATACAGTAGTAATAGTAATATAGTGGTAATAACTGTTTGTACCGTGGTGTTCGTGCCCTTTTCTTCTTCTTTTTCTTCCTCTTCTCTTTCTTCTCCACCTTCTTCTTGTTCTTGTCTTGTTCTTCTTGTTTTCGTTGTTTTCCTTCTGGCGTATATTTTGTTTGTTTGTGGTAATAAATATAAAGAGGAAGCAGGCAGGCAGGCAGGCAAGCGGGATGAAGCAAAAGCTCCACGTATCAACGGAGGCTATTATAGAAGTGCAGTAGTAGAGCCAGGAGGATGGGCTGCAGTAGCAGTAGTAGTTTTTGCTGCTTCCGTGCTGCCTATCTGTTGTGTAGGCAGGTTTAACGCGATGAAGAACAACAAAGAGGAGAAAGGAAGCTCATATAAATCCAGAGTTACAGTTTTTCGTTTTTCGTTGTAGCTGTCGATTCCATCGCGGGTAGAAATTTTGCCCCTCCCGATGATGCGAACTCTTACCTTTTGCCGTGGGCACGAAAGACCAACAAAACATGTAGGCTGCGTATGTTTTGGTATTAGGCTTGCTGACTGGCTGACTATACGGTAGCTGGCTGTGTTTTGCTGTGTGTTTTGTTCTTGTTTTTACGATACTACCGAAGGTTGAAGGTAATTTTTGTTCCATGTTTTTTCTACTCGTTCGTACATATCAAACAGAAAGTGCACGCGCCGCGTCGCACATGTTACATGACCGACGAGCGGTATGCTTATTATCTTGCTCTCCGAATCTTCGGACCTACGGATAGTATCCGGATCGGATCTTTCAATATTGTTTTTCGTCCCCATCTCTTTCTTTCGCTGGCTACGAGTATGCATGTGTTCTCCGTTTTGATCACGCGACGCTTCTCTCTTCTCACCCACCACGTCTCAGGTGCCACGTGCATTCTCTAGAGTCCACACAACAGCAAGCAGTAGTAACATTTTGCCGGATGACACCCCCCCCCCCCTTTTCAGTAACTGAAGACCTGCGCATTACTCCCCTCAAACATCAAACGATCCACACCCCCCATGCCGCATCGCGATTGGTACCCATCCATGCCGACGGAAAATGATGATATTAATAGCTCACACAACAAAACAGCCTGCTAAACAGTAGTAAATCGTCTGTCACACTTGAGTTTCTATCGCAGCTCTCTTGAAACACTAGCTGACTGCAGTAGTACTCCGCCGGCTTTCTGCCCACGATAGATATTGAAGCTCGACCTCCTAGTAGTGCAAGAGTCATGAGAGCATTGCAATGTTGATTGCTTGCGACGGACGTCTACCATCATGATGCCGTCTGTAGCATCCTAACGCCGTCGTCTTGCTGCCGTTGACATCAAAGCTTGGCTGCTTTGTGCAGGAGTCATGTGAGCAACGCCTGCTAATAATAGACGTTGACCACGCCATCCTTAGTGTGCTGGTTGCATTGCGCTGCCTTTTTTATGTTTTTGTTTCAATTTTGTTTTTCATAAAAAGTAAACTTGTTTGTGTGACCCTTCTTTGTGTTTTTTTTTTCCTTCTGGTTTTGTTTGCATTTTCAGTCCCCCTTTGTACGGCTGTCCCTGGCTTCTTTTATTTTGTGTCTCTTGTGTCGTCCTTGGCCCACCAGCAGCTGGACATAGGACTGCTCGTTTTTGTTTATTTTGTGTTGTTAGCTCTCTGGGAATACCCCCGCGTTGTCTTGTCTTCCTTCTAGTCGTATGTTTGTGTCGTCCTTACGTTGGTCCATCAGCTGGACACCATATTATCATAGGAGGACTGATCGTATACTATAAATAGCAAATAGCAACCGCTCGGGACTCGGCCTGCGCCCTGAGCGCATGTTTGTTTTCATTTTCTTTGTTTTTATTTTTCCTTTCTCATCTTTCTTTTTTCTTTTTTGCCCTTCGTGTTTTTTCTTATATTTTCCTTTTCTTCTTTTTTCGGGTGATCATGTAATAATATTACCTGCCATGGATATCTCCCTGGTATTATTTGGTTGAAAGTGATAAGGGATGGTATGTCCGCACTACGTACTGCTGCTGTAGTTTGTTTTCTCCCATCGAGACGCATTTCCATTTTTATTTTACGTAGTGTGTTTTGTGACGACAGGCAGGAATTTCGCCTTGTACACGAGTGGTGAGAGCAACGCCTGCTCCGACGGCCGCCATGCTGTCCTCAGGATGTTGTTAGCAGTACAACGCGGTATGGAAAGTTAAAGTTCCTCGTAATACACGACCGTCCAACCAAAACAAAAACCGTACATTGGGGAACAAGACGCTATTGCAATTTATTGGCGCTGCACCTGCTTGGATCGGTGGCCTAAAAATGCGGCGTAATTAACTCGTTGAAAATGACAGGAACGCCCAACTATCACTGTTGCAGCGGGCCAGCGGAGCACGTCGCACGGTAGAGAACCCGAGCACAGCGGGTGCAGATTGGAAGGTAAGCGACCAGGCAACGGGGTGAGAGCTGTTCCGAAAGGCGAGAGAGCAGAGCACGGGGCACATGGGAGCATTGAAAACGGCGATCAACGTCGTACTCTTTCGACCGCTCATTCCGGCGAACACTGGAAACATCGGTCGCACGTGTCTCGGCTTCGGCGCCCGCCTGCACCTCATCCGGTGAGCACCCTGCTGCGTTGTTTCGGAGACAGAGCAACAGCGGTGGCAAGGCGGCTGCATGCTGTCTGTCTTTCGTGACGATACAGCAGTAACGCAGTGTAGAGCTGTATAATCGTGTACCGTTCGGTACCTGGTAAACCAAGCAGTATATGTCATTCCATGTTGCAATAAACGCGCTATTTGAACACAACGCAGTGTGCCTGTGCCTCTGCTGTGACGACGGCTTCGTGGGGTACAGCAGTAGGGCTACAGCCAGTACAGCCGTGTTCCCCACGGGGCTATGTCCTTGTGTTTGTGGCGCTACTGATGAACGTGGCGTTGCTGATGATGGACGTTCGCTTGACTTTTGAAATAACTTTGCGTTGGACCCAACTGGCTGCTTTTGAAACGTGGAACAAAAAAAAGTGTCTGACACGATCTCAGGCCGTTTCGTATGCGGTTCGATTTTTGAGCTTCAGATTATGGTCTGATCGATTTTCCAGCGACCTAGTTCGAAAATCGAAACAGTCTTCTTATGCGAGAAAACACGGATTTGTTGTATCATACGTGCAGATATTTGAGCAAACGGCAAGACCAACTGCTGTTGTTGTTGTGGTTTGGCGCCGCGAAGAGACGGGCCGAGTGCGCTGTACTGGACGTAGAACCCGAGCGTTCGAAGCCACACTGGCTGCCTCTGGTCTGGCGGCGACGCGCCGAGTGTGCTCGAGCCGACCTGTCTTGGTATTTTGTATTTTGACACAACGAAGTATCCGAGCGTTGACTCTGTGTACTGTTGTACTGCTGCTGCTGCTGTAAAATCTACGAGTACGGCGAGGCGCGCGCCGAGTGCGCTTCCCTTCGTCTCTAGGCCCGAGCCCGCGCCAGCCGACTGCAGTTTGGCGACGAAGAGGCCCACCGATCGTCGGCTGCGCGTCGGGCGCGAAGCAACGTCGCTGTGTCACCATCCAACTCATCGATCGTGCTGCTGCTGCTGCTTGCTTGCTGCGTGGATAACATCTTGAATTTAGAGACCATGCCATTTTTCGATTTGAAAATCTGATGACCCAGTCGTCGTATTTTGGGGCAAAATCCGACGACTTGGGTCATCGGATTCTCAAATCGAAAATTTCCGCTCAGATTTTGCATAATCGGACTGCATAGGACGGTGCTTTCGTTTTTGAGATCGAAAAATACAAATCTGAAGCTCGAAATCGAACGGCATAGGAAACGGCCTCACACTTGAATAATATGCCGGCAAATCTCAAGAAAAATATAAATTCAAAATTCAAACTCCCCACATTGGCGTACAATCACAGCAGGGACACTCAGGATCTCTCTTGGTTCGAGCGGACCGAGGCCTTTGCTGCCTCGATGGCTAAGCCAAACTAACGATTGCTGTCAGTCAGAGAGACACAACTACGTGTAAAGCTCGTACATATGGACGTGTCATACGTATCATATACGTAACAGTACTTGTCTTGCAACACTAACTGCTGTTGTCCGTTTGTTCTCTTTGCATTAGGTTCTGAGCCTTGTCACTACTGCTCTGGTGCGTGTTCGTTTGTTTGAGTCTATCTGTCTGTTTGTCGTTTGTTCGTGTCTCTCCCATGGCACATGAATCGTGACACATACGCACGTGTGCCCTTTCGTTCCCCACCCCCTCGATTCATACGGCGGTCTGCGCAAACGCTGCCCAAGACCTCTCGGGTTCAGCCTCGCCGAGCGAGACATCAAGCGGGCTGGCCTGGATCACTGGGAGCATGTGGACCTCACCGTGCACGACGACTGGTGGGCCTAACGCAAGCGCTACAGCAACAGCAGCTGCTGATGCAGACTCTGTCATTGCCGTAGTACCCGTTGTGTTGGTTCTTGAATAGACATGCAGATAGTTGTAACGAAAACGTATCATCAACCGCCGAGGTTAAGTCTACCAGGGTATGACTACCCGTAGGCGCTCCCCAGCAGCAGCAGCAAAAGCAAAAGCAACAGCACCTACAGTATACTAAAACGTGATGTCGCATCGCATGCAATTGAGGGTGGGTGGAGCCCGGGTGTTAGGAAAGGATACGCAAAAAACACCCTGACATTGTCGCGGAACGATAGAGCACCGAGAACGCCGAGATGACACCGCGCGAGAAAAGTAACCCTCGTGTATTAAAAAAAACCATAGCTTTAGCACCACCTGATATCCGTACTCGTAGTGTTTTGTGCGATGTTGATCATTGCGTCGTACCTGGTGTACCTTTCTCCAAGCAGGACTCGTCGTTCGATCGGGATTGTGCGCGGCTAGTGCGAGGCATTCCCAAGCCCCTTCGTCGCTGAGGATAATGGCGTTACGCAAACAGGCAGGCAGGCAGGCAGGCAGGCTCCCTGGCCTCGACCGAAACGTTCTGGGTGTTTACGCCGTATCAATCAGTGAACGACATTCCCATAGAGACAGAGTAGAAGCGGAACAAAGGAAATATGCTGTCGAATCTTCTCCACATGCATCGCTGCTCGCAGCGCCACGTCTCTCCTCTTCTATCACACGCAGCACTTCCAGGCGTGCGACAACGCAACGAACCAATGGCCATCGCCCGCCCCGGTCTCGGCCTCTCTCAATGTGTCGAGGTATCATGCACCGTCCCTCAACCCCCCCTTGTGCTCGGCTTGATTCTTAGCTCTACCTCGATTCCTCTCTCCCCGCATTGGCCCGCCGTCGACCCCGCCGCGATCACCATCATCGCTCGCAATCAACAACAACCATAAAACGCGTCTTGAAGGCGATCCTTCGAAGAGACAACGCTCCCAGCACTGGGCAGCGCGTACTTGGTGTCGAAGCGGCTCAAGCTCGGATCGACGCCCATCGCGGACGCCACTTTCCCGCCGGCGACGGGGCCCGGCTCGGCCGGCGTCGCCCTCGTGTTCGGAAACGAGGTGGACGGGCTGTCGGGGCTCGAAGAAGAGACGCGGCGCTCCCTGCCGGCGGTGTACCTGCCCATGTGCGAGGATGCGATACGGTCTTACAATTTGTCCAACGCGGTGAGCGGGTTGAGTGGGTCGTCAGGAGGGTGGAGCTTTTAATAATGGACCCTGCGTTTACTCTGTTTACGAAGTATATGTCTATATACGCACCGGTACATGTGCATTTTTTATCTGCGTGTCACTGGGGTATATACAAAACATACGATTTTGGAGCCCCCCGAGTCATGTGTATGTTGAATGTCTCACTAGCGTGTGCAACATCCATCTGACACCAATTATCTGTAAAAGCTCCAGACTTTCCTTTGTAAGGTGCGCTAATTGCGATACTAGGTACGTGATTACGTTGTTAACCTTTTCACTCTCCGCCGTTCCCCGCTCTTTCATCCCCCTCTCCTACCCTTCCCCCCGCATCCCTGCCACCAATAGGTAGCGATGGCGGTGTACGAGGTAAACAGGCAACGGCGGGGGGGTGACCCCCCCGCCGAAGGTGGCCTACGATAGCCAAGAGACAAAACATGGGACCCGACCCCCAACGGAAAGGGGCTGTGGCGACTTCAAGTACACGCAACCTCGTCTCCTGCATCTCTTCTGCCTGTTTTCAGCCATTTAAATCGCTGTTGTGCCTTTTGTTGTTGTGCGGCTCGAGGGAGAGGACGGCTCTTTATGACAGTACGGTCGTGTAAACGGCTGGGCCCAGCTTCGCACAATATGATTAATGGCCCCCACCAACTCCTTGCTACAGCTTTCTTCCGAGATTTTTCCGAGAACTTTCCGAGAACCGGTCGGGGTTATATAGGGATAGGGGTGTAGAGTCAAGTACATGTCAACCGTTTTGTCGAAGTTTGGCCCAGTCGTATTCACGGCTCCTAGACGACGCCAGACGCCCCCCCCCCCCCCACGAAAACATCCATAAAGCTGGTTTATAAAACCCCTTTACAAGTGCACCCATGTTTTGGTGACAAACTGCATTGAATTAGAGGTAGATCGTTTTTGCTGTGGTATGTATAAGCGTTAAGCGCCGTCGTATTAATCTCCAGGAAGCGGGCGGAAGCGGGCCGTTCGTTTCTTTGACGGAGTGACACGGGCAGCACCGCGCTACGTAACCGGGGGCACGCGCGGGGAGTACGTTTTATCTTGTTGATTTGCCAACTACGCTAGACAGTGGCGTTCGAAGGGAGGTGCATGAACATGCCATTTGTTTGTTCGCGACACGTGCAGAAGGACGTGGTCTACTACTCAATACGTCACGTTTCGTTGTGGTGTCGAGGGCGGGGACAGAATAACGAGCTTATTTTGTGGAGGGCAGCAGAAGCAGCAGTTCGTGCCTTGCGCTCGTTCTTCTGCTGCCGTACGTAACTCATTTATCTTAAGTCTGCTGCAGCTTTCTTGCTATTTCGTCTTTCAAAAGCTCTCCGGCGGACGCATTGTTTTTTTTTCAAATGTTTTTTCAACGTCAGCTGTGAGTCGGTGCGACAATATTGTTCAATGCCTGGTACATATTTGCAAGCTGCGTGTGATATGTGATACGCGGGTTTTCAAAAGTAATACGTTCAATCCGAATAGTATTACGCCTTGCGAGTTACAGATAAAAGTGATCGACCTCAGCTTAGCGCGCGAGATGTGTTCTACATGCTGCCTCGTGAAGGATATATTTCAGACCTGGTATAATGGTCTTTGTCACTGTGTTCGTGTATCCCGAAAACACCTCCTAGGGGCAAATACCGATAAAAGCGAGCCATCAGCCAGCCATGAGCATACACAGCGCGCAAGCGACCCCGAAATAACGCCGACAACGGTCGAAATGGTCAGGTCGGACACAGAAACAAAAAAGCGCTACGTACGTAAAGGCTTTCTGCTTTTTTTTGTTTGGTAGATTATGACGAGCGTAAAAACCTTGGCAGGGTTGGGGGGCTCCGTCCCCGCCCGCGTGCCTCTTACCAACCAGCAGCACATAATATGTCTCAAGGTCCAAGGCCGATACCCCGCCCGGATAGAGTACGCCTCGCGCCCAACACCCAACGTCGCTGCCGCTTCCGCTTTGGCGCGGGGGTGAAACCGTGAGGAATACTCGTAGAAGCAACACTGCGCATTCAAGCCAGAAGTTGCGCCGATTTTCTTCCCTCGATGATCTGGCTCGGGGACGGTAAATCCCGCTTGCTAAAAATCGCAATCGGATAATAACCATTTTCTCTTTACGTATGTCCTGTACGCCAACCGGTAACATCACACAAGGGTAATTCCGTCAATGGGGATAGATAGTACAAGGGAAACTACAGTACGCACTTCGCCTTCCATGATCGTCACGCTTGGGTAGTGGTGCCTTTGAAGAGGGACACCAGCACAAGGGGCTACGCGAGTCATCCATGAACACACAAAATAAAAACGCCATACATCCATACACAAGGGGTGAGCACGGGGCACACAATAAATCAAACAAGGAAAAGCGAATATACTGTGTATATGCCACACACCTCCAAAACGTAAAAGCCTTCACAACGCATGGGTTGCGTTGAAGCTGCATCGCAGATCAACAGAAGTCGAACGAAAATTCCGATACTCGTAGTAGGAGGGTGGGAAAGAAAAGAAGAGAAAAAATCGCAATTTATCGGCATTCTCAACAAAGACACAAACCAAAACTTTGCGCACGCTCGGGATGAAATTGTTTGTGAACATTCCACCTAGACAGCAGGTACACAACACCACTTAGCCGACGTCGAAAAAAACACGTCGAACCGCGGAAAACCATGTGTTTTACGGGCACGTGGGTGGTGGCTTTTCAATCCAAAGGCGATAGGGTAGTACTTGCTCTCAAGTACCGGAGCAACCACGTTTGTCTGCATTATGCACTCCAAGTTACTGTAGTCCATGTCGTTACATGGAAAAGTGCGAGAGAGGGGAGGGGGGGTGGTAAAAAATGGCAAGGAATTTTCACAAAATCGCTAGGGGGTCGCCTCCTTCCCCCGTCGCCGTCCCGCGTTGCGCGAAACGGTAAAGTGCCGGGAGGCCCCGACGACAAAAAACAGCAGACTCAACACGAAACGCACACCACACGTCTCCCCAACTAAGTAAGTGCCCGATAATCAAAGATGTTGAGCATCTCGTTCTATTCTCCCCCCCCGTTCCCCCTCCGCCCCTCCCACACACAAACACGTAGCAGAATATCTCAGCATCTGATTGTAAGTTAAGCGCGAGTGAAACACCGCGCGCAAGGGAAACAGCATAGAAAAATCGAAGAAGTGCTTCTATCCTCGTTCTCTCAAGTGCCATCTATCCCCGCTCCCTCTCTCTCGCTCTCCCCTCCACTGCCCTGGACAAGTGCTCTCTGCAAACACCACCTTCGAAAAAAACATCCACCCATCGGACGGATCAGATCATCATTTCACGATAATCTAGCACATGTTTTCTGGGTTGGACATGTACAACACAGATCCTGCAACAACATATGATGACGGCAGATACAGCATCTAGATGATCTTGCAGTAGATCCATCATCTGTCCGATGTTGTCAAAGCATCAGAGTCCTTGTCCCGCCGCTCTCTCTGCCCGTCACCTCCTTACGGCCAGTAGAGTGCCGCTCTCTCGCACTCGGGAGAACCTTGCTCCCTCGTCTCTGGGGTGAGAGTTCCAATGGTGTGTGAAGTAGGGTGTATACTCTGGGGGTACTCGGGTATCTACTCTGGGGGTACCCGGGCATCTACTCTGGGGGTACCCGGGTATCTACTCTGGGGGTACCTACTCTAAGACTACCCGGGTACATACTCTGGGGGTACCCGGTTACCTACCCGTTGTTCCCATCCGAACCTGGTGTTCCGTCAGCATGGGTGGGCTTGACCCTGATGAGTTTGAGGCCGACCAGGCTACACGTTTGATCGAGTTTCACACCGTCAGAGTCTAGGTACAGACAAAACCAGGTTTAGTACCTGGGAACCCCGAAGTATGTACCCTCCCTGAAAAACACACACCCTTTCCAAAACAAGCCAAATCGGCTGGCCCGTCGGAAACGGGGGAAAAAAAGCCGGACCCTTCTCTCCCGGCGCGAAAACTCGGCGGGGCTTATAAATAAAAACATATATACCTGGTAATAATCAAGACCACATATACACTGCCCACCTGTGTAAAGCTGTAAGGAAGCATGTGCAAGTCAACATGGCGGTCGGGGGGCGGCCGAGGCAAGGTGGCAGTCACTACTCATTAGCACGCTGCTACGGCGCAAGACCAAGCGAAATCAACGGACAAGACCAAGCAATGGTTTCGTATGCAAGCACTCTTTCGAAGCCCCCCCCCCCCCCCCCCCCCCCCCCCCCCCCCCCCCCCCCCCCCCCCCCCCCCCACCCCCCCCAAAACCCCTCTTCTCTCCCAGAGCGTTTTTCTCTCGCCGACCGGTAGGCAGCTGGTATATTAGCAAAAGCGGTGTTTCTATCTAGGGGAAAAACGAATGGAAACAGCAGCTTAGCATCAAATATGCTATTCAATAGGAAACGGGCTTTTGGGGCATATGTCAAGGCCTCGTTTTAGCCTTATTCTACAAATTTTAGCGTAGTTGGGTGACCAGCCATGGGGGTCAAACCACGGGTTTCCTATACTATAGCATACTTTCTTGGGAGGGGGGGGGGGGGGAGGGCAANATCATATTCCGCCAGGTACAGCGGCGTCGCTACCACAGGGAGGCGGTGAGCGCGGCAAGCACAACCGCTGCCGCGGCAGCCCCCGGGAGCACCTTGGACGCGGGCGAGTCCTGCCCGTCCGCCGTCAACAGCTCATCGCACGATTCGAAGTCGACGATGTAGTCGCACTCGCCTTGAACCTCAAGCACGGCGTCGGGGTCGTCGCACGTTCCCACATCGGCGTAGTAGGTGCCAGACTCGGCGTCTTCGGAGGCCACGTGCCGGAGCAGCAGCCTGTGTGGATGTCGGGCGTGCGCGGGGCGGGGCGGAGGGGGGGGGGGCGGGGGGGGGGGGGGGGGGGTGGGTGGGGGCGGCGAGGGCAGGAGACGGGGGGCAGTTTGAGATAGCACGTGCAGTGTGATCTACCACGTACGCCCCTTGACATAGTATATGATATGTACAGATACCGATGAAGGTTGCGGGTTCAAAACGAACTATTAATATCCGGTGTTCACTGTCGTACCGCCTGTACGCACGCACGCACGCCTCGACAAACGACAAAACGAGGACACGCTTACAGACGCGTATACAGCGTTCGACGTGTCGCAGCGCGTCACGTTGCGCCGCGTTGGGCCGCGTTGCGTGCGGTTCATGGTTGATGTTTGAAGGGGACCACCACGCACACACCTCTCGTAGGATCCCAATCCAAAGTTGAAGTCTTCGCCGTGAAGGACGACGACCATGTCCTCCATCAGCACCTGGTTGGCATGTTTGCATCAGGAGGGGGTTAGAGATTGGTACTATATCAAACGTATCATAGCCGTACCTGGTAACCAAAAGCCATCTAGTCGCTGATCGGTAACATTTTTTTCACGTGGTACAGCAACAAGCCGCACAGCGCCCTCAAAACAACGTCACAAGACGTAAGGAAGGACGGACGGGCGCACCAACGCAAGGACGCGGGCGCGTGGGTCGTGTGGGGCGGCGGTGCCGTCGGGGCGAAAACAGGCAGAAAAGGACGCTCCACCGCATCTATCCACCCCCTGCAGAAGAGGACGCTCCACCACATCTATCCACCCCCCGCGCATGCTAAGTACCCTATATACCAGCGGACGCAAAGTCGCTTGCCGGGTTGGTGTGTGTGTGCGTGAAGGAGTAGATTCCGCCGATATGGGAACATTGGAACCCCTTGCTGACGCGCTATACGCTGCTACTTTGCTGTACCACAGGCATGCTGTATGCTGCTGTTGCGTTAACCGCTATACTCTGCGCTATTCGCTGCATGCGCTATACTCTGCTGGTGCTACACGCTGCTGGTGCTACACGCTGCTTGCGCTACACGCTGCTTGCGCTACACGCTGCTTGCGCTACACGCTGCTTGCGCTACACGCTGCTTGCGCTACACGCTGCTTGCGCTACACGCTGCTTGCGCTACACGCTGCTTGCGCTACACGCTGCTTGCGCTACACGCTGCTTGCGCTACACGCTGCTTGCGCTACACGCTGCTTGCGCTACACGCTGCTTGCGCTACACGCTGCTTGCGCTACACGCTGCTTGCGCTACACGCTGCTTGCGCTACACGCTGCTTGCGCTACACGCTGCTTGCGCTACACGCTGCTTGCGCTACACGCTGCTTGCGCTACACGCTGCTTGCGCTACACGCTGCTTGCGCTACACGCTGCTTGCGCTACACGCTGCTTGCGCTACACGCTGCTTGCGCTACACGCTGCTTGCGCTACACGCTGCTTGCGCTACACGCTGCTTGCGCTACACGCTGCTTGCGCTACACGCTGCTTGCGCTACACGCTGCTTGCGCTGCACGCTGCTTGCGCTCCACGCTGCTTGCGCTACACGCTGCTTGCGCTACACGCTGCTTGCGCTACACGCTGCTTGCGCTACACGCTTATGGCACAAAAAATACCTGGTATGGTACAGCTGTCGCTAGGAACTCGCGCGTAAGCAGGATATTTGTAACTGCCGTCAACTTGTGTGCGTGCGTTGGTGGGGCCGCGTATGCCGGACGCTTCAGGCAACTCGAGAGGGTATGTCACTATTTTATTTGGTGCCGTCGTCAAAAGGAGAAACTCGCATTCGCTTGTAGTTCTAAACCCTCTGGGGGTCTTCAAAGGGAAATATTGAACGGTGTGAAAAAACGTGACCATTGCAGCGACGTTTCACTGCGTGGTTCGGGGATGATAGAAATTGGTGTCCCGAGTTGCAACGCAAGGAGTCGTATATTAGGGGGCACGGTCGCAACATGACCAACCTGTTACACCGCTTGGGCGCATATGCTGCTCGTAGACCGATTGTTTGCGCGGCAAAGTTATCATGTGTTTTGGGTTGCTATATCAACCACACCCACCAAAGGGGTTGTTACAATGGCAATGAGCTAAGAATAACGAAAACACACACGATCGACCACGGGCAAACAAGCTATGGCCATGAGCTAGTGTGATGTCGACACCATCAACGACGACGACAACAGACAGACAGACAGACAGACAGACAGACAGACAGACAGACAGACAAAAAACTCACGTGAGGCTCGACCGAGGTCGCCTCGAACCAGGAGTTGATGCCGGACAGGGTGATGTCGTAGGCAGCGTCGTTCTGCACGCAAGAGAGCTGGTTCAGCGCCTCGTCCCCGTACGCAGCCACAACCTGTTTGCGCACACGAGTACACATCAGCGTTGCGGCATCGATGTGTTTCGTGAAATTTCAGTAGAAGTACACATAAAGAAGGTTGCGAAGAAAAAAACATTGACGCACCTGGTACTCCCTCCACACACGATTACGCCATCGAGGTTTTCACAAAACGCACAATTCTAGGGAAATTCTTCACGAGGCCTTAAATTTTCGGTATTTTGTGAAATTTCAGTGAAATCAAAAACCGAAAAAGTTCCGTAAGAGTTTGACCGTTCCTCTACTACAGTAGTCTACACATTCACACCCACACCACTCTATCGGGAATACAAACTATTTTCCGCAAAAGCACAAGTGTTGAACGTTAAGTTTACACATTTTCAGGGATTTGCTATTTTGGTGTTGTATTTTTCGACTGAAATTCACGGAAGTTCTGAAATCAAGTTAAGACGACCTTGAGCTGTCTTATAACCTCATTGGGGCCTATATATAACGACGAAAAAAAGGATCAAGCGTCGTATCACCAACCGTGTACGAGTAGAGTGCGTGCGCGAGCAACAGCAGTGCGAGTGGGACCAGGCTGCTGACGAACACTACGCTTTAACAGATTATCTACATGTGTTGAAGCTCGTTGGCTTAGGTTGTTGCACCGCACTTAGATCAGGTTGCACCGCATATTCGTGTAACGTACGTATCATATACTGCACGCAGAAAGCACACCGGTCGACATGATACCGACGGCCGCACCCCGTGTGATACGGCTCCTTGCGTTGTACTTCGGGCACCACGTTCATCGTTCCCCCGGCCAAGCAGCAGTGGCAGATGCCGCTATCGCCAAGTTTTAATGTCCTAATTTTTTCCCTCAGAAACCTCAAAAGGATGAGATAACATTTCATCGTTTTTACGCCTGAAACGGGCGGGGTAACTAACTCACCGCCTCGTAGTTTTCGCCGAAAACGCACACGTCCGCGTCAGCGTAGCAGGCGACCATCTCCGCGTCAGTCAGCTGGCCAAACGGTTCACCACACCAGATCTGTCCCCGAAAAAAAAAGAAAAAAAAAAGGCGGGGACGGTGATATCCGCGTTGGGTTTTTATTAATTCCCGCGGCCGAACGAAAGCAAACAAAACCAATCGGGAGGGAGGGGGGGAAGCCAAGGTCGGTGCGAAATACATTGATCGATCGGCGTTTCTTCAGGCGATACGTGTACAGTCAGCAGTTCTGCATTAGCACACAGGGGCCATTTGTCTACCTTTTCCTAACCTATGATATTCCTGGTACAGATATATTTTTCCTCTTTGGCCCTGGATGAATTCCCGGGGAGTTTTTGCTTGCTGCATCGGGTATCGGGGGATCTGGCGGTACTTTTAGTACGACGGACGAGCGGCGGAAATGGTTTCAGTTATAGCTGCCTTGACCTCGGTAGTTGACACTGTGCTTCTTCGAAAATGGTGTAATACCAGGTACGTTCCAAACACTACTACCGCCTGCCTGTGTTCCGAAAACAAGAGCATCTAAGCGTCACTTACGTCACCCATCAACACGATAGGCAAGCAACCCCGTGTGCTCAAAAAGCGCAGAATAAGGCAACCCTCCATTCGCAGTCCCCCCCGCCCCTCACTCCCTCGCGCCCGCCCCAAACGAACGAAAACGTGCATTTGGCACAATCCAGCATCTGTGAAAGTTTCACTCGCCATTTCGTCCAGAAATAGAAATATATATATATATTATATATATGTATATACGTTACCGATAAGGGTAACTACACGGCCATGGAAAAACGTGAACGAGGACACTTCTCGAGGGTAGAGGATAACAAAAACACACTGCCACGCCGGGGTACCGCCGCGCGGGACATCGCCTCCCATCCCCTCTCTCCCCCCCTCCCCCGCACTGCCCCGCCCCGCCCCGAGTACGAAAAATACTCACGAGGGTTCCTCCCGTGTTGTTGATGGCGTGACCGTAGAACGTATCGTTGCCGGAGGTCCCCCAGAAGGAGCCGGCAACGTCGTAGGCATCGGGGGAGGTGTCGACGGGAAGGTAACTGAACCAGGCCACTGTCGGAGAGTCCTCGAGGCGAAGGCTGCACCCCTGGGCGTTGTTCTTCGTGCAGGACCAGAGGTCCTGCGGGGTCGAGCGGCAAGAGGTAGATGAATGCATGTGCATGCGGTTGGGTTGGGTTGGGTTGGGTTGGGTTGGGTCTGATTGGGCTGGGTTGGGATGGATTGGACCGGACTGGTTGGGGTAGACGCATAAAACTAGTACTTCGTATATTACATAGTTGTCCGATCTTTGGTTTTCTCCCACAGGCTCATTCAAGCCTACAGATAGTTTGCGCCCGCCTGCGCGCGCGCGTGGCCCTCGCCCCCAGGAGAAAATTAGCTTACCTCGATCTCATCGAAAATATAATTTCCCAAGGCCTCTTCGTTGTAGAAGAGTGCGAACAGCTTGATCCCCTCGCCTTGGGCGAGCGCCGCTGTCGGCCCAGTCTCGGAGAACAACTGGATGGCCACCCCGTTGTGAGTATTCGTTGCGTTTGGGCAGGTAAAGGTCGAGATCGTCGTCAAGGAATCCCCAAACGCGACCTTCATTTTATGGCGTCGGCGCCAGGGAACGGTAGAGTTAGAGAGTCCATCCATGGCGTGGAGGAGGGGAGGGGGAGGGAGGGAGGGAGGGAGGGAGGGAGGGAGACGGCGGGGGGGGGACGCAGCGGGGATTTGATGAAACGCGCAGACGTTGGTATCGGGTAGGGTGAGTACAGCACAACAACGCATACAGCAGTCTCATATCGCACGAAGAAAGTTTCAGTTTTGACTTGTGCTGCATACGAACAATACTTGGTACCTGGTACATTTTATGTATGTACATGAGTCCATTCGACTACCTGGTATCTGGTAGTATCTAGTTCGGACGCTCTGTGGGAACGTGCTCCACCATAACCACGCTTGTAGCATACTAGAGTATTCACGTGAGACAACATCTGGAGTATGGACCATGCAGACATAGCAGACTACCCAGTTGACAAAACTTTGCAAGCTTTGTTTGGGTGCACGCTGACTGGAGCCGCTACCGAAACAGGCAAAAAAAAAAAAACTGTGCGCGGGAACCACACCAAAACGTTGATAATCACGCAAGGAGGAGCCACAGCAGAGGCGAGTACGCCAAACCACAGCAGGCGGTGTATATTAACTATTCTTATAAATAATGACTGCTATGCTCAACTCTGGGTGGGTTTGTTTCACTTTCACCTCCTACCGCTTCTATATGCGATGCTTCCTTCTCGGGCTGCCTTCTGACGTATATACCCTTCACGTGATTTCTCGAGGTTCGTCGTACTTCCCGCACACCGAGCTACGTAGCTTTTTCGCAAAAGCGGGAAAAAGCGCAGGTACGGCCAGTACGAATTCGTTTCGGTGGCGGCGCCAGCCAGCTTTTGCTTGCTTGCACCCAAACGAAAAGAAGCGCTGGGTAGTCAAGCCAGCCCGCAAAGCCAGTCCAGTCCCCGCCAGGTCAAAGCACGTTCGTCCCACCCCTTCTTGGTCGTGATGCAACGCTGGACCCCCACTCTTCCTCTTCCTCCTTTCTCTCTACAAAAACCGGCCCTCTCATGATAAGACGATAGGTCGTGGAAAAGAGGCCCACGAGAAAAACTCAGCCAATTATATACATACTTCTGGGGAAACAAGGAAATCAGGAGCACTACAGGAGTACACCAACTCAGTGTGGAGTGCACACACCCTCTTTCGAAAGAAGAAATCCGGCCTGGGCAAGTATCCCGGATTCTTACGGTATGTACTAGAGAGCCGGTGCCACTACTTTAAGTCTGGTGCTCTCCCCGCTGCCTCGACATCAACAGCAGTAGCCACGTATATAGCTGCTTCGGAACTGCTGGCCGGGGTAGCCGCATTTGTTTTTCAATGATCATGTCGGGCGTGAGGGGTATAACCCGTGAGGCGGAGCGTGGTACAGCAAGTAAAAACGTTCTGCCTCGCGAGATTAGGCCAATTCGGATCCACTACTTTTGGAATTGCCAACACTTCGATCTTCCGCTCGTTCGTTCGTTTCTTGTTATTTTACCTAAAATATAAAATACGTATACAGTATAGGACACCTAATAAGAAACAGGCCAATAAGAAATCCAGGCTGAGATTTAGAGTAAAATAAGAAATTCGGGAGTCGTTATCTTGAAATAAATTGTACGTAGAAAGCACCCTCTGTCAAATAAGAAATCCAGCCTGGACCAGATTTCCTGTTTCTTAGTACTGTAGGTGTTCTGTACTGTATACCACTACCATGTTTGTAAATTTCAGATGGGCTCTTAGACAAGTTTTAGTTTATAGTACTGTAAAAAAAAAGGCTCACTCTTCTTCGCCTGCTCACCTCCACGGATTCGCTGATGAGGACTTCGTTGTCGGTGATGTTCGAGGCGCACGCGGCATCGAACGTGATGGCCTCTAACACGCTCCCATCCTCGACGAGAGAGTCCACACACGGCGACCCGACCCGGCTCGTGTCGCCGGTGTAGGCCACGATGGTGTCCCGGTGTCCAAGCATCTGCGAGTGCGTCGCGAAGCACGAACGAACAAATCAAACGAATGGTTGAAATTTGATATTATACAGGTACAGTGGGTACCCCTATTTAAGCGAGATGGTGTGGTATAGGCCGAAAACAACTCTCTCAATAACGTAGCCTTCTCTCTTTTCCACAGTAGTGGGAAATGTGTAGGTTTAGTGCAGGCGGGTCCAGCCGATTTTGCCCCTCTTATCTGTACTATTCTCTTATATAGGGTGCCCTCTCTTAAGTCGGGGTACCCACTGTATTATATTCGTAGGTTCCTTCTTGTGGTGCAGCATGCAGCAGTACGCGGCAGTAGCCTTTACCAGAGCTCTTGACCCACAAATCGTACCAGATAAAGTACCAAATATATTACGGTTTTGGTAGTGGTCCGCGCGTTGTTTTTTCAAATTGTCCAAAACGCGCGGCGAAGCCGCGCACGGGTCGAGCCTTAGCCTGGACTAGGGTTGGGGTTAGGGTTAGGGTTAGGGTTAGGATTAGGGCTGGGTTGGGTCGACGGGTTCTCGTGATTTGATTAAAAAAAACACCCAAAAACACGTAAAAACACCAACAAATCGTAATATATTTGGTACTTTATCTGGTACGATTTGTGGGTCAAGAGTGGTAAAAGCGCCTCGTACGCGGCGTTACACGGATAACGGATATGATATGCCATCATACAAAACCGTCCTGCTGATCCTGGTACCGGTAGGGTTTCGGGGAGTCACCGACTTACTGTACGTAGAATCCTGTACCAGGTACATCCTTCGCGAGGAGGGAGGAAGGCAAATCACAAAACACGCGTGACCGACGTGTACCAGGCAGGTACTACTATTAATATGTACATGGCGTATGTATGTGTGTGTTCTTCGCCTTAAACCGAACCGCGCATCTTTCCAAGGTGGGTATCAGTCACTCACGAGGAAGGAGGAAGGCAAATAACAAAACACCCGTGACCGACATGTACCAGGCAGGTACTATGATGGCGTAGGTATGTGTGAGGTCTTCGCCTCAAACCGTACCGCGCAGCTTTCCAAAGGTGAGTATCAGTTACTATCACTATTGCATCAGAGAGGCACGGGTTCACGATTTTTTGAGAGGTGCATGTTTGTTTCGAGTAGTATCAAAAGCAGTAAATATATAGCTCAGTGGTTTATCCTTTAGACAGACGACCCAGTGAACGGTGGAAAATGGTGTGGGTGCGACTGATGCCACATTATTATCACATTATCATCCTCAGTGCATTGTCATCGTATATAACACAAACTATTTAATCATTTTAATAGCCCGTTGATGATCTTGTTGCTCTTGACATTATCACCACCACCGCCGTCCATGGT
Source organism: Saccharina japonica (assembly GCA_008828725.1). Taxonomy (NCBI): domain Eukaryota; class Phaeophyceae; order Laminariales; family Laminariaceae; genus Saccharina; species Saccharina japonica. The sequence continues at coordinate 88,028 of MEHQ01000852.1, forward strand.
CACACACGACACAAAAAGACAGGCTACTTCTGGAGCGGAAGAAAATGAATACTCGTAAACATGTAAAATGAGTATGTTCGTACGTATATACCAACGGCCAACTTTTGATGCTCATAACTCTACCGTACGAAGTAAGCCATCCATGGTCTACCGGCTACCGGCAGTTCTGTTTGTTACTAAAATAGACGCGGAAGGTGCTGTATAGACTCGCTGAACTTTTCTACTCGTCGAGTCTCGTGTCTTGTGTTCAACGGCAGCGAAGAGTAAGATTTCTCCATTTTCTGGGAATCCGATTACTGGACCGAGGCGTTTTGAGCGGCATCCTACTACTATTAAAACTGCTGTACACAAGTACGACATTCACGTAAATGCTATACAAATGATACACGTGGTTACAGTAGTACAGAACCCCTAATAAGAAACAGGAAATCTGGTCCAGGTTGGATTTCTTAGTTGCGAGAGGGTGCTTTCTACACTAATTTCGAAGATAACGACTCCCGAATTTCATATTTTCCTCTAAATCTCAGCCTGGCTTTCTTATTGGCCTGTTTCTTGTGAGGTGTCCTGTACTGCTGTATGTAGTGGTACCTGCATGCAGTTTTTGTGCCTGTACGAGTAGTGTTATGAATATCACGACAGCACTCACCCAGTCATCAAACCTATCAAACCTATCAGTCAGTCAGGCAGCGACGACACGAGAAGAAAACAGCAGCAGTAGCATTGGACCACGGGGCTTTTTTGTTCTTCGCCGGGAACAACCAGGGACTACTCGTACCCGCTAGGATGCGGGTTATCGCACAGCGGTGCGACCGTTTTTTCAGCGCTCGTTTGCTCGACAACGGTAAAAAGGTTTCCACTACGACCGAACAACTTGTTTTCGGAAAGGTCTAGTCGACATTTATTCGCACTTTTTTTTACTGCTGCCGAGAAAACGAGCGCTGAAAAACGGTCGCACCCCTGTGCGATAACCCGCATCCTTACGGTATGCCGGTACGTACAGACAGCTTGGGCCAGCCGACAAGAAACGCCTACGTACATACTCTGAGCAAGACTGAAACCATGTTGTTATGACGCGTACTATGTGCAGGTTGCACCTGCAAATGTTTTTGTGCAGGATGCCGGTTTTAATGGGTGAGACTGGCCTTTTGGGCGGCATGTTTATCTTGGAAAAACGCCATCAAAACACGCGGCGGAGCCGCGTGGCTGCCCCTGCCGACCTCGTACTCCCCCAAGGGGTTGGGGTTCGGGTTCGGGTTTGGGGTGTGTCTGGGGTTGGCTTGGTCTGGGTCGACGGGCAAGGATGAAATTGGCCACACACAGCCTGCACAAAATAATTGCAGGTGCAACCTGCACATAACGCACGTCTGTTGTTATGCCCAACGTTGAGATAGGTACGAGTATTCTATACCAGGTACCAGACAACCACGCGGTGCTGCGCATCAGAACATCGAAAGAGGGGCACAGGGTTCGTATCGAGTGTGTTCGCTAATGCCGTCAGGCACAACTACTATTAATAACAAGCTGTCTATGTATCGCCCACAACATCGCACGACCAGCAGTACAACAGTATCACATGTATAATGACGCAGCAGTGTCTTGCTGGACGGGCTGCTCAAGAATGCGGCGGATCACCTGAAAATCGGACACGGCTTCGAAAAAGTAGCTGAAAAAATAATGACTTGCTACAACTTACCCTCAATCCTGACAACTACTATTAATCTATTAATACTGCTGCTGTACGAGGAGCTTTGTTGGCCCCCTTATTACATATTTCATCGCGTACAGGGTGGTCAAAGATATCAATTGTCGGCGCATAGATACACGTACACCACCACTAACAGTAAGATTTAGAGTGGCACGTTATGTTGAATATGCATCGTGAACAGTTTACTGCTGCTGTGGCTTGTGTGCATAATTACTGCTGCTGTGGCTTGTGTGCATAATTACTGCTGCTGCATTTACTGCTGCTGCTGCATATATATGCGTAGCGCCATTTACTACTACAATTCGATGCGAGTCGACGAGGGAAGGAAAGGCTGAAGTCTTCTCGCGATAAAAATGCAAGGCAAGAACCGTAGTGGGGGAGGAGGGAGAGGAGCCTACTTTGTGACCCCGGATCTGAGTTACGACTATTAATAGGGAGGAGAGAGGAAGGAAGGGCGAAGATAATAAATGGGATGGACAAAAAAAAAAAAAAAAAAAAAACTGCTGAATAGGTCTATCCACGAACGAACGCAGCATCATCAGACTGCCAGATTGGATCCATACACAAACGGCCACCTCGCACGTTCTCATGGTGACATGTTTTCCAAAGCTCCAAAGAAAAAAACATGAACGTGATAAAATCGAAGATGCACTGCCGAGACTGCTGCTGCTGGCTTGAAGACTTGAGCACCGAAGTTCAGCATCGAATCGCGAATGGTGCACACAGAGTGACAACATGCATGCTGCATGATGCAAGGTATCAAATGTTCGGGAGATCGGCATGTACATAATCACGGAGAGAGCAGGCGAAAGGTCGGTATCATACTGGTAACGTTTTCCCCTGCCGACAGCAGCAAGGCAGCTGTGTATGCAACACACTTCAACCACCCCATTGCTCCATTGTCATTTGCAGCAGTAGTATACTCGAAGCCGCAGTCACACGCAATAAGGGACGAGTGAGTGTCAGCCTTAGGTATAACGGTAGCACGCACGGCCACACCAGCTGCATTCGCACGGCCACACCAGCTGCATTGCAGCACTCTCACCTCAATTCTGGGGATGTGGTCCGGCGTTCCGGTAGCGACGGTCGTCACGGGCACACTGACATACAGCTGCACCACCATGTCTGCCGACAGATCCGGCTCCGGCGTGCCGCACTGGTAGAGAACGTACACCAAGTCCGAGATGGTGACCACCTTGTACGCTGGGAAGTACTGGACGCTGAAGCTTTCCGCGTACTCTATCTCAGCTTTGACTGGGAAGTAGTCCACGCCTGCCGATGCGTCATAGTCGGTAACGCAGCCTTCTGCTGCTGCTGTGGAGGCACTGGTCTGGGCCAGGACCACCGAGCGATCCGCGGCCATGAGGCTTGCGACCGCGGCTGCTGCCGCGAGCTTGACCCATCGTTGTCCGGTCATACTTTCCTCTCTCCTGTCCGTTTGCTGCTTCGATCCGGATTGGGAACCAGAGGAGGCAGAAAAGTGCGTGGTGGTTTTGAGAAGGCTTGAAATAAGGAGTGAGTGGTGTTGCAGGGTGATGCAATGCGGTGGGCGCAAAAACGTGGGCCCCAGCAGTGGGTGATGTCGGCTGGATAACAGATAGCAGGGAGGGGTGGTTCGTGAAAGTTTTGTTGGCGCGAATCAACTGAAGAACCTGAGAAGGGTTTGACTTGGCCGGTACCGGAGGACTCGGATTGACCAATCGATTGCTGCACGAGCGCGTGCAAACGTTTGGTTGCCCGCGTGACGTCAAAGTCATGTTCTTTTCTTAATAAAAGGTTGGTCAGTCATGTTTCATGCCGATTTTGACATTTTGGACACACACACACATGTTCTCGAATTTCAAATTTCGTCGAATTTCGTCGCTGTTTTTCTTCTTCTTGTACCCGGCATTATTTCCCCGTTTCCCTGATATATAACGCCTTTAAACTCTATATAATCCTACCGCGCTTGCTTCGAGAGTCGAGAGCAAAGCAAACAAACTCGCTGTGGTGCGTGTGTGTCCCGAGGAGAGCTGAGCCACCTCTTCTACGAGAGATGTCTCATGCGGAGGCATTTGGTCACTTCCGTTCTTTCGTGGTCGGCCTTGAGAAGAACGCGCGGGCGCTGCGGCGGGTCCTCGAAAACCCTGATGGAAATGCGGAGGGGAAATGGGCTAACGGCCGGTGTGGAATCAGCGCACGCTGCGCTCTCGGTGAGACGTGCACCTAGGTCGACAGCAGGCAGCACCACTCCGCTCAGCCTAGCGCGATAATCTCATGATAGCTTGCTCTCTATTGCGGGTGCAACCATTCGCCGCCTTGTGATCAAGCATGACAAGAAGGGCACCTAACCTACCCCCCTCCTTGTCGCATTGCTTTGTGTCTCGCGTGTTACTCATGAGCAGTCACAAGGTAACGCACCAAGTACTGCTTCAGGTACAGTCAGTACTCATGATACGAGTGCGAGTACCAGGTACTCGTTTAGAATCTTGGAGCTTTGTGCTGGGGGACACAGCAGCAGTACGTACGTATGTAGCAATTGTAGACACGGGCACTGCAATGCTGCTGCTGTTGCTGTGTCTCTACTGCTTGTCCGCCCCGCTGCGGTATGTGCTGCTGCTGCTGCTGCTGTATGGCGTCGCTACGCACCCGTTCTCCAGGGCTGCCTTTGTCGCAACCTGGGACAGAGGGCAACCGTATTAATAATAAACTAAGAAACACGTCAGCTGTGAACTCTCCCAACCGGTCGATATTCATCTTTGCTAGCTGCGTGGCAATATTGCATGATGTTATTGTTAGTTAGGTACATTTCCTCGCGACTGACTACTGGCCGGTGACTCCCCTGGATGCTACCAGGGTCGACGAGACGATAATACTTGTAGAACGATTTCCGATTGGTTTCACCCCATATCATCACGTGTACCGAAACAGCAGATCACACGAAAGGGGCACATAGATAGGTAAGGGGTACGAAGGACACAAATATACTTCATACTCCCTGTGAATGTAGCAGCAGGTCTTCTTGACGTAGCACGTGATTGGCGATTTTCCACGTACTCGCTATCTTGACTCCTGCTCTTTCTTGATATACGCAAAAGCAAAGTATTCACACACCTGTATAGTTCGCAGAGGGTGATTCTAGCACGACAGCAGCACTACTATGAACATGATAGTCGAGTACGAGTATAGATATAGATATCATACGACGCACTCTGTAGATTTGAGTGCCCCCGTGCCGGTAGGGTTTAACCGTCTCAGGACTTCAGAGGCACACGTTGGCGCTAAAAAGCGACGATCACAGCATCAACCGTCACTGCGTCGTTGGGGAGTGATCGAACTTGGTGTGCGAGTCACAATGCAAGGAGTCTTCAGTCTTCTTACGAGACGGCTGCAAGATTACCTACCTGTTGTGCTGCTGGGTGCATTTTGCTCTCGTACACGATTACATACCTGGTGTAGTATTAACAGGAAGGGTTGTTGATTGCGGGGTACGTTTTTCATTTTTCGGGCGGGCCCCCCTCGGCGGCGGGGGGGGTGTACTCATGTCGTGCACGGCCGTAGTCGTATGACCATAGACCCTCGCATCCCTACAATGCCGGGACGGAGCACGTTGGGTTTTCACCAACCAGGCCCTCGGCGGGGGGGGGCTATTTTGGCTCGCTTCGCTCGCCTGACCTCAGTCGGCAAGTCGCCGACTGAAGTCAGTTACTAATAATTGGCTAATGGCACCTACCGATTATTACGGGGGACAATAGTAAATAGAATCGCCTGTGGGCTAACCCCAGCCTCGATCTAAATCCCCGTTCTATATTCCCCTTGGCAACGAACGGTGGCTGGAATGAGCGCGTTATTGTTCGCAACGCTTAGCTCACAACGCGCACTAAATGGACTCCGTGGCGCGAACTCTGGGTGTTCAAAGTCGTGAAATCTGGCAAGTAATCGCGGGGAGAGGCTGTCCGGCCAGCCATAGCCAAGCAGGACAATGTAAACCCACACGCATACAATCTGGGCCTCACAGCAGAGAGAAGTAGGGATGGCTCCCGGATTCGAAAATTGGAGCCGGTACCAGTACCGCCTTCGGTGGGATTTGACCAGTACCGTCCCGGGTTCCCGCGGTACTGGGTACCCCGGGTACCCGGGTACCCGGGTTCCCGTACGTGTACCCGGGGTTACATGTGCATTTTGCTCCACTCTTGTGTTTGAGCGGCGTAAACGGTCCTCAGGCGGGGTGGTGAGGCGTGGTGAGGCGAAAGGTGGGAGGACAAGCCTTCATGTCGTCTCTCTCAATGAATAAAAATGCGAAAGAACCCGGGTACCCGGGTACCCGGGAACCCGGGTACCCGAGATACCCAGTACCGCGGGTAATGAAAATGGAACCGGGACGGTACCGGTACCGACGGTTCCGGGTACCCGCCTCCGGGTACCCGGTTCCCACGAATCCGGGAGCCATCTATTCCGCTGATAACTGGTAGGGGTCTCGTGTGTGTATGGCGTGTTGTGTGAAGGTAGGTAGGGTATGCTGTGCATTGTGCGCTGTGCGCTGTCTATCGGGGGCTCCGTGGAGCGTAACTAAAAACGGGTACCCGGGAACCCGGGAACCCGGGTACCCTGGGAATCCGGGAACCCGGGTACCCGGTATACCCAGTACCGCGGGTAATGAAAATGGAACCGGGACGGTACCGGTACCGACGGTTCCGGGTACCCGCCTCCGGGTACCCGGTTCCCACGAATCCGGGAGCCATCTCTAGAGAGAAGTAGCGACAGCTCGTCCACGCTGCTACCAAAGAATAACTGGTCCACAATCCACATCCGATAACTGTTAAACGCAATCCACAGATTAGGTAAAGTGGCACACTATATTATGCCGGCATCCAGGCGGAGCCCTTTTAGCCGACAAACAATACAAAGCCGATCCACCCACTCACTGCAACAACAAACAGTAGTGTGATTTCAGTGTACAGCACCACAGTAGAGTACGTACAGCAGTAAGTAGTAGCAGTAACAATATAGCGCGTACGTACAGCAGTAGTAGTAGTATATTATAGTAGTAGCAGTAGTAGTAGTATATAATAGTAGTAGTATTAATAGTAGTAGTAGTAGTAGTAGCAGTAGTAGTTGTAGTAGTAGTAGCATAGTAGCAGTGCAGCAACAGGTACACCCATCCACTACAACATGTTCCAGTAGTGTGAAATCGGTACACAGCAGCACAGCATTATGTACAGCAGTAGTAGTGGTAGTATAGTAGTAGTAGTAGTAGTAGTAGTAGTAGTAGTAGTAGCAGTAGTAGTAGTAGACGTAGTAGTAGCAGTAGTAGTAGTAGTGGGCGGCGGATGCTACGGATATTGTACAGCAACCACACCGTCTTACCGCATGATACGTCCAGCAGTGGTTCGGCAGCAGAGAGGGGAGAGAGGCTAATAAATAATGTAGTGGTACCCTGCCGAACTATGCCACCACAGACAGTATGATAGGGCGGGAGCGGTATAATAGCGAAACAGTTCAAAGAATAACTATAACTGGGCCACGATCCACACCCTATCTATACTCGTAGCGCAATTCACAGATCAGGTAAATTAAATTAACGCACTATCTGCCGGCATCCATGCGGAGCCCTTGTAGCAGAAAACAATTAGGGCCGACCACCACGAACAGGTACGAAGGCAGTCATCCACGTGCCAACCGACCCACCGACACCCACCCTATCTATACTCGCAGCGCAATTCACAGATCAAGTAAATTAAATTAACGCACTATCTGCCGGCATCCATGCGGAGCCCTTGTACCAGAAAAAAAAATAGGTCCGACCACTACGAACAGGTACGAAGGCAGTCATCCACGTACCAACCGACCCACCGACACTCACCCACCCACCCACTACAACAGTATAGTGTAGTATACAGCAGCACAGTACGTACAGCAGCAGTAGTAGTATATAAGCCATCTACAGCAGCAACAGCAGCAGCAGCAGTCCAGAAAATAGCAGCACGCTCTGCCAACAGACGAGTACTGCTGTACGTACGCGGGGCCGGTACCTGCTGCAGTCGTTATCGGCGTAGAGGGTAATGGTCTTGCAACAAAATAACTCAATTTTTTCCAGCAACCTTCATATCTTCGTATGATAAAAAGTACTATCATACATGATACAGCATACGAAAGAGATGAGATTGATATAGCTATCTACGAGCACGAGTACCGCCACCGAGAGCTGGCAAAACCACCACGGCCAAGACAAAACAAACGCTACCCGCCTGGTCCGGTAGCGTCATGGGTACTGATACCACGATAGTGTTGGTATTCAGGAGTCGCGGGGCCGGTACCTGCCGCAGTCGTTATCGGCGAAGAGGGTGATGGTCTTGCAACAAAATAACTCAACTTTTTCCAGCAGCCTTCCTATGATACGAAATACTATGATACATGATACAGCATACGAAAGAGATGAGATTGATAGCTATCTCGTACGAGCACGAGTACTGCCACCGAGACCTGGCAAAACCACCACGGCCAAGACAAAACAAACGCTACCCGCCTGGTCCGGTGGTGTCATGGGTACTGGAACCACGATAGTGTTGGTATTCAGGAGTCGCGGGGCCGGTACCTGCCGCAGTCGTTATCGGCGTAGAGGGTGATGGTCTTGCAACAAAATAACTCACTTTTTTCCAGCAGCCTTCCTAGATGATATTGATAGCTATCTACGAGTACGAGTACTAGCTATCTACAGCATACGTATCATACGTTCCGAGCAATGAGTCATGATTATAATCAAGATTCGGAAATCATATAATCATGTGGAAATAATCAAGGTTTGGTGATGATTATTCGTGCTCATCAAGCGTGAAAACGAAAAAATCACCACATACGTGTTGCTTTAATTAGTCTTGGAGAAAGAGACCTTGGTCTTTAATCGAGTGAATAACGATCGAAAAGCGGTAAAAAAAAGCGGCGACAGATAACCACGGTCAGATAATCACGGTCAAATAATCACAGTCAAATAATCGCGGTCAAATAACCACGGTCAAGAAAAGATAGTGGTATTTCAGAGCCGAAACAGAAACTAAACCCTAAAGGGATTTAGGATAGAATCAACTACGACGTATTGTAAGTAAAAGTAGATATTATATATATATGGGTTTTTGTGTGTACCGTAGCTCCTATTTACTATGGCCCCCCGTGATAGTCAGAAAATCCTACCGATTCACACCTCTTGTAGTAGCGATTATATTGTCATACTTCGAGCTATATATCATACGTGACAGCAGCAGCTGTACAAACAAGACACATATCGTCGTGTTTTCAGTTTGGGTGCGGCATGTCTGTGTTTCCTTTCTCGAGTGAATGTCGGATGTTAGATGCCGGTGATAATGATATGTCCGCGTTCAGTCTCACGCATTTGATTTCAGGGTCATTGCGCTTGTCAGTGCTCCTGCTCCTGTTGCTCTGCTCCTGCTCCTGCTGCTCTACTCCTGCTCCTGCTGTTGTGGCTGCTGCTCCTGCTGCTGTTGTTGCTCCTGCTATTGCTGCTTCAAACACTGAGGCCACTGCTATCACTCGGTACCGCTGCTTCTATTTACTGAGAGCTAACTACTACTGCCGCCTGCCACTGTCGATGCTGCAGCTAGCTGCTACTGCTAAAGCTATTAATACAATCCTTTTGCTGTGAACGTTGACCATCGTGCGTAGCTCTGGAATCTCAAAGCCCAGAGGTGACGACGAAGGAGCTAATCGCGGAGGTTGCCGAACAGGACAAGGTCTTGCGTGGCGCGGAGGCGTTGGTGCAAGCCGAGAAGCCCATCGACGAGGTATGATACAGAATGCGAGTTTTGGATTTAGTAAAATAGTAGAGGTAGTGTTAATATTGTAGCAGTAATGGTAGTAGCGGTAGTAGTAGCAGCATCAGCAGCAGTAGCAGTAGTGGCAAGAGTAGTAGCAGCAGTAGTAGTACAGTAGTAGTACAGTAGTAAAGTAGTAGTAGTAGTAGTAGTAGTAGTAGTAGTAGTAGTAGTAGCAGTAGTAGCAATAGTGGTATAATACATGGTATTGTAGCAATAGTACTGTAGTAGCAGTAGCAGTCGCGGCAAGAGTAGTAGTATTAGTAGTAGTAGTAGTAGTAGCAGCAGCAGCAGCAGCAGCAGCAGCAGAAGTAGTATACCTGGAGAGGAAGGCGGCGACCCGTAACTGGAACGCTGTGAGGACGTTGTGAAGGTGGGTACATTTTTATGTTGCCTCTTCGCCCGACCAGCCCCATTCTTCCCTCGGGAGCGCCCCTGACTCAAAGGTTCGGACGCGCAGCGTCTTGTTTTGGTCGCCAACTGCTCGGCAAATGACACGTCATTAATGATTTGTATGGTGGGCCGTCAACCAAACTATTAGTACTTGTACTGTAGGAGAGTCTGGAAGATGCACCCCTCCGTACCTCCGTACGACGACAGCAGCAGTAAAAACTGTATCAGCAACAACAACAACAACGTCATGAGCAACACCAACAAAAATGTCATGAGCAATAACAACAACAACGTCGTGAGCAATAACAACAATGGCAACAACAACAGCAACAGCAACAACAACAACTTCAGCAGCAACCCAACAACTTTTGCTATCCGCGCGCCACCTTTCTCCTTGGCCTACCGTTTCACGCGACACCCCCCCCCCCCCCCCGCGCGTCTACACCCCAGGTGTCCGAAATGTACCACGCGCTCGCGGAGTACAACCAGCTGGCGTTCGCGGACCTCGAGCAGAGGCTGTCGGCGGTGAGGAAACGGTAGATGGCATGTATTTCATGGAAAAATGAAAAACAGAAAAGTAGAAAATCGGTAGTGTTCCTTCCCCCCATCACCCTTGCGGCATAAGAGGGGGATAGGGAGGGGGCACGAGGGGGGAAGGGTGTGCACGAGCTCGATGTCGGGCACGCATTCTGTCGTCAAGACGAACGACGAACAACGACGACGACGATGGCCATGCCGATCACTGGGCGTTGCCCTCGCACGAATACGTATGGGCGTTTTTTTTTCAGTTCTTCCCCCAACATATTTTTGTTTGTCTGGGACCAAGCCAAACACTCTCGTATTTTCCGCGCATCGTATCATACCGCACGTGTGATATCCCGAAAATTCTTACGCTCTAACAAAAGGAACACACCCCCCCTCCCCTCTCTCCCCTCCTCCCTCATACACGCCTCCGGGTTTTTTTCAGTACGGTTACGTACGGCCGACGGTCGCTGGTGCTGCCTCTGGCAAGGTTTCTTCTCTGCCGTCGAGAGCCGACACTACTGCATCTCGTAAGAAAGACGTGGTTTCAACTCATGGAGGCGTGGACCAGAGGGATGGCTTCGACGCTGCGGGAGGTGAGCTGAGAAATCACGCCGCGCTCTCTTGTTAAGAATGGGCTATTGGTAGGGTTAATTTGCATCGGTTTTCGCAACGGTTTTTGTGTTTCGCCGAGCTATTCAGGCGTTATTGTAGAGGTGGGGAGGGGCATGAGACCTGCTCCCCCGGGTCTCGTAGAGAGTGTGGTACTTCAATTGTGCGGTGTATGTTTTTGGGCGACTTCACGGGAGGTCCTCTTGCATGTTCGTGCTGTGCTGCTTGCGTTGTTTTGTTGTCGCAATGTCATTATTTGTTGTTCTTGTTGTCGATGATGTTGCTGTCGCAAAATTTTGCTGTTGCTACTGTTGTTGCCGTTGTCGTTTAGGTTTTTGGCGTGTGTCCAGGGGGGGGGGCTCTTTGTTCGGCACCACGATCAAAACCCCCCTTTGTGTACACGCCGCAACTGAGTATGTGCACCCTCACCCCTGGGGGATAAATGCCGCGATCGCCCGATCGACCGACCGACCTAGCGACCGTTCTCCTCCTACTTATGAGATGCCTCGATCCATCCCTCCAACGCAACGTACCGTATCGCACACCAACCACCCTTACCACTAGCGATTTTCCCATTACTCCTTCTTGTTCTCTATCTACGACGCCACAGGCGACGCCTCCTCACAGGACGGCAGGGGAGAAAACCACAGCGTCCCCAGGGAAGCTAACGCCTCCTTACAACAGGAGGACGGCCACGAAGCCGGCGATGGCAGCACCCTTGCCGGTCCTAGAGGCGACCCGGTTGAGAGCGGACATGGAGACGCGGGAGAGGCCGATCCCGTCAATGATAACGCCGCTGTTGTTGCAACTCCTGTGCACCATCCTGCGGTTGTCCCCGAGGAGGAGTTGGACGGTGACGAGGACTCGCCGGCGACTCCGACGCTGGCCGACTGGGAGATATCGGAGGTGCGGTGCGGTGCGGGTGCGGAGGTATAGTTATTGCGTACTTTAATGAATACCTGGTATCAATTACGATTGTGTGTTGAACAGTTTCAATTCATTACATCAGCTTCAAGTATTGCCAACAGTTCGTTGGACCTGTGAGGTTGATCGAATTCATCGATGCTCCGCTAAAAACGAAAGTCTCGGCGTCGAGCGCATGTTTCGATACCCAGCTTTGCAGGCTGCGGGAATCGTCGGTTGCACGTGTTTTTCGCGTCATATATATCGTTTTTTATTTTGGCGGGGGCTGTTCTATGCCAGGTATACAATTTTACCCGGTTGGTTTTGTGTGAAAAACAATACGTTATGCCCTTTAGAACTGCACTCCCGTTGTGGCGAGAAAACACTTAGAATTAGAGTCATACTTCGAAGTATCAGGTTTATCTTGGAATTAGAGTGCAGCAGTAAAAGGGTTTCATAAGTTTCCCCAGCACGCGGAAAATGGCTACTCGTACGTACACCTCAGCGTTTGGCGTACCTTGAGGGCTGTCGGTGTAGCCCTTGGGCGTAGCCTTGGCGCAGTCTTGATGGAGTATTGACGGGGTCTTTTCGCCGGACAGGGTCATGATACCCCTCCCACCCTGTGCCTCGTGTGTTTCGTAAATGCACATATACCCTTCGACTGTATACCCTTGCCCTGTACACGTATTTAATACCAAAAGTTCACAAAAACATAAAGCACAAATTAAAAAACACACAAAAAGCGAAACACAAAACATTACGTAACGCATAAAAAAACACACACACACGTATGCACGCTCCATCGCCAGGGAACCCGCGAAATGCTCCGGCTGGACCACCTGCAGAAGCAGCGGCAAGGCAAGCGTGGCTCCGACCACCACTCTGTCGGCGCCGCTCGCTCCCTGGAGGTTCTTCTCGGCCAGCCCTCGGCCCTCGCCATCGCCGGCCGAAACCACCACGAGCAAGGCCAACACTACCAGCAGGGTCGGCACGGGGAGGCAGAAGCAGCGGTAGCAGCGGCGGCGGCAGCGGGAGGGCGGGGGGGGGGCGCTAGGTCTTCTGTGTCTAGTAGCTGGTCACCACCCCACCTGAACACGCCGTTGTCCGCCCGACGGGGCAGCAGCATCAGTAGCGGCATCGGCACCAGCATTGGTATCCGTATCGGTAGCGGCGGCGACGGCGGCGGTGGTAGTGGTGGTATTGGTGGTGGTGGTGGAACTCCAGCGGGAGGCGGACGGGGGGACGAGGAGAAAATGGTTGGGATAGCGGCGGCTTCGCCCTGGAGGTCTGACCCTCCCACGCCGCGGATGCCCTGCCTTGGGGGAAATGGCCCGTGGACGCCAAGCGGGAAAGGATCCGGCGCGGCAGACGCGGAAAGGCACGTACCGCCGTGCAGAGCGTTGATTGCAGCGCGCATGAGCATTTTCTGTTTTGTTTTTGTGTTTGTTTCCCCCTGTTGTTTCGTTGTTATTTGTTTTGTACTTGTGTGTCCCCGGTTTTTGTTTTGTGTTGTGTTGTGTTGAGCGCGCTTGGCCTTGCGGTTATTTGAGCGTTTCTTGCGTGTGACAGGAATGTGTTTTTCGGAGGCGGAGAAGGGGTGGGGGTTTGTCAGGTGGAGCGTGCGGTTGGGACCGCCGCACCTACTGTAGTGGATGAAGGGAAGAGCTGAAGTCGGCGTGAAGACAGGCTCCAGAGAACAACGCGGCGTCTTCACTATTTTCTCAACGATTGCTCCCTCCCTCCGTCCCTCCTTTCCCCCCTCCATTCCTCCCTCCCTCCTTCCGCCCCTCCCTCCCTCCCTCCCTCCAGACACTGCAGCGAAGTGTCCGTCGACTCTCCTGTTCCCGTCTTGAGCTCACCGATGAAAACGGAGGTTGGCCGGTCTCTGATGGAGGCGGCCATGAGCGTCGGAAACGCTGCTACCGAGACCCCCAGGTACCGGCCGAACTCACCCATGTGTTTGTTCATATAATTTGCATTTTTTTTTCTTTTCTTCTCTTCGTTTCGTTTTGCTCGATCCGTATATTCCTCCTCTCCTTTTTGTAGCGGCGGTTTACATAGTTAATACGATTTGGTCGATCGCATCAGACATCGGTCGGGCATTGGTTGGTTGGTTGGCAAGGTGGGGAGGTGGGATGGTTTCCGTGGGGATGGGGTGAGACGACGTGTCCCCTGAACCGCTTTTTTCGCCTGTGTTTTGCTTCGCTCCGGCTTCTTGCGCGGTCCCCGTTCGTGCATGCACCAACGATATCACGCAGTGTCCTACTTGGTGTTATTAACATCGTTCGTACTATATTTGTATGAATACTCGTAGCATACTCATATCCCTGCCGTATTGATAAGAACACCTCGGTTGGTGTTTTTTGTAAATTTATTTTCGTGCTAGCTCTGAAATGGTCTTATCGCCGACTTACATCCTTCACTTCAGCAGGGGAGCCGGCAGCAGCGGCGGCGGGAGCGGCGGAAGTGTGGCTCGGTTTGACGACGACGAGGAGGAGGGCGGCTGCTCTCCCTCCCTGAGTACGCCATCCTGTCCGACCCCCGGACACGCACCCGCCCAGGTGAGTTTCCAAATGGGCAGGTGGCATTCTCTTCTTCAAGAATTATATTATCACGTCCGGGGTTGGATCATTTTCGCAGTTACACAGTAAAGAGGTTACGTAACCCGTTTGCAACTGCACACACTCACGTTTTTTGGGGCCAAACTGGTTACAATTACGTAGATTGGACGATTAATGCTTTATAGTCTATAATTGGACATTTTGAATACGTGAGAAAACTGGGATTTTGTTTTTTGGCTTGATGGTCATGCGTGAAACATCAGAAAATATGTCCTTGTGTACGTTGAAGTTAGTGTAGGACAACACCCTGCCTCACATAATAATTCAAGCCTGGCCCAAATTAAGAGCTTGTTAACCCTTTGGACTTGATTATGGTACAGCTGTAAAGAAAATACCACAAGTGCGAACTTATCAAGCGGCTGTTTATAGAGCGTGCAGCAGTACGGGTGTCACCGTGTTGGGCGCGTGTCGTGCATCTCCCTAGGTTCACCATGTTGCACTTCGGGCAAGCACACCCTGTCCCCGCAGCCCGGGCTGCTTCGTGTGGCCCGATACCGCAACCGCCAGTTTTTTTCGACGCTTGTCCACTCTGAAGTCCCAAAGGGGATGTCAGGTGGTGTGCCACGTACTCTGCGTCGTAAGAGGACAAACCAATGGAAGCTGGGACATGTTTGGAGTGCAGCGGTTTGTGGTGAATTAAGGTTTTACCTTTTGTGTAGGACTTTTAATCGGAGCGAACGTTCTATCGAATGTAAAATCGTATTTCGGCAGAGTCGATTCATCGGGCGAGGCCCACCACCCCCCTCCCCTCCTCCGGCTGGTGAGGAGGTCAATGTGGCCGGTGAAAAAAAGTGTTGAGAATATATCGGCAAACCATTTGGCTCTATCTTTCGGTTCCGATGCCGATGGAATCGGTCCGATTGAAGTACGTTCGGTTGAATCGGATGAGTCGGCTTCGATTCACAGCCCTACTGAAAGTTATTTAGGCACTTTCCGTCGACCATTTTTCACGACAGGACCCACCACACCTACCGTCACGACCCCTTGTTCGCGTGTATTTCTTCTGACAGGGAGGTGAGGGTCCTCGCGGGGGCGGCGGGCGGTCGACGGACCCGCGGGACGAGTTCCGGGGACAAAACTCTCCCGCGCCCCCCGTCCCTCTCCCGCGAGAGGTTTCCGGCGAGTTGCTGCCATGTCCGGGGGGGGAGCGTGGGCACGAGAGCGAGCAAGCCCTGAGCCCGGAAACGCCTCACACGTGAGTGAAAACCGCCTGCTTCAGAGCTGTTCAGGCACGGATACTGCTATTTTAATTGTGATCTTGATCTTGGTTGCCTGTACCCTTTATATATAATGGTCGTCTCGTGGCTCATCTTGACCGCCCGCCTGTACTTTTCCTGTCTCGTGGTCGTCCCGCGCCTGCGTTTGCTGTACATCGATGGTGACTTCACGACGACCGTGGCGGTGGACAGACCGCCGATGCCGTCCCCGCGGTACCTCCCCGACGTCTTCGTGCGCGACGGCGACAACGGCGGCGGCGGGGGCGGAGGTGGCGACAGCGTCCCTGGCTCTATCGCCCGGTCGACACGGTCTGATGGGGAGATGCATCGGACTCCGACGTCGCCTGCGGTCTATGGCGGCTCGCGTGCGAGCAGCAGCATCCGCGGCGGCGGCGGCGGTGGCGACGGTGGTAGTGGTGGTAGCGGTATTGACGACAGCGGTAGAGTCAGCAGTGTCAGCTGCCGATATATGTCCGGTGGAGAAGAAAATGGCTACAAATTCGACAACGGCGGTGGCAGCGGCGGCGGCAGTGGCTATGGCGACGGTTATGGTGGCTACGAGGAAGAGGATGAAGATGAGGACGATTGTCGAACTCCTGAGCTGTCGTCACCTTGCACCGCGGCTTACGCGCAGGGTCTCGAAGATGAAGTTGAAAGCGAAGTCCCCGCCGCGAGCGCCGCACTCTGCTGGCGGCGGCTAGAGGAGGCGGAGGATATTGATGAGGAGCTCGGGGAGGAGGCGGGGGGAGGTGGGGAGGAGGAAGGGGTGGCGATAGGGGCGGTAGCAGCATTGGGAGGCGATGGGCCGCTGGAATTCGTGTCTCAGGAGGAGTACGCAAGGGTAAGGATAATCATTGGAGGGGCCAAGCGGGGGGGAGTGGCTGCCACTCTTATGTGTGTTTATTTGTTTTGTTTGGTTGATTGATACCTGGTGTCTCGTTGGTTGTTGTCTACTTGCTTGTGTCTCATTGCTGTGTCGCATTGTGTGTGCTAGCGCCGTGTATGAACGGGTAATTATCCAGTCACACATACTTCACGTAGCCCACAGCAGCATACCAGGTATCATGCGTCTCGAAGCGAAGAACGAACTTTATTTTAGCAAGCATCTTGTTTCCCCTGTTCTGGACGCTTTTCTCTATCGCTTCAAAACCCCCGTTTGTTTTTACGCTTGGTCCCGTGTGCGGCCCCCCGCTGCTGCTGTTGCTGTTGCTGCTGCTGCTGCTGCTGCGATCGCTGCTGATGCGGTCATTGCTGTTGCTGCGAACTCGCTGCTGCTTTGTGCGATCGTGTGTTCTGGCATATGCAGGCGCCTACCTTCCTGACCATCCAAGTGTCTAGGAGCGTCCTCAACGAGGCCATCCGCAATCTTAATGCCTACGCCGCTCCTAGGCGGGAAACTCCTTCGGAGTTGCTGCTCACTGTGGACGAGATCACGGCCATCATCGATCAGGGCGAGCTGTCCCGAACGCTGCTGCTGTCGGCGGCGCACCTCAAACGCATCGAGGTGAGTGATATGGAGGGGAGCGTAGTGGAGTGGAGTTAGATTGGTAGAGGCATGTCTCTGTCTGAAATTATATTTTTGCTTTCCTAGCTTTGGTAGGGATCGGGGGGGTAGGGGGGCGGGAGCGGAGGGGGGGGCAGGCGGGCTGGTGAGCTGACCAGCTCTAACGACAGATGGGCGTGTGTGCGTAATTAGTAGATAAGAGACTGCTCTACTACAGTGTGTTTTTGGCAACTGTATGCGCCTGTTAATTATGTTACGACTGCTTCACCCACGTGTCGAGGACAAGCCGTATTACTGAGTGCTTGTAAATTGTAGGAGTTTTTGCGTGGTACACAGCAGAAGGGACAAGCCTGCTTCGCTAAAATCTACTTTCACCGTTCTTTGCTTCTAAAAAAAAATCGCCCGTTAAATGTATTCCCGGTCGCCTTTTTGTTTCGAACACCCCCCGCTAACGGCGCGTTTTTTTTTTGTCATCTCCGCGGCGCTCTCCAGATGAAGGGCAGCAGGATGTACCGTATACGTGGAAGCGTGGAGTAATGAGGCAACCTACGTGGAGATAGCCGGATGGTCGGTGGATTATCTTCGGTGAATCGGCGTGTGCAATGCTGCCGTCAGAGGTGTCAGGAGACCGGTCATTTTGTGCGCGTCACTTCCCTCTTTTGACCTTATTGTACAAGGTTTTGTGTAGGGGGCGGTCAGTCAAGGGGTCAAACCGCGGTCACCTACGCAGCATCTTTGATTGCCATGCTGCTGTTGCTGTTGCTGCTGTGGTATGGAAGGCTGCTTGTTTTATCGTCTTCCGCTTATTGCTGTTGATGCCTTACCGCGGGGGCTGTGCTGTGGGTTGCTCCGCCGCCGCTTACTTCAGCGATCAGGCAGTGTTGTTGGTGTTTTGGGCTCGGATAATGTACCACGGAGACTTGCCTGTGCTGTGGTGATGGCGTGGCGCGCGCTTACTGTAGCAGCGGCGATCGCGCTGAGTGGAATCGCTCTTGCTTTTGTAGCATCGTTATTTTGTCCACACCCCGACGTTTAGGCGAGGACAACGCTCGAGCTGTATAGAAACCCCGTCGTGAAGGAGCGACCACAGAGCGGTGACCTTGTTGTTTGTACCGCTATATAGCGCATTTTCTCTCTGGCAGGACCCAGGTACAACGACCGATAGACAAGCGCGGTCTCACCAACCTTCTAGGGTCAGCGGTCTATAGTGCAAGTAAGTATGTCCATGCTGCGAGCTTGATGTACAAGTCCTCGCAGTGTAGTTCCGGCACTAAATGTGGCATCCCCTAAGCTACGTAGCAGCGCCGGGTTGCTACGTACTTCGTGTGTATTCACTGTGGACGAAAATATAAGGATCGTTTATGCATAAATATGAAGACTAAACGGTCCTTACAGTTTCGTGCAGAGTGGTGCATACGTGTGACTGATGCTGTAGTCGTCCTTTTTCGCCTCTTGAAAAACTCGAAAGCGTGCGTCTAGGCGTGTTAAAGAAGTCGTAGTTCACTACTGCTGTAAGTTCCCCACTTCCATGTGCCTCTCAAGTCCCAACAGGGTTACCGGTTATTACAGCAGTAGGCGTGTCGAAGTCAAGTCTTAGTAGATCAAGAATCGTCGAGACTTCGGTTAGCGATCATTTTGGTCTTCAAGAGAGTCCCGTCAGCCTGGTCGAGAGCAGCGGAGGGGCGCGTTTGGGCGAATCGCAATCGTTTACTGCTGTATGTATTAAATAGTATCCTTGTACAAGTATGGATATAAGCACCTGGTAATTATAGGCTCAGGGGGTGTTCCTGAAGAAAGAACCCTTTTCGAGAGGTACAAGTACAAAAGTTATCCTGGTACAGTACAAGTCTTAGTGTATGTCGTCGGGCTTCGCACTGCTGTACGTACCGCCTCCTCTGTTATGTTGGTCGGCTCGCGAGAATCTACATCGCAAGCGGCGCACCGGAGAGGGGAGTGTACTCGTGTCATTGGGGGGGGGGGGGGCGTCTGCGATTGGTGCATAATGTAGTAAAACGATACAGGGGTGGTCCCAACGAGTGTCTTGCGCTAATAAACTGTTGACGCGACTACCGCTGGTGGTAGAGGCTACGCCCTATAACGTTGCCGAGGCCCTGAGGTGTACACAGTACTATCCCAAGACCTGTAATGTACCAGGTAAGAGTGAATGCGTTTTTATATTGGTGGCAAGTTACGAATATCATACTGGTGGATAGGAGAGGTGGAGCCACGAATTCACGTTTGCCCCCCACCAATTCGTTGGAGGCTGTCGTCTATATGCAAGTCCGCCTCACAAGTGGTTCTTTGTAGGGTGCAACTCACCCTTCATGCGACTCACCCAACACCTCACGGAGCTTCGCGCTTGGTGTGAGCAATGTCTGCCTGGTCGGTGAAAGCCCAACGTCCTCCGTCCCGGCATTGTAGGGATGCGATGGTCTATGGTCATACGACTACAGTCGTGCACGGCATGAGTACACCCCCCCATCACCATTAATGGGTGCCTTGTGTCATCCAGGCTCAAGGCATTGTTTCGATGTACTCAGGGGTTGAGTTTTTTTAAGGTGTTTTCTGCCGAATGCGTCCCACGCGTGCCGTGTTCTCCTTCTACAGTAAGATGAAAGCCCCTTTAAAAACAAAATCACAACACACAGTTTTAGCCGCGTAGCGGAGACGCTCGTCTCTTGGCGGCCGCTCTGACGATTCGATCGGGGGCCACCAAGCCTCGCAAAACTCGTTTGATGACTCCATGCTGCACGTATGGTGAACAGTTTTTGTTTGTTTTGCCACCCAATAATTAATTTTCAGCCCAAAAGTCCGGTTCGGCCCTCGTTTGTTCGATTCTCCTCCCTGGGCAACCAACCGCCTGCAAAAACTTGACTCAACCATTATTTTTCATAAGTAAAATGGTTTTGATTAGGGCATGCTTTGAACCGGACACACTATTGAGTCCACCTGCCCGACATCCCCGCTACCAACTGAGAGGGGAAGCGAAAAGCAACACGGACGAGAAGTCGAGGAAGTAGTCGTACACCGTGCGGAGTCGCAGGAGTGCATGCGGCGCGCAGGGTTGCAAAAAAAAAGCCCTGCGTGAAAACCGGAGAAAACGCGAAAATATCCAACCCAAACACCAAACATACTATTCATAATAAATACCAATAGGGTGTTAAACTCAAACACCAAACATACACTCAATACTCGTAGGGTGTTTACCATTGCCGAATTCGGTTGGGTTGGAAAATGTGTATGAAAACATCAAACACCAAAACACTCAAGTGCGTTGAAAACTACATAATGCCAAAGCCCTTTAAGAGTGAACCCCCCGAAACTTGGGGGTTGGGAATACAGAATACAGCAGTCGTCGGAAAGCTCTGAGTTTGTTTCCGAAAAAGAACGAACACACGAGGCAAGAAGCTACACAGATTGGCTACGACCGTACGTGTGCGAAGTAGACACGTCAAACAACGAGGGCAATCACCACCACCCCTATATCTACACTCTCCGTGAAGACCGCTCTTCCACCGCCACCCACCCCCAACTTCTTCGCGATACAGCATTAGGTAGCCCCTTTGAAGGGACCCTACGTAATACGTTCGGGATTGGAGGTCCCTTTTATACCGACGTGCCTTGTGTCAGAGTTGGTACCGGCCCCTTACAGTCAGTAGTGGGCAGCAACTTTGAGGTCCCTTATACGCCGTTTTTGCTTATCGCGGGGTCCCTTAAACAGGGGCTACCTACTTGTACCACACTCGATACGATCGAGGAATCCACAGCCGCGAGTAGACGCGGAGTGCACTGCACTCGGTGCACACACCAACCGAAGGGTGCGTGCTCAGCACCTCCAACAACACCACCAACATAGGCGGCGCCCCAGCGAGGTCGCTCCTGACGCACGCCCATCAGAACATACTGCCGGGGGCATGGCAAACACCCCCTACTACTGGCGGAGGTGGCCTAGCGCATCTGGGTATTCGCGGGAAGCGTCGAGGCATCCCGCAGATTGCGGCAGCAATAACATAGAGCAAATAAGCACATATACATACGTATGGCACAGCGGCACAACCACCAAAATGAAACTCCTGCTTACGTACTGTTACATGAGACCACCTAATTGCAGTTCATCCGGAGGCTCCCGCCAATAAAATTTCCTCCGTTTTTTTTTACCCTGCCAGAGACAACCCCAACCCATGGAAAAACTAGATTAAAACTTGTCAGCTTGGTATTCTTTAGCCACAACCTTAGGAAAATCCAAAATTGTCGTGGGTCGGGACAATACTTAACCCAAGAAATACAACCAAACTCGGTCAATCGAAAAATACCCTAAATCAATTGACAATACAAATAAAAGCAACGAACGACTCAAGCTCTTGTTATTGCCGCCCTCGAAGGAACAACAGCAATCACACGACACGCATGCACGCACCAAAACACGACAGCAACCATGAACACAAAAATACAAAAAGAGCGAGAGAGACAAACAAGGAGAAACATGACGAGGGGACGAGTCACAACAATGAGACCGCCACCCTCCGTTTCTACTCGTGGTTTCCCCTTGAAGGCCGCGGCGTGTTCACCAATTCAACCAGCCAGGGCACATCATATATACACCCCCCCCCCCCTGCGGTCCTGTCCCAGACTCAACGAGTTTGGCCCGCCTACAGCAAATGCCATACAAGGAAGTGCGGTTATGACGAAATATAAATAAATAAATACAAATGAGCATCAGCCATGGGCGCACTGTAAGCACAGGCAAGAAAACAAACAGCTGCCTTTTTTTCAGCCGCTCTTCGTCCCCAAAAGTAAGGGAATATCACGGATAAAAACGGCACGACGTGTACTACGAATCAATATCGATATGTACTGTAAACGGCAGTCCGTGTAGTAATCGCACAAGGAGAGCTGCGCGGCGTCGCATGCTACCGAAAAAGGTACTGACACGTGAGGCACTTATGATCTAGATTTTCGACCAAGGATTTTCCACCAATAAAAAAACAAAAACCTAAACAAATGACCAATCAGAAAACTGCGGGCACGAAATGTCTTTCGTTTGAGATCACGGGGCTATAGATTTCAGGGGAAAAAATAGGTAACATGAGAACATCCTCGTCTCATCGTCATCACATCTGATAGAGGAGCGGCAGCATCAACCATTGTCCACGCTCTTGGACGTAGCGTCATCAGAACCTCGATGCTCGGAAAACGACGCCTCCGCACCCTGTATGCGGTGCCGTTAGAGCTTGGATCTTTGGAAAACGGGTATGTCATCGCGGCCACCACCGCTATAGCCACCGCCGCTGCCACCGCTGCCGCTGCCACCGCTGCCACTGCCGCCGCTGTCGCTGCCTCTGTCGCCGCGGTGGAAGGCCACCAGGTTTGCGGCGGCGTTCGGATTGTCGCGGCCGAAATCCCGAAGAGCATCGTCGTACGATTTCGTGCCGGCCTGCTGTATAGGCTGCGTCTTAGGCCGTCTCCTCACATGCAACTCTGGAAGCGTCTGAGCCAGCTTCGGCAACGACGACGGCGGCGGCGGCGGCGGCGGCGGTAATGGTCCTCCCGGCGCCGCCGTTCGCCCGTCCGCCACCTTGCTTCGCAGGCCGTCCGGCGAAGCGGATGGCGCCGCCCTGTTCGCTCTGTGAGCGGGAGAGGAGGGCTCCAGCGACAGCTGCGGTGGCGGCGGCGGTGGTTTCCTGGCGTAGAAGAGGCCTTCGCCCTCGGCCAAGACCTGGCCCGACGCGGGGTCTCGCAGCACTACCTTGGCCGTCACCTAGATTGGAATTCGGAGTCGTTCGGGACGGTTGGGGGCGGATCGGGGCGGTCGGTAGATCAAGTAATTTCATTGTTATGAAGGTCACGCCCGCTCAGTTCGGGTCTGCTCAGGTCCGGTCTAGTCAGGTTAGGTATGCTCAGTTCAGGTCTTCTCAGGTCAAGTCTTATCAGGTCAGGTCTGCTCAGGTCAGGTCTGTTCGGGTCTGTTATGACCAGGTCAGGTCTACTCAGGTCAGGTTTGCTTAGGTCAGATCCGCTCAGGTCAGACCTGTTCAGGTCGGGTCTTCTCAGGTCGGGTTTGCTCAGGTCAGGCCTGCTCAGGTAGGGTCCGTTCAGGGCAGACCTCCCCATTTCAGGTCTGCCCAGGTCATGCCTGCCCAGTTCAGGTCTGCTCAGGTCAGCTCTACTCAGGTCAGGCCTGCTCAGTTCAATCAGGTCCGCTTTTTTTCAAGTCCGCTTAGTTCAGGTCAGGTCCGCTCATATTATCTCAGGTTCGCTCAGCTTATAGCTTAGGTCCGCTCAGTTCAGGTGAACAGGTCCAGCATGCTGGGGAGCAAAAGCGGTGGTAATTAGATAGGCTATTCATGGGTTCGGAATAATACGTTACTGTGATACCGCAAGAGTAGAGTCTTACGACTGCTGTTGCAGCGTCGGAGTCATCTGCCGTTCTATCTCTGGGGGAAAGGAAACGGAGGGGAGGAGAGGGGTGGGAGAGAGGGGTGACGCACGAAGAATGCTCGGAGAAACAAAAATTCCCGAAAAAAAAGCGGAGACGAGATGCCGATTCCCGGCACAGGCTTGCCTGCCCGGGGTGGGCAGCCACCGGCTGTTCCTCGGTCTAGGCGCCAGCCGTGATATGGAGGCAAACACTTGCACGGTCAGGAGGTGCACACGAGGAATTTAACCCCGCTAGCTCGGCCAAATCGGAAACGGAAAAACCCGACACGATGTACTTGAGCTTAGTACTGCTTCACTCCGCACGATATACACATACATACCAGTACACACACGCACACGCACACAACGGAAACACATACCTGGTACGCCTTATGTACGGATACAGCTGAGAGGGACGCAATTGTTTGCACAAGGGTCCTTAGGATGCACGTGGGGGGGGGGGGGGGGGGTGAGGCACGGCCATACGTACTTCGTATGACCATAGACCCCCGCATCCTTAAAATGCCGGGACGGTGCACGTCGGTTTTTAACCGACGAGGCAGACCTTGCTTGCATCAAGCGCGAAGCGCCATGGTTTGTCTGGGGGGGGGAAGATAAAATAGTCACCTCGCTTTTTTGTAGCTTACCGGTTTGCTGTTTTCGCATTGCTGCCGCCGCCGGGTGGGGGGGGTACTTTGGTCAAGTCGTACAGCAGAATAGTAATATCGTACGACAGCGTTGTTGTTGTTGATGTTGGTGGTGGTGTCGTTGCTGTTATTGGTAACGTCGTCCTTGTCATTGTTGTTGTTGTTGTTTGTTGCCATTACTCTTGCTGTGGTCACTGAAGCGGCGTACCTTACGACCTTTCTGCTCGGCGATGTAGGTGTCGAAGCGCAGCTGGCGCCCCATGGGGGTGCCCCCCCGGTAGCTCACGCTCAGCTGCAGCGTGGGAATGCCGGCCTTCCAGAACCCCATCAACCGCCAGACCATGGTGCCCATGATGTCGTCAAGCGCCGAAGCCACCGCACCTCCGTGAGCCACGCCTTTCGTGTGCGAGCGGGAACAATTGACTAGTGTTTTTAGCTCTCGTGTTGTTTGCGCTTTCTTTCGTAGAGAGAGCATGGGGGAAACAATGCGTGTGAAAGAAAACACAAGAGGATTTATACTGGTCGGGTGCACCTGCTGCTGCTGCTGCTGCTGCTGCTGCGGCTGCTACTGAAGACACAGGTTACATGCTTTAGACTTGCAGATCGGGGTTTTTTACACCGCGGATGGGATTTGGCGGTAATCAGATACCTACTGACTGATGTGATGATTTTCAGCCTGACAACGCACGTCCTCAATTGCACGATGTGATTCTCGACGTCGGATTTTGTATGGTATCAAGACGGGGAGGGGTCTGTCCACCTGGAGTACTACCGTCGATATCTGTAGAACGGAATGGAATACTGTGCTATGGCACTATAGCACCTGGCAGGCAGCTCTCTCATTGGTCATTGGGCAACAATGCCATGTGCCAAAGATGGTATATACAATAGTACCGTTGATGTGCGTAACGGCTATAAATATATAGGTATTCAAGGTGTAAGGTATACCTGGCAGCTGGCAGAATTGGCTGGGGGGTAAGGGTCACGTTGCTGTGTCAATCAACTTCCCACCGTTCTTTCTGTTTTTCTGGCTGTCGACATGGCACACATTCTGTGCCCGAAAGACGGATCGTGGGTCGCACGGCGAATGCCTTCTTCATGCTTTGCGTAATAACGTGTGTGGCAAAGGAAGACAAATATGAACAGAACAAAAAAACAGATTGCGCTAAGTATTAAAAAAAGTCGTCACATCGTTGGGTCGTTCATCGGGCGAGCGTTGGAAAATCGAGACTTTGTCAAGACTTGGGGTGGGGAAACGAAAGCTATTTATCTCATTGCCATTCCGCACTTCCACCGTCCGCAGCAGGGAACACGGGTATCTGTTATTTATTACCGCTATAAAAACCAGGTGCTGCCGCACTTTTTCACTATTTAATAGTTCTACTGAATACCTGGTATTATTATCACTGCTACGAGCACCAAACACATCAACAAAACACATCAAGTGCTGGGGCACTGGATTATCAAGGTATTGAACTTAGCTCTACGAGTACGTCGCCTCGTCACCTCGTCGCCGGTGATTCAAAACTTCGACCACGCTGGTTCGATGCCCAATTTTCCGTGTCACGTATCAACGTTTACTGACAAGAGCGCGAACACAGCAGTTCACCGTGCCCCACGGGTGAGCAAAAACTTCCCCCGGTATGATGCCTCAGTCGCTCCTATTCACTGCATTCACTCACCCGGCGGCCCTTCGCACTCCTCGGAAAATTCCACGCTGCCCACCATGACCCCGGTGTCTCTGTTGTACCAACGCGAGATGCCTATTTTATCCTCGAGAAAGCTCCTCCCGGCGTAGCCCATGGAGGCGATCACCGCCGGGTCCTTGACCATCGCGGGGAAGTCCACGTCGAAGCCTGCCGTCGGGCACCGTGACCACCAGGGACGAAAATAGGTGGTCGAACGTTGCGCCGGCGCACGTATTTCTTCAGAATTGGGCGTAGCGCACCACGAAGTGGAGGGCCTGGTGCGGGAAGCGCCGCACCTTTTTTTCGCAAAACAGAATTTTGGTCTGTTTCGCCGCAGGCGAAATCGTATTTTGAGGACTTTATTGCGTGTTTGTCGCCGTAATTGATATATTTCGGGGTATTTTTCTCCTTTCGCCACATTCGAAACAAATGAGCGCGTTTTTCGACGCATCCGGCGACTTAAATGTTTTTTTTCTTATTTTTCAGGCACGTTTTGTCATGCCTACTATTGTGTTCCCATTGCAAGCATGCTTTTGTTTTGCTTATGAATCTGGAATTATTATTAGTATAAGTGCTGGATATGATCCACACTTAAACTAGCACATATAAAAACACACCCGATATAGACTACTACTTTCTACTGCAAAACCCTACCATACTTTAACCCCAACTTAATAACAGTCTCTACATTATCTGTGTGAACTACCGACCCCGTTATACGTGCCCTCCCACACTCCTAAACCCCAACCTCTGTCTCTCCAGCTCAACCAACTGCACCGCCATGATACGTACTTGATAAACCTTTCCCGATCCCCTCTTTCAATCATGCCAACGATTCAATACCTCTCCACAAACCCCAGATTTCCTTCGTTCAATCTTCCACTTCTCATTATTGTGTTCTTCCCTTTTTCATTTTCTTGCTCGTTTCGTTTTTTCTCTCTTTTGACACATCTGGATTGCTAGCATGTGTATGTCGTGGAAGTTGTACATGGCATTGCATTGACTACTCTGCTTACTGCATGACGATGTACTTGTTGTTGTTCTCACATTAACTGATCGCAAAAAAGATAGTCCGTAGTCATAGGGCAGGCGACAGGCTCCAAAAAGCTATGGAGTGGAAGGATACCTCAGGGGAAAATGATACACAAAATACAAAGTACAACGCAGTACGTACGATATACTCGTACGTCATAACTGCTGTTGTGGCACATACGGTAGTACACCTCAACCGAGAAAATGGAACCAATCCAGAGGGAAAAAGACGGAGAAAGAGAGAAAGGAGAAAAGAAAAGAAAAGAAAAAAAGGGACGAGGAAAAAAGGAAGCAAAAGGGACAAAACAGAGGAAAGTGTTTATCTCTGCTGTGTCGCGGTTTGTGACCACAGAGCTTGTATTGTACGAGTATCTCTCTAGGATGAAGAATCGGCACGGACACTCCGGGTGTGCTGGATGTCGACGGGTACAGCTGTACAAGGCACCTACTACAGCAGTAATAAGAAACAGGCTAATAAAAAACCCAGGCTGGGATTTAGAGGCAAATAATAAATCGGGAGTCGTATCTGGAAATTAATTGTACGTAGAAAGCACCCTCTCTCAAATAAGAAATCTAGCCAGCACCAAATTTCTTGTTTCCTATTAATTAATAGGTGTCCTGTACTGCTGTATACCCAATCGGCAGGGGTCACCTCGCGAGTTCAAACGAGAAGAGGTCAGGACGGGCGGAAATAGGGTAGGGCCGTATTGTCGAGCTCCAGTGGGCAACCCACGAATTTTGCTGTAAGCACGCACCTGTCGGCTCCCATTTGCCACTCGCCAGCTCGCTCTTGAGGAAGTCGGGGACCTGTCCCCGTGTTCTAGAATCCTGCTCCCGATAAACTACTCTCATCGTCGATTGTGATGAGTGCTGGCGTGCTGGCCTCTTTTCGTATCGTGCGTTTGACGGAGCAACGCAGTTTGAACGGAACTCGCGTCACGCCAGAGAGAGAGAGAGAGAGAGAGCTCGCCGACTGACAAGGCTGAATACCCAGCGAAAGACGCTGCGGCTGATTTATAGAGCACCCGCACTGCTTGCAGCGAATGCCATGCAAGTGCAAGTGGTGGGCAGGAAGAATGGAAGTCAGTCATCAACAAAGACCACAGTTTGACCCCTTGACTGACGGACCCGTACCATACTAAAGTTTGATATAAAAGTCCTTGACGCGTCCCCCAAGGCACCAGTTTCGTATAGACCTGGGTAGCATCTTTGATCAATATCAAAACCTGACAGTCCCGTCATATATATGCCCCGCCGTAGTTGCTTGGGTTTGTCTCTCGTCCCCGGGGGCTCTACACTACCCGCCACGGAGCGAGTGAGCACGATGGCTTTCCGTGGCACTGTTATCGCCTTCCTGATCGCGGCCTGTATGGTGAGTTAGCGTGTCGCCGTAAAATCAGGAATGAGATCATGATCACAATCAACTCAAGTACGTGTACAACTATTAATGCTGCTTGTACCTCACGCCAAGCCGGAACATGACGGCTGCGGAACCTGTGCACGAGCAAACACACACAGAAGTACCATCTTGAGGCTCCTTAGCCGCACATGCCTCGAGACCGCCAGCCCGCCTCATGTCGCGCCCCCTCCCCTGTGGCGTTCCACCCATTTGCTTGCCGCAATGCTATATACGTAGCTGCATATTTTAGGACATTCACAGGCTTTTCGCCCTTCGTCTGTGATGACACGTCCGTGGTCGGGGCCCGGCTTGAAGAACCAAGCACCTCGGCAGTCGGGACCCGTCTATCGGAGAGGGGGGTGCGTCGGAGAGCGGGCGGAGGAGGTCTCTATGGCAGCGGTTAACGAGCAGAGCAACGTGAGCCAACAGCACCAAGCACGTGATATGGATTTGTGCCCGTAGTGAATAAGTAGATGGGACCTTTTTTTCCCTCTACAACTTGTCTACAACAGTAGTTCCGCAACTGTTCATGCTGTCCTACACGTACCTGGTGAAAGGTATTGCTATACCATATCGTACTTGAAGGTGTGTACCACGTCCTTGTATACACGTAGCGGCTGTACTTTTGTACTCCAGACTGGGCCTATGCAACGAGTATTGGATGCATTGTTGGTTGTTTGTTGTTGGACCTGTACCTCTGTTAAAGCAAATACACCGTTGTAAGTAGGCTCTGCTCTCTCTGCTGCGAGCTCGGGATCAGCACAAACTACGAACGTAAATCGTTGATCGCTGTGTGACATGATGTGACGTCACGATCGCTTCAGGTGAACACCATCAACGTTGACCTAACGGACCTTTGTGTCATCTCTCGTTCGCCTGCTCTCGCCCCTCGCCGTATACATTTTGGGATATTTTAGCGAGACCAATCACGCTCTTCAAGCACGTGCAAGTGCAGGATTATTGTATCACGAGGTCCAGAAATCGGTCCACAAGTATATTGTTGCCCTGCTGCTCCAACTACAGTAGACATGAGCGCACCCCGTGCTTTTGACCAAAGTGTGGTCTCTGCGCACGTTCTTGGCGAAGCCCGCAAAAATTTGCGCCACACATCTTTGCTCGGCTCTCGTTCGGGTCGATGTCTCCTGGCGGCAACACCTTTTTTCATGCTGACCAAAACACATCAGCAGTTGTTGAGGCGGGCGCAGACGGCTTCATTATATAAACCAGGTACCAGGTGTCAGCAAACAGCAGTGTCCCTAACCTGTACAAGGAGACCCGCATCAGCGCTTGGTTGATGTCGTCGCGTTTAACTCTGCCGTTAGACGGAGGGGGTACAGTATTAACCCTCACCCCCTTACCGACGGATGCTTGTTTTATGTCGCCGATCGCTACGGAGACCACACTTTCATTCTGTTCTTCAGTTTGACAGTTACATGACGATTCGGGATTTTATGTGTTGAGGATTATCTGGATCTTGACGACTGGGTGCATATGTGATGACGCAATCTGTCACTTCCTGCTGTCCCTACCCTCGTGGGAGAAGATAATAAACGACTTGAATCATCAAACCATCGATTGTCTGGGTGTCTTGACTACCTTGCTTGGAGCTGACGAACACTGTACAGTGTTGGTACCAACGCAGCCTCATCATGGGTGATGGACTTGACGATCTGAGAATCTATGACGGGAGTAGGGGGCAAAAGGAGACTTTTGCCCGGGGGAACGGGGTTCCTCGCGACCACCGTCGTCTCCACGGCACCATCTCCGGGATCCCCCACCACCGCAAGTATGGCCTCCTCCGGCGATTCGTCCATGTCCGCCGGCGATGCGCGCTTGCTGCTCTCATGTCCTCTCCCACTACATCTTTCGCAGAGCTTTGCTGTGCAATTGCCGCTGTAGTGGCCCGCAGCCTTGCATCGGAAACACCCCCCCTTCAGAACCTTCGCGCTCCCGGCTCCACCTTTTGAACTGGCGTTGCCGTCGCCTTCCTTGCCTTTTCCAGACCTTTCCCGACCCACATGTGCCTTTCCGCCATTCCCACCGAAACCACCCCCTCCTTTTCCCACGATCCTGCGTTGTTCAGTTTCACATGCAAGTCCTCCATCTCAAACAACTTCTCTACCGGGTCATCCTCCGCCCCGATCTTGAAGTTGTAGGGTTGTCGCATGCACAATCCCTTTTGTGCATTGGTTTTTGTGTCATACCAGTCTTGCACCAATTACCAGGAAATGTTGGGAATTGGTACAAGACTGGTGTGACACCAAAACCAATGCACAAAAGGGATTGTGCATGCGACAACTCTACAATTTCAAGATCGGGGCGGAGGATGACCCGGTAGAGAAGTTGTTTGAGATGGAGGACTTGCATGTGAAACTGAACAACGCAGGATCGTGGGAAAAGGAGGGGGTGGTTTCGGTGGGAATGGCGGAAAGGCACATGTGGGTCGGGAAAGGTCTGGAAAAGGCAAGGAAGGCGACGGCAACGCCAGTTCAAAAGGTGGAGCCGGGAGCGCGAAGGTTCTGAAGGGGGGGTGTTTCCGATGCAAGGCTGCGGGCCATTACAGCGGCAATTGCACAGCAAAGCTCTGCGAAAGATGTAGTGGGAGAGGACATGAGAGCAGCAAGTGCGCATCGCCGGCGGACATGGACGAATCGCCGGAGGAGGCCATACTTGCGGTGGTGGGGGATCCCGGAGATGATGCCGTGGAGACGACGTCGTTTTAGGGGTACAGCAGCCAAAGCCCCGCGATGGGAGTGTAATCGTGGGCACCCTCGCCGCATGTAGCGAAAGGGGGACTTTAAGTCGCACGGCGTGGCTGTGTGCACTCCACGACAGCAGTAGCAGCATCAACAGCAGCTGCTGCAGGAGGTCGGGGAGTAAGCAGACGTGCGGGTAATCGGAAACGAGGGAAAGCATGTCTGCAGATACCGCGAAAAGCCACACGGCCGCCAGCCGTGTGCATCCTACCTGGGGGGTTGTTTGGTGGGACAAGTCGCGCGGCATAACAGCCGCGTGCATTCTGCTGCCGGAAAATCAGCGGTGGCAGGAACCGGACGTGGGGTAATCGGGTGCTGTCTGCAGCAGTACCAATATAACGATGGGGTTTCGTCCGGGTGGCAATCGAGCGGCATGGTCGCACGCACTCCATGATAAGCAGCAGCAACAGCAGCAGCGGGAGAAATCACGGAGAGAGCAGATCTGGGTGTTTCGTCAGCTGGATATTCCGGCAACTTCGCGGGGCGTGGGGGGCAGGTCTGGTCATCATGGTGGGGTTTTCGTAGGAATGGATGATGAATTTGTTTTTACGATGGGTACACCTGTTGATCGAAATTATTGTTTTGGTCGAAGTAAGTGAGTTATCATGTAAGATTCGTTCTGGATGGTATGTGTGATACGTAGCCTTTTTCGCCTGGTAGTTTTGAAGTGTATTTTCTTTTTGGCTAGTGCCTATTATTTCTTGTTTAATATGCTTTTTGCCGTTGTGTCAGTGTTTTCCACTACACCCTGTTGTGCGCGTTCGACCTCATATTTTGACACGTGCTTCATAGTAGTCTTCCGAAGGGATTACCTACTGCACCTTTTTTTCCGTTTTTTTACCCGTGAATTAGGCACATTTCAGAAAATTCTGGAACATCGTTTCGGCCACAACTGACAGAAAACAAAACAAAAATCAAAAGGTGCAGCAGGTAATGCCTTTGTCTTGCGCTGGTCTAAAACGTATTAAAACTCCAGGCAAAAACAAAATGAAATTTGGAGTGAGAATCCCACATTTTGTGCTTCTCCCCGTAGTATCTTGACTTTGTATAGGGAATCTTCCGAAAGCCATATCTCTTGATGATCGGCGAATTAGGCGATGGTGAGGATATCGTCAGTCGATTCGTCATGCCTTAAGGAAGATGCACACCGATTTTGAGCGAAATCCGCAACACACGGGTTGTATACCTGATAGACTATAATATCGACATATATATATAGCTCGTTTAGGGTGGGTCTTAACGAGCAAATAAAAAATGAAAATAAAAAATGAAATGACGAACAGCCTTTTGTTTTTTGATAAAAAAACGCAGTTGAGTCCAAACGACAGCCAACTTTAGCTGAAAAAAAAACGAAACTAGAAGTAAAAACTCGCGGTGCAACTTCTTTTTTGAATCACGGAATAGTTCAACCGCCACCGCATATGGACTCGCGGCGAATGCACCCAACGACGCAGCTGGACAAACCCAACTCGCACGCGCGAGGCACCCCTGAGAGCAGGAGGTGCTCGTGGTCCAACCCGCTCCCTTGGGAAGGCCCTGGAAGTTGTGTTTGGGTCCTCGCCGTTTGTCGGCAGACATTGGGCCGCTCTCTGGCACCCCCACCGTAAAATATATCGCCACAGCCACCTCCTGACGCTCTGGTTTCTTGCATAGGCACAGCTTGGTTATACCCTACCCATTTATGCTGGCTTTGATGGCGTACAAGCCCTGCAGCAGCCCCACGCACTACTCTACCCACCGTGCGCTTGCGAATCGGTCATCCTATGTTCCTCTTGGCGATGATATCCCATAAGGGGCGTTTCTAACGACCTCTTTTTAGCAAATAATTTGCCAAATTTCCATATTATGGAAATATTTACTTGCCAAAATAGCAAAAAACTTGCCAAGCTTTTTGTTGGAGATTACACTTCTTGTTCGTTGGCAAATTTATGGAAAGATAAATTTGCTATTTTTTTGCCATTTTTTTGCCATTTGAGCCCAATAACGCCTACGCAAGGTTCTACAAACCAGACCACCCCAGACCTCGCCACGCTATACTCGCTCTAACTTGTGTACTAGAGGGAGGTATCGAGGATACTTGGTGGCATTGACAGCAGGGATGATAGGGCTGACGGCACGCGCCGCGAGCGCCGTGTGGGTGCGCTATGGGTGCCGTTTTGAGCTGGTCCTGGCTGATGCTCAAGTACATCACCAACCAGAAGCCGCCCCGGCTTTCCCAGGGCATATTGGTCGGGCAGGAAGGACTGCCGACCTCTGGGGTGCATGGGCTGAGCCTGGAGAGCTTTGTGTGCCAGCGTTCACTGCACAGAGAGCGTGGGCTCGCCCTTGGCTCTCTGCTGCTGCTGCTGCAAGGGGTTTGAATAAAATCTGAGGGCGTTACGATGCGAAATTTGGCCAAATACAGCCAAATATGTCAAATATGTAGTGTTTGTCGTTAGAAGGGTTTGGCAAGTCTTTGGCAAGTTTTGGAAATTTGGACTTGCCAAAATAGCAAGTTTTTTGCTATTTCGAGCGGTCGTTAAAAACGACCCAATCAGATAATATTGCACCCCTTTTCATTAAAAACAACCCCTCTGGCAATAAAAAAAAACGAAAAAAAAAAACTGAGTTTTCGGGATCTCTACTGCTGTTTTTTGCTGTTTGACCAATGAGGCTCGATTATTCTTTAGTTCTGCTTTTCGTTTTTATTTTCATTTTTTATTTTCATTTTTTATTTGCTCGTTAAGACGGGCCCTTAGCATGGTCTTTTTTTTTCTACTTTTTGTTTTTGACGAAATTGTCTCGGATTTCGAACGTTCTAACGTCGGCAAATGCGCTGTAGTCTCAGGAACACACATCTACTAACTTTGCGACGTAATATTTCGAAATGATTGAGAAACCGCCGGACGAGTAAAAAGGCCATTCTTGGCCAGCCCAGCTCGTACGGCATTATTTATGTTTTCCCCCGTTTTTTCCTGTCTTGCACCATTTCAGCTTTTCCGTTCGTGCTCTGGTGTCGAGTACTCCGCCTTGCCATGGCCTCCCCGGAATTACGTCACAGACAGCCTTGACGCTCGACAAACTTCACTCTAGACCGTCAACAGACATATTTGCTCGCGAGTAGTCCGCCTTGGGTCATGGCCTGCCCGGAATTACGTCACTGGGACCGGCGTGCATCTGCCCTGCACGCGGCTGATATTTGTAAATGCCATTTTTTTATTTTGAAACCCTCAACGTATATTGAGCATGATGAGGAGATTTTTTTTTTGAGGCGATGCTCTCGATAGCCTCGTATCCCCGAT
The DNA here is from genome assembly GCA_008828725.1 of Saccharina japonica. Lineage (NCBI taxonomy): Eukaryota > Phaeophyceae > Laminariales > Laminariaceae > Saccharina > Saccharina japonica. Next base: position 122,530 of record MEHQ01000852.1, read on the forward strand.
TGTCCTTCCTTCGCCGACACGTCTCCGATTCAAGCGTACCGAGACTCTCCGTCCTCTCTATCTCAGAGAGCCCCGTCGTCTCCGGGCGCGCTTGACGGGCACGCCATTTGAGCTCGTTCGACGAGTCACCGACACGGGGACTCATTTCGTATCTATGATTGGAGTTGGCACCACTCTGGGCGCAAATGTAGGGACCGTTTAGACTTGATATGTATATTAAAACAGTTCTTATTTTTCCGTCCAGAGTGCTGCCAAAGTCATGCAAAACTGTAAATTTCAAGCTCTCGACCTCTCTTTGCTTGACCGTGCTCCCTCTACGTGCACGTGACGGCGAGACGCGAAATCGTGCATATACCATTTGTAGCTCCGTGATGCTGCTGTGCATATACCATGTGTAGCTTCGTGATGCTGCAGGCTCATCATAGCAGCTTCAGCTGCTGCTGTACATTATGTACATACAGCATATACGTGCTGCTGTAGACTACCCGCCGGGGTTCAAAAATATTGAGAGTTCGCAGTTCTCCACGAGGCCTGGGTGGCACGTGTTCTCGGGGATTACAAACTCTTCCCCAGATCCTAGCACAAACCTCGCTCAGTGGCCTTCACAATGGCGACGCCGGCCACGTAATCGACTCCCCCCACGGGTCGGAGGTCAGAGAACACGTACCGAAGAAAACACGCGAAGACATGAGCCCTGTATGCAGACTACGAACCAAACGTCTCACAGGGCACGATTTTTCGGAGATCTCGTCGTAGATCTCGACGTCGAGGCCTCGCGCGCGCGCTACGGCGCCGAGCGGGCGGATCAGCTAAGCCGGCGGTTGCAGGCGAGGCGGGGGCACGCCTCAGCGAAGAAATCGCGCGGAAAGGCGATCAGAGGCTGGAGATATCCGCAGACCTAAGGATGTGCATATGTGATAAGCGAACTAAGATATATATATTTATATATATCTAATCTGTCGAGTGCATGGGTGCATGAACTACGAACTACTGCTGTACATCGTCGTACAACGTGTGAAAAAAACACGAAAGAACAACACCGCCCCCCGCCCCCCCCGCAGCCCAAACAAGAAGGAACGGAGATCATGGCGACAACCGCAGCTACGAACGCCCCGTACACTGGACAGCCAGAAGACAGAGAGCAGACAATGCGCGAACAACATGCGGCTGGTCCCAGGCAATGCAGTGTTCAACGCCGTAGCCAAAACCGTGGCTCATGGGGCGGTCCAAGTCGAATTGCGTGCTGCTGTACATTCAAAAATCATCTGTTGTAGCAAGCGGTGAAACTTTTTGGACAGCACCCGTACTTTATCCAGCGCAGATCTCGCGCTCCAGGCTACGGGCGCCATTGCAGCAGCAGAGTATGGTCGGCTAGTCATGTGGGCACACTCTCCTCTTTTTTCAGGGCTGGGCGTCGCCTCTACCGCAGCTGGGTGGTGCATTACTGCTGGTCCTCCACCTTGACCGTTGACTCGTTTTCGCTTTTGTTTTTTGCTTTTGTTTTTCACGCGTATCCTGCGTTTGTACACCATCTTCGATTTTACACCTAAAACCTAAAGTCTGTTCGTTTTTAGGTTTTGTTTTTAGGTTTTGTTTTCGATTTTTTTTTTTTTTTAGGTTTCGTTTTCAGGATTTGTTGTCCCCGGTTTCTTGCGAGGGCACTCCTTGACCATACCCTATCCATATATGCTGGCGCCGGGAGCAGACAAGCCTCGTGGCAGCCACATGCACTACCTCGCCCATCGAGCGCTTGCCAACCGGTCGTAGAAACTTTATCGGACGCTTCATCCCAACGCTCCGAGCTCCTCCTACGTTCCTCTTCGCCCTGGGTAACCCATAATATAGGGTTTSCCCCGTTGCCACGAAATTTTTACCAATAATTTTGACAAAAAAAAAGTCTGTCGTTTTTGCTCGAAAATAAACGCCCCGTCGCTGTGGTCTGTTCGCAAGCCGCAAAAAAAAACAAGCAGCGAGAGAGAAAAGCGAGCACCGAAACGTACATACCAAACTGATTTTGAAAGCACCAAGCTGCCTACAACACGGCACACGAGACAACACAAGCCCTACCCTCTTGGTACAGCGGCGAATGAAGTAGTAGAAACACGACGCTGCTGTTCCTGGGCGGTGACGAGCCGGGTAGCTTCTGTAATCGCGAGTGGTGTGAGGCGACCCCTGAAAAGCAGGTCTCTTTAGGCCATTTTCTAACGAAGACAGCAAAAAATCAATTTGGAAAAAAAAAAATCAAATCAAATCCGCTTTTCATTGGTCAGAACCCGCACCAGCACCCAAGATTATATATACCCCAAGATCCTAATCTTTGGTGCTGGTGCGTGTGTCGGCCAATGAAAAGCGTTTTTTTTTTTTTTTTTTTCCAAATTGAATTTATTTTGTACTCGTTAATATGGGTCCTTATTAGGCCATGGCCGTACAGTGTTCGTCAGCTCCAAGCAAGGTAGTCAAACACACCAGACAATCGATGGTTTGATGATTCAAGTCGTTTATATCTTCTCCCACCGAGGGTAGGGACAGCAGGAAGTGACAGAGTGCGTCATCACATAGCACCCAGTCGTCAAGATCCACATAATCCTCAACACATAAAATCCCGAACGTCATGTAACTGTCAAACTGAAGAGGCTCACGAACACCCTCCCTGCTCTTCACGTAACAGGACAAAACAAGACAATAAACACAACCCGTTGACCTAAATCAATACAAAAACAACAAGAAGAAACCCACCCGTGTGAGCAAAAACCTCTCATCCACTCCCACATAAAACTATTGCAATTGTAGACGAGATTACAATAGCCGCGCCAACATGATAAAATACTAAGGCGAAAAGTAAAATGCCAGAGATCGCGAGGAACCCCGTTCCCCCGGACAAAAGTTTCCTTTTGCCCCCTACTCCCGTCATAAATTCTCAGATCGTAACGGTAAAGCGAGATAGCATACGTCCTTTTTGCATGACTGAAACATAGAATTTATCTGGCGCTAAAGTTATCCGAAAAAATAGTCGCTTACGAAACACCAAAAAAAAAACGAAAAGATTACTCCCCCTTTTGGCTTTTGCTCGCTAGCTCCTAATGATCGAACAAAGAAACAATAAAATGCTGCCATTTTTGATACGAATATTCTAAGCCCTCCCAGCTACGAAAATTATTCGATCATTCGCAAACAAATCTCACGTTCCATTTTTCTCCCTTGCAAACAAAATTATTCGCAAAAATGATACTGTTAGTAGTATGATATAACCAATCGTGAATAAGCTTACCCTCCTTCATTTTATCAGCAATAAACAGCCAAAAATAAACAAAAGATACCCGCAAAATTCAATAAAATCAATTGTTACCACCAATACCATATATCAGCAATACACCTCCCAAGGCGCATCTATACGTACGTACGCGTATTTCTCCAAACACGTTCGAAAAATGTATCATGTCTACCAGTTCCCTTCTGGTCCTGTCTCTACCAACAAAACACTACAAGTTTTTCGGATTTACAAAGACTGTTTGATTTGAACATNGAAAATACACTTCAAAACTACCAGGCGAAAAAGGCTACGTATCACACATACCATCCAGAACGAATCTTACATGATAACTCACTTACTTCGACCAAAACAATAATTTCGATCAACAGGTGTACCCATCGTAAAAACAAATTCATCATCCATTCCTACGAAAACCCCACCATGATGACCATACCTGCCCCCCACGCCCCGCGAAGTTGCCGGAATATCCAGCTGACGAAACACCCAGATCTGCTCTCTCCGTGATTTCTCCCGCTGCTGCTGTTGCTGCTGCTTATCATGGAGTGCGTGCGACCATGCCGCTCGATTGCCACCCGGACGAAACCCCATCGTTATATTGGTACTGCTGCAGACAGCACCCGATTACCCCACGTCCGGTTCCTGCCACCGCTGATTTTCCGGCAGCAGAATGCACGCGGCTGTTATGCCGCGCGACTTGTCCCACCAAACAACCCCCCAGGTAGGATGCACACGGCTGGCGGCCGTGTGGCTTTTCGCGGTATCTGCAGACATGCTTTCCCTCGTTTCCGATTACCCGCACGTCTGCTTACTCCCCGACCTCCTGCAGCAGCTGCTGTTGATGCTGCTACTGCTGTCGTGGAGTGCACACAGCCACGCCGTGCGACTTAAAGTCCCCCTTTCGCTACATGCGGCGAGGGTGCCCACGATTACACTCCCATCGCGGGGCTTTGGCTGCTGTACCCCTAAAACGACGTCGTCTCCACGGCATCATCTCCGGGATCCCCCACCACCGCAAGTATGGCCTCATCCGGCGATTCGTCCATGTCCGCCGGCGATGCGCACTTGCTGCTCTCATGTCCTCTCCCACCACATCTTTCGCAGAGCTTTGCGGTGCAATTGTCGCTGTAGTGGCCTGCAGCTTTGCAGCGGAAACATCTCCCTTTAAGAACCTTCGCGCTCCCGGCTCCACCTTTTGAACTGGTGTTGCCGTCGCCCTCCTTGCCTTTCCCCGTCCTTTCTCGACCCCCATGCGCCTTTCCACTCTTCCCACCGAAACCACCTCCTCCTTTTCCCACGAGTACGTGCGATTTTGACGAGCCTTTCGACTTTCCAAAAGATGGGAGAAGGGTCTCGTATCTGCTGCGTACCAGATTGATAATCTCCTTCCGATCGTAAACCTGCTTGAGGTTCAAGTCTCGAATCTCAAGCGAGTACTCGGCAGCAGGCAGGGCGGAAACAAAACATGCGTACAKMGTGTTACTGTCCACACTCATTCCTGCGTTGTTGAGTTTCACATGCAAGTCCTCCATCTCAAACAACTTCTCAACCGGGTCATCCTCCGCTCCGATCTTGAAATTGTAGAGTTGTCGCATACACAACCCCTTTTGAGCATTRGTCTTAGTGTCGTACCAATCCTGCACCAATTCCCAACATTTTCTGGGAGACGTGCTGCGGTGAAAAGTCGCTTTGTCCACATTGGACTGTAAGGCTTGAGAAAGAAAAACCCACGCCATCAGCTGTTTCTCGTACATCGCGGCCGATACTCCCTGAGCCATGAGTGTTTCCTTGTCATTGCCATCTGCTCCAACCTCAACGTACGGGTCACTCTCAAAGACGGTTTCGAATCTATGCAGCTTTGCGTAGACTTTCATCTGCTTCGAGAACATGTCGGCATTTTCTTTCCCCTTCAAGACAGGGATTGCCATCTTGGGTTGACCCAAAAATGACTGACTGCTCGTGCGAAGACCTTCCGCAGCAGCAGTGTTAGAGGGCTCACCTGTGGGGCCGAAACCCCAATCTCTCCCTCTTCCGCCAAGCTGACCTCCAGTGGAGTCAGCTTCCACAGCACCACCGCCACGTTCCTCCTTCCTGCTCCCGGTGCCATCGTCGGAGCGCTCCAACGATGGCGACACAGCATCCCTCCCTGCTGTATCTTCGGTAGGTGGCCTCTGCTCCCCACCGGACTTCTGCTGTGCCTCGCTTTCTYGACTGGTTTTCAACAGAGTAGCCATCATCTCAAGCAGTTCAGCATGAGACGACTTTTGACGCTCCTCTGCGTCTTCGGCTGCTTGTTGTAGACCTTTGAGAGCGAGGCCCTGCTCCGATACTTCGGCCCTTAGATCATCAAGTTCATCACCCATGATGAGGCTGCGTTGGTACCAACACTGTACAGTGTTCGTCAGCTCCAAGCAAGGTAGTCAAAACACCCAGAGACAATCGATGGTTTGATGATTCAAGTCGTTTATTATCGTCTCCCACCAGGGTAGGGACAGCATGAAGTGATAGAGTGCGTCATCACATATGCACCCAGTCGTCAAGATCCACATAATCCTCAACACATAAAATCCCGAAACGTCATGTAACTGTCAAACTGAAGAGGCATCACGAACATACCGCACAGCAAAGTCTTGAGCTCGAAGCAGCTTTTTCGTAACAACGAACCTGGCTAGGACACGAGACACCAGATAAGACAAGCCCTGCACGCTTGGTGCTGCTGCGACATAAGTAGTAGAAACACGGCGCTGCTGTGGCTGGGCAGTGGCGAGCCCGGTAGCTTCTGCAATCGTGAGTGGTGTGAGGTGACCTATCAAAAGCAGCCTTCTTTTGTGCCCCACATGCACAGCAACTTCGTTTAGCTCAAAGCCAGAATTTCCATAATAGCCAAGCCCGCTAGAACACCGCACGCAAGAGACAACCAGCCCTATCCGCTTGCTGCGGCAACGGTATGAGTAGTAGGAGCAAGGTTCTGCTGTTTTTTAGCGGTTGGGGGCGTGGCTGCTGCCGCATTCGCTTGCGTTGTCTGTTGCTCCTGAGGATGTCCTGTGACCCAAAAGACAAACGCACAGAGGAGCGCCGACCGGGCTACTCGGCGACAGACACTAAACTACAGTTGTTTCTAAAGGACACAAAAAATACAAACTTCCAGCTCTTTGAAAAAATTCAAAAGTTTGGGAATCAAAACAAAAAAAAATACCGAAGAAAATTACAAAAAAGCGCGGCGCAATCAAGTTTGGTAAAAATCTCGAACATAAAGACAAATCTTTGTAATTTTGTTGATGGGGAAGCCAGTTTTTAGTAGCTGTTATGGTACTGCTGGTATGATGTGGAAACGTTTGGTAAATACCTCTGGTATCAGGTATAAGAACCGTATTGGTAGTACTTGGGAGGCGTATCTTATGTGGGAACCGGGGATGGTTCCCAGATGGCTTTTGGCCATCTCACCTGCCTTTTCAGTCGTTCGTCACGGAAAGGAATAAAGCTGCTCTTCTTCTATCTCTACGCAAACAACACACGTGAGTACCAACGAGTACCCGTTCCATAGGCTGACCTGGCTAGGGATACCCTATCCTCTTACACCTAGCATTATACAAATGGCGTCGACGGCAGGACATGAGTTGCTGGCCGTGAGTTCGAATCTCACCTCCACCATGAAAACACTTTTTAACGAAAAGTGAATTTTCTCATGTCAAGAACCTGAAAAATACTATCCCTGGGTCCCCATAACATTGCAACCGCTGGGCCAACTGGCTTTGACACGACGACCCGTATATCCGGTCTGTCCTGAATATCCCGCCGGTCCAGGGGGGGAGAGTGTTATAAGGCTTAGTTCGGGTAGGCGATTGGTTAACCTTTCACCAGTATAGCCCAACGGACTAAAACCTTAACATATGGCGACGACGTCGTCGGCAGGGTATCCCTAGCCAGGTCAGCCTATGGAACGGGTACTCGTTGGTACTCACGTGTGTTGTTTGCGTAGAGATAGAAGAAGAGCAGGTTTATTCCGTTTTCGCGTGATGAACGACTGAGAAGGCAGGTGAGATGGCTAAAAGCCATCGGGAACCATCCCTGGTTCCCACCTAAGATACCGCCTTCCAAGTACTACCAATACGTTTATTATACCTGATACCAGGTATTTACCAGGCGTTTCCACATCATGCCAGCAGTACCATAACACTAGCCCACCCTGATGAGCCGTATATGCAGAAATATGAGAAATTCGTGGAAACCCCGATTCCACGAACTAAAACATGAGTCGAAGATGCGGCTCCTCAAAACCCACTCGCGCCTTTTGGTTGCGTCGCTCTTCTTGACACCGGCTCCCCTCAAACCTTCATCAGGCGCGACGTACTAGACCGCATGCTCTCCGTTGGGGCGGGTGTCGCCCGCGTGCGAGCAAAAAGGCGTCTCGCGATCTTGGGGAGGGTTTGGCGAATCGGCCCCCCTCCAAACTTCGACGAGCATATGTCTGGGCGTCCAGTTTTTCCAAACCGATGAGCCTACGTGCTCCCTCGCAGTTTAGGCCTGTGTGGTTCCCCCTTCGGTGATGCGGCACGCGGTGCTGCTAGGCCGCGACAGCTGGATGCGTTTTAATCGCCGCTCCTACCGATCCTTGCCGCCCCGTGAGCCGGATCTCCGAGTCCTCGGTGAGCTGGAGCTTGTTCACCACGCTTCGTAAGGCCTACCGGCTTACGCCATCGACCCCGTCGCTTCAGGCGGAGGCTTCCCCCTCCGCTACGACGGCGCCACGGGCGCCACCCTGTCCGATGAACCACAGCTACTCGCAGTCAACTTGGTACGCAGCAATGGATCCCCGGCGCTCACTGGGCACTACCTGGTCGAAATGTTACCCCAGCCCGATTCTCCCCCAGTTGAAGAGCACTTTGTCACCTGCGGACGGCAAGTTCTCCCCCTCGTTGGGGTTGCAGATCTTGAGCCTGGCGACCTCCTCGGCGTCGCCCACGCTCCACTGATGAGCGTCCCATTGGCCGCTCTACAGCACCCCCCAGCGTTACCTCAGGTGTCTCCGGTCTCTGCTGTAACGGCGCCACCCTCCGCGCCAGTAACACCCCCGGCCTCGCCGTCGCCGGCCCTGCTTGAACGTTTGTCACCGGAACAACGCTCTTCGTTCCTACGCGTCTGGGCGCGCCTCCCTCAGCATCTGCGAGCAGTGGCGTTTGACCTCCATGGCCCGGATTGGACCCCGGCAGCCATCGAGCAGCTGGGTGGACGTCCTGTGCGAATTTCCTGACGTTTTCTCCAAGTCCAAGACGGATTTTGGTTCCTGCTCCCTGATGCCTTTCGTGATTACGGTCCCGGAAGGTAGCGCGCCGGTCACGTCCAGACCACATCGCATAAATCCCATCATGGCCAAGGAAGTGGAAGCCACTCTAAATCAGTACCTAGCGGCAGGGCTGATTCTGCACTCGACTTCTCCGTATTCGAGCCGGGAGGGCAGTTCATGTACAATGACTGCAGGATTTCGGTTCCAACGTTTCTTCTTTTTTGACGTTCCTTGCTCGGCTTCGTAGCCTTGCCGTTCAGAGGTGTGGGAGTGGGTTTTGAGGAGCCGCATCTTCGACTCATGTTTTAGTTCGTGGAATCGGGGTTTCCACGAATTTCTCATATTTCTGCATATACGGCTCATCAGGGTGGGCTAGTGTTATGGTACTGCTGGCATGATGTGGAAACGCCTGGTAAATACCTGGTATCAGGTATAATAATCGTATTGGTAGTACTTGGAAGGCGGTATCTTAGGTGGGAACCAGGGATGGTTCCCGATGGCTTTTAGCCATCTCACCTGCCTTCTCAGTCGTTCATCACGCGAAAACGGAATAAACCTGCTCTTCTATCTCTACGCAAACAACACACGTGAGTACCAACGAGTACCCGTTCCATAGGCTGACCTGACTAGGGATACCCTGTCCTCTTATACCTAGCTTCACTACAACATAGCGCGCAGAGAGGTTGCTCTGCACGCGGGTCCCAGTGACACTTTGCCACGATTGATATCATCATCGTGATCGTTTGATGCGGTCCTACAGCAGTACGAGTACGTACTATCAATGCTATTGTGTAGTTCGAGTACCCTGAATAAAATATTATATTACCTTTAGTACTTTCCACGATCAACGGCCACAGCGTGAACGGTCTGAAGCCCCGACCCACTCCCCGCCGCCCCGCCTGTCTGTGAAGTTTTGTGATAATTAGCACTCGTACGACATTCAATCCGAATCAATAATCAATCAGTCGTAGTATGAACTACTGCTGCTGCTGCTGCTGGTTGATACTGCGACGGAGCATGTCGGGTTTTCACCGGCCAGGCAGACATTGCTAGCACCAAGCGCGAAGCGCCGAGAGGTGTTGGGCTAATCGCATGAAGGGTGAGCTGCATCCTACCAAGAATCGCTTGTGAGGCGGACTTGCATATGGATAACAGCTTGGGGGGCGAAGCGGTCAACCTCAAAATCGACGCAACGCACATTCTCGTTGATGGTGAGGGACGCGGAGGTATGCTTGAGAAAAATGTTGGCCATTCCCACTCGAAACGATCGGAGCTCCGGCACCTGCTTGCTGATTTCCGACGTGATGAGGTGGCATCCCCTGGACGGGGCGGTGATGGTGATAGTGCGCTGGGCCCATCCGGCTGTCCCCGTCTTAATCTGCGGCGTTTCAAGAACAAGAAAAACACTTAAAAGCGTTAACGGCTATACATATATATGTATAACGCAAGAAAGAGTGACATGCATCAGAAGCAATAGACAACTACAGTAGTACCGGTATTTTCCCGGGGGGGTTGCTTGTATTATATGGTATTTGTATCTGGTGGTACTTGTATTGGAGGCGAGTGGCCGAAAAACCTTCTTGAGTCGCAGCAGTAGTTCAAGTTACGTTTGCGGCTGATGTTGCTATGTTCCTTCAACAACAAACGCAAGTTCAACACCGACCCCTACGTCCAGAGTAAGAGTGCCCGGGGCTTTTGTGGCCCAATGCGAAACCTTCCAGCAATTTTGTCCTGGCGGCGGGGGGGGGGGTGTTCGTCAGCTCCAAGCAAGGTAGTCAAGACACCCAGACAATCGATGGTTTGATGATTCAAGTCGTTTACTATCTTCTCCCACGAGGGTAGGGACAGCAGGAAGTGACAGAGTGCGTCATCACATAAGCACCCAGTCGTCAAGATCCACATAATCCTCAACACATAAAATCCCGAATCGTCATGTAACTGTCAAACTGAAGAGGCCTCACGAACACCCTCCCTGACTCTTCACGTAACAGCGACAAAACAAGACAATAAAACACAACCCCGTGACCTAAATCAATCACAAAAACAACAAGAAGAAACCCACCCGTGTGAGCAAAAACCTCTCATTCACTCCCACATAAAACTATTGCAATTGTAGAAGGTGTATTGCTGATATGTGGTATTGGTGGTGGCAATTGATTTTATTGAATTTTGCGGGTATATTTTGTTTTTTTGGCTGTTTATTGCTGATAAAATTAAGGGAGGGTGAGCTTATTCATGATTGGTTATACTACTAACAGTGTCATTTTTGCGAATAGTTTTGTTTGCAAGGGAGAAAAATGGAACGTGAGATTTGTTTCATCCTGCGTTGTTCAGTTTCACATGCAAGTCCTCCATCTCAAACAAACTTCTCTACCGGGTCATCCTCCGCCCCGATCTGGAAGTTGTAGAGTTGTCGCATGCACAATCCCTTTTGTGCATTGGTTTTGGTGTCACACCAGTCTTGTACCAATTCCCAACATTTCCTGGTAATTGGTGCAAGACTGGTATGACACAAAAACCAATGCACAAAAGGGATTGTGCATGCGACAACCCTACAACTTCAAGATCGGGGCGGAGGATCACCCGGTAGAGAAGTTGTTTGAGATGGAGGACTTGCATGTGAAACTGAACAACGCAGGATCGTGGGAAAAGGAGGGGGTGGTTTCGGTGGGAATGGCGGAAAGGCACATGTGGGTCGGGAAAGGTCTGGAAAAGGCAAGGAAGGCGACGGCAACGCCAGTTCAAAAGGTGGAGCCGGGAGCGCGAAGGTTCTGAAGGGGGGGTGTTTCCGATGCAAGGCTGCGGGCCATTACAGCGGCAATTGCACAGCAAAGCTCTGCGAAAGATGTAGTGGGAGAGGACATGAGAGCAGCAAGCGCGCATCGCCGGCGGACATGGACGAATCGCCCGAGGAGGCCATACTTGCGGTGGTGGGGGATCCCGGAGATGGTGCCGTGGAGACGACGGTGGTCGCGAGGAACCCCGTTCCCCCGGGCAAAAGTCTCCTTTTGCCCCCTACTCCCGTCATAGATTCTCAGATCGTCAAGTCCATCACCCATGATGAGGCTGCGTTGGTACCAACACTGTACAGTGTTCGTCAGCTCCAAGCAAGGTAGTCAAGACACCCAGACAATCGATGGTTTGATGATTCAAGTCGTTTATTATCTTCTCCCACGAGGGTAGGGACAGCAGGAAGTGACAGATTGCGTCATCACATATGCACCCAGTCGTCAAGATCCAGATAATCCTCAACACATAAAATCCCGAATCGTCATGTAACTGTCAAACTGAAGAACAGAATGAAAGTGTGGTCTCCGTAGCGATCGGCGACATAAAACAAGCATCCGTCGGTAAGGGGGTGAGGGTTAATACTGTACCCCCTCCGTCTAACGGCAGAGTTAAACGCGACGACATCAACCAAGCGCTGATGCGGGTCTCCTTGTACAGGTTAGGGACACTGCTGTTTGCTGACACCTGGTACCTGGTTTATATAATGAAGCCGTCTGCGCCCGCCTCAACAACTGCTGATGTGTTTTGGTCAGCATGAAAAAAGGTGTTGCCGCCAGGAGACATCGACCCGAACGAGAGCCGAGCAAAGATGTGTGGCGCAAATTTTTGCGGGCTTCGCCAAGAACGTGCGCAGAGACCACACTTTGGTCAAAAGCACGGGGTGCGCTCATGCCTACTGTAGTTGGAGCAGCAGGGCAACAATATACTTGTGGACCGATTTCTGGACCTCGTGATACAATAATCCTGCACTTGCACGTGCTTGAAGAGCGTGATTGGTCTCGCTAAAATATCCCAAAATGTATACGGCGAGGGGCGAGAGCAGGCGAACGAGAGATGACACAAAGGTCCGTTAGGTCAACGTTGATGGTGTTCACCTGAAGCGATCGTGACGTCACATCATGTCACACAGCGATCAACGATTTACGTTCGTAGTTTGTGCTGATCCCGAGCTCGCAGCAGAGAGAGCAGAGCCTACTTACAACGGTGTATTTGCTTTAACAGAGGTACAGGTCCAACAACAAACAACCAACAATGCATCCAATACTCGTTGCATAGGCCCAGTCTGGAGTACAAAAGTACAGCCGCTACGTGTATACAAGGACGTGGTACACACCTTCAAGTACGATATGGTATAGCAATACCTTCACCAGGTACGTGTAGGACAGCATGAACAGTTGCGGAACTACTGTTGTAGACAAGTTGTAGAGGGAAAAAAAGGTCCCATCTACTTATTCACTACGGGCACAAATCCATATCACGTGCTTGGTGCTGTTGGCTCACGTTGCTCTGCTCGTTAACCGCTGCCATAGAGACCTCCTCCGCCCGCTCTCCGACGCACCCCCCTCTCCGATAGACGGGTCCCGACTGCCGAGGTGCTTGGTTCTTCAAGCCGGGCCCCGACCACGGACGTGTCATCACAGACGAAGGGCGAAAAGCCTGTGAATGTCCTAAAATATGCAGCTACGTATATAGCATTGCGGCAAGCAAATGGGTGGAACGCCACAGGGGAGGGGGCGCGACATGAGGCGGGCTGGCGGTCTCGAGGCATGTGCGGCTAAGGAGCCTCAAGATGGTACTTCTGTGTGTGTTTGCTCGTGCACAGGTTCCGCAGCCGTCATGTTCCGGCTTGGCGTGAGGTACAAGCAGCATTAATAGTTGTACACGTACTTGATCGATTGTGATCAGATCTCATTCCTGATTTTACGGCGACACGCTAACTCACCATACAGGCCGCGATCAGGAAGGCGATAACAGTGCCACGGAAAGCCATCGTGCTCACTCGCTCCGTGGCGGGTAGTGTAGAGCCCCCGGGGACGAGAGACAAACCCAAGCAACTACGGCGGGCATATATATGACGGGACTGTCAGGTTTTGATATTGATCAAAGATGCTACCCAGGTCTATACGAAACTGGTGCCTTGGGGGACGCGTCAAGGACTTTTATATCAAACTTTAGTATGGTACGGGTCCGTCAGTCAAGGGGTCAAACTGTGGTCTTTGTTGATGACTGACTTCCATTCTTCCTGCCCACCACTTGCACTTGCATGGCATTCGCTGCAAGCAGTGCGGGTGCTCTATAAATCAGCCGCAGCGTCTTTCGCTGGGTATTCAGCCTTGTCAGTCGGCGAGCTCTCTCTCTCTCTCTCTCTCTGGCGTGACGCGAGTTCCGTTCAAACTGCGTTGCTCCGTCAAACGCACGATACGAAAAGAGGCCAGCACGCCAGCACTCATCACAATCGACGATGAGAGTAGTTTATCGGGAGCAGGATTCTAGAACACGGGGACAGGTCCCCGACTTCCTCAAGAGCGAGCTGGCGAGTGGCAAATGGGAGCCGACAGGTGCGTGCTGACAGCAAAATTCGTGGGTTGCCCACTGGAGCTCGACAATACGGCCCTACCCTATTTCCGCCCGTCCTGACCTCTTCTCGTTTGAACTCGCGAGGTGACCCGTGCCGATTGGGTATACAGCAGTACAGGACACCTATTAATTAATAGGAAACAAGAAATTTGGTGCTGGCTAGATTTCTTATTTGAGAGAGGGTGCTTTCTACGTACAATTAATTTCCAGATACGACTCCCGATTTATTATTTGCCTCTAAATCCCAGCCTGGGTTTTTTATTAGCCTGTTTCTTATTACTGCTGTAGGTATGCCTTGGTTACAGCTGTACCCGTCGACATCCAGCACACCCGGAGTGTCCGTGCCGATTCTTCATCCTAGAGAGATACTCGTACAATACAAGCTCTGTGGTCACAAACCGCGACACAGCAGAGATAAACACTTTCCTCTGTTTTGTCCCTTTTGCTTCCTTTTTTCCTCGTCCCTTTTTTTCTTTTCTTTTCTTTTCTCCTTTCTCCGGCATTGTAGGGATGCGAGGGTCTATGGTCATACGACTACAGCCATGCATGAATATGAAGTACACCCTCCCCCTCTCCCTCCTACGGTACTCGTCGTGTTGCCTTCCTTCGGGTCGTATCGTGTGAAATAAAGCCGCAGTCGGTTGTAATCTAGTACGTTAGGTTTAAAGTTTAACTCCGTTAGAACTGCACGCCCCTTTCTGGTACGAGTTACTTAGAATTGTAGGAGGATACTATTTGCGGTGGTGAACGCCTCTGTACTGTTATAGAAACCTAACGTCAGCCGTCAGCCGTCGACGTGGAGTCAAACATCTGATGTGTAATAGCAAGTTGTCTCTTCTCTCCACCGGCCGTAAACACGGCCGTATTTGGACGTCGGCCAGTTCGGGGGGGATCGGGTCGCAAATACGCCAAGTACAGGTTTCCTTGGACCGATCAGTTTTGTTCTACGGTAGTAGCCAACCTTTTTGTTTTACGTACTACACTATTAATAGTGATCGCTTTTGTTTTAGTCATCATTTTCTGATTTTGTCGAAGCCAAACCACTGTTGTTTTTTGGTCAACAGTGTAATGTACCAGGTAAGCCAACACCTTTTTTTTGTAAAGGGAGTCAGCGCGTGTCGTTTTGCAACTTTAACGTCTCAATCGTATTTCGCGTCGTTGACACTCTTCCTTCCCACCCCTCCCCCCTCCAACCTTGGTGCGGTTCGGCCGTCCACCCCCATGCACTCGCTCGGCGTGCGTGTATGCGTGCGTAAAATCATTGCTCTCGGCCGTCCGTCCGTCCCTAGGCGGACCCAGACGTTCGTACGGATATGGAGGCGGCACTTAACCGTGAGTGATCGTTCGCCTGCCTCCCGTGCGTCGTGGTGGCCTTGTACCGCGCCGCAGGCGCTGACGAATGTTGACACCCGAACGTAATCGGTTGTGCTTTCCTCCCTCGATTATTCGCGGACAACTGCTCCCCAAGTGCATTCATAGTTGTGTTTTGAACATCCGCTGATCCGCCGGAGACGCTTCCACTGTTTTGGGGGAGTGCGATGATAATGAGGCCCCTCATCGTTACGGACAGTCGCCCATAAAGTATCTCTCCCCAAACCTGCCTCCTGCATCTCGACACTCTATCAGACGTCCTTGTGTCAGCTCGGTCGGCGGTTCCAAGCCCTCGTCGGCCCAGATGCCCCCGCCCCATCTTTCGTACGATAGGAAACGCATCATTTATGTAATGTCTTGAGAGCGCGGCGTTTGTTCAACATATCTATGATAGCAGTGTAGTGTCTCCTTGATATCTCTACATTTTGTGTTCTCGCGGGTTGTCCCCGAGTGTTTGTGCGTCCCCAATAATAATAACATGCTGCGATAACGCTGACGACGGCGATGTCACCCGTTGGTTGGGAGGGCTGCGGTGGCGGGAAGCGGGGAGTTGACTCTCCCCCACGCAGAGCTTGTGGTCTGATTGGTCGAGCTCGCTATTTCATTTAATCAGGCTTGGCGTTTCACTGGTGGAACTTGCGGTTTCGTTGGTCGAGCCTGTGGGTTCATGTGTCGAGATCGAGCTTGCGGTTTTATTGGTCGAAGTTGAGCTTGCGATTTCATTGGTTTGAGATTGGAAATTCGTTGGTCTAACTTGCGGTTTTATTGGTCGATCTTGCGAAAATCATTACCAGTGATTGGCTGGCCGTTTCTCGGTATTCTGACGTGCTGCTCGCGCCCGTCTCATCGTTTGCCTGCTCCAGAAATCGTTCCCGTCAAGTGGCACGACACGATGTTCCGACACACACTCGAAGGGCCGGACGACATGACAGGACACGTCAAGGTTAGTGTCGTAGGGTGGCATAAGGGGGGCACAAGGGGGAGGGGGGGGTCATGGCGCGTCGCTGGATGAACTGTCGGTTAATTGTTTGGTTGTTGGGTTGTTTGTTTGGTTGGTTGCTGGTTAATTGCTCGGTTCGTTAGTTGATACCTGGTACCTGGTAGTTGGCCGATTTGTTTGGTAGGCGAGGAAGCATTAGTCAAGGTGATGACGTAGGGATTTTTTCACGAGAAAACGGGAAACAAACGGGCTCCGTCGCTTCCAATGGCGGATTCACGAGTGTACCAGGTACCTGATACGTGTTTTCGGCCATCTTGGAAACACTTGGACGTTTACTTGTGAAAGTAGCTACGCTTTTAAAACTCTTAACCCATTCAGAACTGAAAAAAGCATCCCACACTAATTCCAAGTAGTTTGTCCCCAAAAACGTGGGACCACTTCTTGAGGGGTTGAGTCTGTTTAACATCATGGTAAGGCCTGTTTTGCGGTTGTTGCCCGCCCCCTTGACGCGCCCAAACGAATTCGTCGCCCCCACAAAGCGGCAGTATCTACTGCCAGACCCTCGCGCACCAGTCCCTGTTGAATTGAGATTTCATGTACTTTTTGAGCATGCACAAGGGTAATTTAAAATATGGCCATTGTTGTATACCTTGCGTTGTGGCTGGGGAGAAGATAATATACCAAATACAAGCAGACTCAGTTCTGCAACCCGGGCGCGAACGTTCGGACACCTAACGCAACGGTTCCCGTTGCTGTGCCGCCCCCCTCCCCCCCCCCCCACCCCCCCCCCTCCCGCCTCTGCCCCACGTTCGATCCCTGGCGGCTGCGGCTACGACGTCCCTCCGGATGAAAGAGCACGATTGTTGGGGCCTCACTCAACATCCCCGTCTCGAACGGTTGCCTCGCGCTGGGAACGTGGCAGGGCGTCTACCTTTGCGAGCACCGAGATACCGGCGGGTGGGGCGGTGGATTCGCACGCGATATCGTCATCACCATCAATGGTGTCACCACCGATTGAAAGGCGTTTGCTACTACATATTACTATTTATTAGAGATATCACAACAACAACATGATCGTGATCGATCGTCACAATACCTTTTTTTTGTTGGTTCTTCGGGGTGCGTTTTGATAACGACTGATCGATGCATGTAGGCAACAATGCCCGCCCGCCCAAAGTCAGTTTGTCCTGCTATGTTTCTATGTTTTTTTCGCTTGCGCTTTCGCTGCTGCTGCTGATGCTGCTGGGTCAGACACCAGAGGTTGAACGACTGGCGGGTGGGCGGGGGGGTGGGCGGGGGGGGACTGGCGGGTGGGCGGGTGGGCGGGTGGGTTAGTGTTCGTGGGTGTGTTTGGTTTCGTGCTCCAAGCGACTGGTTTATATATCAAGCATGGCGATCAACACTTGCTTTTCCTCGTGAGAGGTAAAACCGCCCAACATTTTAGGGCTCACGCGTGTGCATGCAGATCGGCATGATGTCAGACAAACAGATGCATCCTATTTTCTCTCGGCGTAGCTTCTACAGTATGTACATACTTGAAGTTAAACGCGCTGTAGGTCATCCTTTTTTGCCTTTGCTCCGTCTTGTTGTCTTTCGCCTGCCTCCAGCTGATACGAATGTGCCCACTGGGCGGTGGCTGGTGCTGTCCTTGTCTAGGCACGCGTTAAGTTGAAAACAAACAAAAAAAACACCCGTATTGTGCTACGAGTACGCGTACTCACTCCCTCCCTAAAGTCACGTGCAAAAAGCTGAAGCAACGACTACAGCGTTTTCGGCACTGCAACAATAGTCCAAGCATTTACGTAGACCTATCAACACAGCATGCAGCCTCGTGCCGTCTGCTCGTGTACCTCTCTTGTTCTTACGCAGCGGTGCAAGTAATTGAAGCTGGTTCCAAATGAACGAGCAATCCTCAAGGTCGTCAGAGTCCGAGTCACCGAGACTCAGTCATTGACTCGCGAATCCGAGTATTTTTTAAAGCACTGAGTCTCCAGGGTGCCAGAAGCTGAAATGACTGAGTCCCCGCGAGTCCCAAGGGTATACCAAAAGCTGAAATGACTTGATTGAGTCCTCGCGAGTAGGAGCCAAGGAGTCAAAGAAAAATAAAATACGTATTTTGTTATCGCCCTTTATAAACTTATTCAAGAGGTCGTCAGCGTACCAGTCATCAGGACTCAGTCTTTAACTCACGAGTCCGAATCATTTTGAGTACTGAGTCCCCAGTCCCCAGGTTACTGAAAGCTGAAATGACTGAGTCCTCGCGATTCCGTACAGTAGTAGTGTACTGAAAGCTGAAATGACCGAGTCCTTTCGAGTCCCTTCGTAGGGTACAGAAATCCGAAATGGCGCAATCGTCGCGAGTCCCTAGGGTACCGAAAGCTGAAATGACTGGTACTCGGAGGTACTGGTACTCTGACGACCTTTGCCATACTTCCTCTTGTGCTGTAAAACCCAGCACTCAGCACTACGAACGCCGGTGAAGAGCCGTTCCGTTGGTCACGATGAAAAATATAGATCCCCTTGTTCCTCTTCCCGCAATTCCCACTACAAGATAATGAAGTACGTATGTAAATAGCTGTTTGCTTTCCGTGGACGACGCGTATCACATCTTCCTTGCCGTGCAGTTGATTGGTAAGCTTCCTTCGAGCCCAGCAGCGCAGCGGGCATTCTGCTTGCTAGGGCCTCTCTTGTCGCTTCATATATACAATCCCAACAGCAGTACGAGTAGTGTACTGCAACATACATTTTCCGGGGCTGTCCCTTTGAATTTGAAAATCTCCATCGCAACTCGTTTTTTGGAGCTTGTGGTCTCGTTGCATCAGGACGTATTCCTACATCAGGATATACAGGAGAAGTGTGCACCCTGACAGGAGGACTCGGGCGAGGGTGTGTTGGCCACATGAGCCACTAGAGCTCTATCCTAGCGAGATGTGCGGGCGCCAGCTTGGGGGCGGAGACGACCAAACCCGAAGAAACACCCCCGGACCAAAAAATGCTATGCGGCTGGTTGGAAACCTCGAGTCAACGCCAGATTATGCATTTTATCGCCCACTCTCCAACGCAAAACCTCGCCATACGCAACCTGGGACGACGCATTTCTGCAATGAAATCGATGGAGGTAAGCTATGTGCTTGGTAAGCTTTGTCGGTTGTCGAGGAGATACCGTGTAGTTGACACAATGTTTTGCTCTGTCACAAGGCTCCTTGCTGTTCATGTTTGATCATGTGTACCACTATGCCCGAAAATGTAAGAAACTGTTTATATTATTATTAATATGAAAACGATCTTTAAATTTCCGGACGTATACGGTAGCTTTTGATACCCTCGAGCGGTTATCTATGTTGGGTGCAACGTATGCTTCGAGGCAGCCATCATGCTACTCGTATATCTGATGGATCATGTTAACACCAGCTCGAGAGGTCGAGAGGCTGTCGAGAGGCTCAGCATGCCTCAGCTATAAGTTTCATGGGGGGGGGGGGTGGTCTCTGTTGGTAAGGCAAGGAGGCACATGAAAAGTGTAGTGAAGCCAACGAGATTCAGACAACGGATCGGCGTGAGGAGCGCGGCAAGAACATAACATTCCCAACGCAGAACTTACTGTTTCTGGGGGTTACAGGTGTACTGACTGCTAATTATGTTGCATGTGTCAACATTGGCGGGGGTCGGGTTACATTTTACGGGTTTAGACTTAGGTACCGTATTATATATGGTACATGCAGACTTGGGCTTTACCTCACACGATTGGGAATGCGGATGTGAAATGCTTGGAGTGCAATCGAGCTACAGCAGTAGAGGTAGCTTGGGAAGAGGGTGTACAAAGAAGAAGAAGAAGAATAAGGTGGACGAGGCTTTCAGGTTGATAGTAGACTTACTGTTGGTAGACTCGCGTCTGTCTTGGTGTGAGGTGGGACGCTCTTGCGTCTTTCGGTTGGCAGCAAAGCGCAGGGTTGAAGAAGACGAACTGCCGGGGGGCGGCGGGCCGTATCTCCTGCATTGCTGCTGCTGCTGCTGCTGCTGC